>MU227291.1:4689257-4703089 GCA_018584345.1 Thuja plicata
ACTGATTCGAGGTGAGGACAGGAGACTTTGAGCTCATTGTGTCACCTCGTCTTTAGATAAATCAACCGCTGCCTCGTTTGATTGTTCTTACGTCAATCATCGAGTCACCGGCATTACTGTTGCAAGGGGAACTGTATGTGCTACAGTTTAGTTCCACTTGAAGCCACCTACGGTAAGAAGGGAGCCTCCCCTATTGCTGAGAGGAGAGAGAAATCTCACATACTGCTGCCTAAAGTACACATTTTGCAAGTTGTAGTCTTAGTGACTTGCGAAATATTTAGCCAACAGGATGCATATAAGGTCCATGTCCAAGTGGTGACTAGAGAAAATTCTGAGCATGGCTATAATGAAGTTGAAATGTTCCCAATCAGATTCAAATCATAATCAAGTATGGTGAGTGATTATCCAATCCAAGATCAAATGAATTGAGCAAAGGCATAGGGTGTGTGAAGTTGGGAGATACAATATAAGATTGATGCAACACTTGGACAAATCAAGCAAATGACTTGGTCAAGACTAAGTTGGAGATGAGGATTGGCATTAACAAAGTCTATGTTTGAAGCTTGATGAGCCCAACTACACCCAAATTTCTGCCCAGCCCCTGGTGAAGAATCAGAATTTGATATGTCATTATCAGATTTGACTTCACAAGAAAAACAAGCCAATGATTGTTTGGGAATGAGATACCATGCAAGTGGGGAACATTTGATCTGATTTGGAACATTCCAAAGGGCTATCTAATGACTAATCTCGATACTTAGAAGAATTTAGAGTCAACTTCAAGTGCACGGGCCCTAGCAACTCCAAATTTCTGCTCAAGCAGTTGCAGGTGCGCCCAAGCACATGCCTAATTCCGATCAAGGTTTCAATATGGAGCCCCATGGCTGGACATTTTCCGCCCCATGTATCCAAGCCCAAGAAGGCTATAAATTCTGCCATGTCTTGATTGAGTCCAATTAGAGGGCAATTTCCACCCTCATGTTTTGATTGCGCCCAATTCATGAACATTTTTCACTCCTATGCATGAACCCACAACTAGACAATCTCCGCTCCTAGTCAAGAAGTCCAGCCCAAGCCCATGACATATACCAATCTGCCTCATGAAGTCGAGCCCAAGAGCTGGACATTCTCCACTCTAGCATGTATGAGCCCAAGACATTGGCAAAAACCGAAAACTCTATGAGCCCCACAAGGTGACAATTTCCACTCAAACACTAGGAGCCCAACAACTGGAGAAATTCCGAAAAATGCTAGATGAAGTATGAGCCCAAGACATGGACAAAATCCGATAAACTTCAAGAGCCCAAGGACATTGCAATTTCCACCTCCAATCATTTGCAATTAAAAGTAATTGAAAAGGAGGCTAATCAGGTTGGCCTCATGGTGGATTTACAATTTGTAATTAATTTAATCCTCAAATCAGGTCGGCCTCATGGTGGTTTTATAATTTGTAAATAATTTAATCCTCAGCCTAGCTTCAATAGACATGCCTATTGACCTCAAAGCCTATAAAAGGTTGGGTGTTGAAATTCATTTCAATACCCAACATAGTTCGATCAAGTAAAAAGCATAGCAGACAAGCGAATTTCATATTGGAAGTCGACTTTGAAGAAGTTAGAAATCATTGAAAGGTCACTTGAAGAAGACATTAAAACTCGAACAAATTCAAGGTGTTAAACTCAGATTTTGCAATGATAAAATCATGTAAGCAAGGGGTTCGTTGGTAGTGTTGAAAAGGAAATTGAATAGCGAAGCTCAAAAAGCTAGAGAAATTATTTCATGATGATGTTGAACAAAAGGAGCTCTTTCATCCAAGTGTATTTTCAATTAGCAAGATGAAATCATGTAATTTGAAAGGGTTGTTTTATCATGAAAATATTTTAATTTCATATTTATCATTTTGCAAACCTAACGCAAGTTTCTTTCTTGTCTTGTGAGGTGAAATGAAGGAAAGAGTAAAGTATGGGATGGAAACTTCAAGTATCAACAAGTTGCAAGTCATTCATCAAGAGGACAAGCGAGATGATGTTCGAGATCAGAGGTCAATAGGAGGATGCAAACCCAAGAATAAGATTAAAATTGAATTCAAAGAGCAGGTTGCATGAGGAAGGTGAACAAGTCTACTAATGGAGAAGATTATCATAATCTTGAATTTCCTTCGGAAATCCAAGATCAACTAGAATGATCCAATCATCATTTTTACAAGATCAAAATAAAGACATCAAGATTTCAGGTACAAGCAAGTTCAAAATCATGTCAAGATGAAGAACTTCAAAGGATGGAGGAGATTCATGAAGATGAAGCAATTTGGGAATATGAGCCATTACAATCAACCGAAGGCTTGAAAATCATACTTGCACCCTTAGAAGATTGCACCCTCCTATGCGTAGTTGGTTTGGCGAAGCAAGGACTAGTTTGATCTCACCACAACATCAACATCTTCTCGCATTAGTACGAGTGGAGTTAGAAGTAGCATAGATATCTAAACCCTCATCTGTTTGCACTTTATTTCAAGCCATTGTTAGGATTAGTTTGAAGAGTTCAATTGCTATATCATTTGCATTCAAGAAGTTGATAGTCCCTCCACAAAAGAGTTAACGCAAGTCCCGAAGTGATTACCAGCGAATCACATCACAAAACTGAGTTAAGTCCAACATTAGATGGAACCTTGGGGTTGTCTTAGTTGATCATACATTTCCATATGTTTAGCATCTAAGCTTCCTTGTTCAAGAGGATTTGATATTTGGTATCTCCTAGGATACTAAATGTTTTATTCTGCACGTTGGAGTGGTTGCCAAACTCACATCAACAGGTAGTTAGCTCATACCTCATCACACCTTGGTTATTTATACAGGGTGTTCGTACATTTTATATCATCTAAATTCAGTTATTACTCATTAGTGAAATAGCATCACGGTGCTTCTCTTGCATTGTGAAGGTGGTTGTGTTTGCAGATTGTTGTTCCTGGGTGGATACACCAACACCGACAATATTGGAGGATATGTCACAAATATTCAAGAAAACAAGTTCTCAATAGTTTTCTACTTCTGTATGCTTTCAACAGTTTAACATGAAATATGGAAATTTCAATTCGTGACTATAAATTCATGCCCATTTCACTTCCCAAGAATGTAATGTCCCCTATTGGGATATTCCTATATTTTTCCCTAGAACATCAGATGAGGTATGACTTATATTGAGGAAGTGCAACTTGCCATTTTAAGTCTTTATTAAGACCCTGCAACCAGGTTAGTTATCATTATGAAAGATGAAACATATAACCGGTAACATTATAAAGAGAATCCTAATAATCATTGTAAATTACATAATGTGCATGTGGGATTCAATAATACTTTCCCTAACAACCTATCCTCATTATGGAGTCCCTTGGAAAATCATATAAGGCGCCTCAAGCTTATTTCTTTCCATGAAGCCCAAGAGTACGGAATGACACCCGTCGTTCAGCCTCCTGGGCCCACCCAAGGTTGGCATACTTGAATACAACTTATCTGCTACTTGCATCCCTTATTATGTATTCCATTCTATTCTCCATAATGAGACAATTTGTTGAATAAAGTATTAAAGAGTCTTTTATATATATATAATCTATCATGTGTAAATTTCAAAATGGCAAGAACAGCAATATATAAATATACATCAGCAACAATATGTTAACTGCTTATCATTCCTACATCCTATCAAGTGGAAGAAACGATAACAAGTCAGCAAGATCAGAGTTCCATGCATTATGCATCATACCAAATACTTGAACAGTATATAGTCTGCCTTGATCGATTGCCTTATTGCTCTTCTTTGATGCCCTGACTTGCTGGTTCGATGACGATCAATTGATACCAGATTACTGCATTAGACTATGAGTTGTTCATAGAAGAAATATTCTTATCAAATTCCTTTGTATACTTCTCTCTTTTTGATCTGCAGTCCTTATTTTCCATCCCTTCCCAAATGAGGCCTCCACTTAATTTTATACCCCGTATAGTGGAAAGGTCAATACCCTTTTATTTCTGAAGAGACACACCTATTCAATGGGTTTCAATGGATTGTTACTGCTCAAGGGCCAACTCTTTAAGGGTTACAACCCATCGCTGTAATAGGAAGATAATTAATATTATTTAATTAAGCAACTGCCGACTCAGATGATGGTACTCTTCATTGGCTTTCCCTTATTTATTATTTTTTCTATGGTCGGCCCTACATTTGATTGCTTAGTATTTATTCATTTATTATTACTGTTTTCTTCCTTATGTTCCTTTTCCCTGGTCGGCTCTCCTTGTGATGCTGCAATCTGGGGTATAAAGCCCTCATCTCAGCTGGGGCATGACAAGGAATATTTAAATTATGTTACAAAAATGTTAATAAGTATCACTACCTCCGAAGTGACAATCTAACAGAAATTAGAAATTTGAATGCCAAAAACTGTAATGCTTGAGCATGTCACAGAAACTTACCAGCCCTGACCAAAAGGAGGCAGGGGAATCTTCCACTTTGCACCTTGAAGAACTGCACTTGTGAACCTGCAAACCATATATATAGATGAGTCAACAGTCTCGCTCCAAAAGAAGAGGTCAACATAGATAAAAAAATGTAGGATAAGATTCAAAACAAATGCCCCTCATTATTTCCTTTTAGAAAATAATCTGTCAGTCCCCTTTAATATCAAAACTAAACTTCACAAAATAGCAATTTCTCTTCAAATATAGGATTTTAACAATCATTATTTATTTGGTTCTCAATGTATAGATCTGTGTTAGGACAGAAGCAGGCTGCCAATGATCTAGTTTAATGCATGAATCCACGTTTTTATTGGAAAATCTGATTGCAAACAGGCACAGCCACAACAGAATGGAAAGTACACCAAAACCCTAATAATAAGAGCAGGGATCCTGACTGCTGACAACAATTGTGACTTCAATTTAAAATAGGATCAGCAGAGTGTTTAAAAAAGGGATAAAAATAGGAATTTAAATTAGGAACATTTTTTTGCTTTTCTAAAGCAGACTATATTTAGAGTGTAAGATCATTTTTTTAAGTAGGCTGGTTTTATCTAGTTGTTAAATATGTCAATAACAGAGAAAGAAAGGGATTTCACGACAGAATTTTTTAGCAAAATCACATTTTGATTTGCAAGCTCAGTAAGATGTTTGAGCAGAATAGGAGATTAAACATTATTTGATTTGATATGAAAACAGAATACCAAAAAAAATTGAAAGGTGTTAAGATCTTATGGAGTTTTAATTTTTTCATGTTTATGGTTTCTTGAGATTTCAAAATTGCCCCTATGTTATATGATTTATCATAACTACGGTATCAGAGCAAGTTTATCAAAAGTGTTTATCATTGCAAATAAAAAATCACACTAGACAAGTTCAGATCTGAGGCTCTTTCACTAGAGTCCAAGATTTAGTTATTCTGAGAGAAAATCTCAGCATTGTTTGGTTTGTTATAATGCCCACTAACAATGGTACAGTGCCAGTTGGTTTAAAGGTGAGAATTTTGAATATTGAAAGATATCGGTTAAAAAGATTACTAATATGGAAAGAATATAAAACAAAATAGCAAGTAGATATGTTGAATCTTAAGATTGGAATGCGCAGAATGCAAAAGATGAGAAGGCGAAGAAAGAAGAGAAAATGGATGCTCATATTCAAAAGTGCTATAGATCTAAGTATTTATCCAGAAACTGTGAATTGCAAGACAACAAAGGAAGCATGGGCAACTTTAGAAAGTTCACATCAAGGTATAGATCAATATTTGCAAAGCTTTAAACCTTATGAATGAATTTTAAGAATTTAAGAATAAAAATAATGAAAAAATTGATGATTATTCTGTTAGAGTAAATGTAGTGAATAAGATGAGAACATAAGGAGAAATAGTGAATGATAATGTGGTTGGTAAGAAGATCTTGATAGGTCTTGCACCCAAATGGATGCATATGTTATTAGTTTAGAAGGGTGCAAGATTCATATACTTAAAATAATGAAGAGTTGTTTGGATCATTACTCATCATGAAGAGAAGGCAAATTGTATGGGTCATGTAGATCAAGCACTTATATAAAAGGCAAAGATCAACACTAATCAAGGACCAAATACTAGTTTTCCTCAAGGCAATATGGAAGTGAACTTGTACCGAAGTTTGGTTCTAACTCTAGTAGAAGAAGAAGAAACAGTGTTCTCAAGAGGCAATGGTAGATTTAGTGCAAGAAGGCCACTAATGTAGTGTTACTCTTGCAAGAAACTTGATCATATAGAGAGAGGCGTAGATTCATTAAATTAAATCAAATTGTGTTCAAGAATACGTAGAATACAAATGAAAGTCCAAAGAAAGTTAAAGATGAGATCCACCACACTAGTCTCTTTTATGTAATTTAGTTGAAAACACAAGTAATGACAAATGGTTTCTAGACTCGAGTTGTCCTAATCATATGACAAGATGTAGAGAAGCATTTTCAAAGATTGGTGAAATTTTTGAGCGAAGAAAGATTGGGTGATAATAAAGTACTTGAAGTTTGTGGAAAAGGAAAATGGATTTAGAACTCAACAAAGAAAAGCAAAAGGTGTTAATGCATACCACTCAGCATACCTAAGAAATAATCTAATGAGTGTTCATCAACTAGTTGAGAAAGGATTTAAACCTGTACTTGATTATAGAGTTTGTATTATCTATGATAAAAGACAAGGAGGAAAGATGATTATTACTACAAAGATGACATAATCAAATATTCCCAGTAAGAATCAAAGTTATGCTATGCTACTAATGAGGAGGCAAGTTAGTTATAGAACCAAAGGTATAGACATCTTAATTTTCAAGGATTGCACATGTTGTATGAAAGAAATATGGTACATGAGTTACCAAAGATTCAAGCAAGAGGAAAGGATGTGTGCAGAGGTTGCAATAGGAAACACCAAAGTGTATAGGATTCCTGAGAGTGAAGGGACATAAAATCAGCCATTGGAGCTTATTCAGTCATATTTGTGTGGTCCTATATCCAAGGCAAGGATAGGTATGAACTACTAGATGATCACATTCATCAACGATTCTACTAGATATATATGGGTTTATTGTTTTGAGAATATAAGTGATTCTTCGTAAAAGTTTTCATAATGTTTAAAGCTATGGTAAAAAATGAAAGTAGAAGATACATAGTGTTTAAGAACAAATAGAGGTGAATTTTGTTTAGAAAAATCTAACAACTTTTGTGCAAGGAATGGAATCAAGAGAGCGTTAACAGCTCCTTGAACACTGCAGCAATATGCAGTGACAAAAAGTAAGAACAGAACAAAAATAGAATTGGCAAAAAGCATTCTAGAAGTAAAGAGAATGGACAATGTTTTGGGTTGAAGCAATTAAGACTATTGTTTACATCATAAATAGGAGCGCAACTATTATGTTAATAAATAGGGTGTTGTATGAAGCTTTAAAGCAAAAAGCCTATAGTGACACACTTGAATATATTTTGTTAGATTAGCTCATGTTCACATAGATGATGATAAAAGAAAGAAATTGGATACAAAGAGTGAAGAATGCATATTTACAAGTTACAGCGTAGAAAACCAAGCCTACAAGTTTCCCACAAGATAGAAAAAGGATTGTTTCAAAAGATGTTTTATATGTTGGAGGAGTTTATGCAGATCAATTAAAGAAAAAAAAAGAAATAATAAGTCGAGGAATAGCTTGGGATCAAGAGAAAAAGTTGAAAGTTCAAGATCTACATCAAGTTCAAACAATGTTGTTACAGAAAGTAAGAAAGTAATTCAAACTCGTCCTCCAAATCTAATGTTAAATTTGAGTCTTGTAAGAAGATTGATAAGAAGTCAAGTTAACGAAAGTAATGAAGATGATGAGTTGATTAATTATGCATTTGGGTTCAATTATTGAAATAGAACCTACCAAGTTTAAAGTAGTTGAAAACAAAGAATAGATTAAAGTAATGGAAGCAGAGAAACGCTATTGAAAGAAACAAAACTTGGGAGCCTACAAAGCTACCAAACAACAAAAAAGTGATAGGGACAAAATAGGTCTACAAGACAAAGTACGAGAGTGAGGGTAAATATTGTTGAAAGAAATAAAGCTAGATTGGTTGCAAAAGGAAATGTCCAATAGTGTGGTATAGACTACAGAGTATGAAAGATGCAAGAATACAATGAAAGTTAGATTCAAAGAGGCATGAAAGAATATGGAATGACTAATACAATGGAGGTACACCAATCTCATGGTAAGATCTTTATTTTTCAAGCTAAATATGTGCAAGATATATTGAAGAAGTTTAATATGTTAGATTGTTAAGGAGATGATGCAATCATGCACCAATTGGAGAACACTTGATGAGAAGATGGATCACCAGAAATCAATGAAAGGAAATGCAAGAGAATTGTTGGCAGTTTAATGTGTTTGACAACTACAAGACCACATATTATGTTTGCAGTATCATTGATTTCCAGCTATATGAGTGAACCTACAAAAAGACATTTAAAAGCAGAAAAAAATACTAAGGTTTTTGAAAGGAACAAAATATCATGGAATCCATTATTATTTAGTTGAAGAGACAAAGTTGTTTAATTATTTTATATTTAGATACAGGTTGGACAGGATCATTGTGTAATAGAAAGATCACTTCATGACATTGTTTTACATTAAGAAGTAGATTGATTACATGGAATTGAAAGAAGCAAAATTCTGTTGCAATGTCCATTACATAAGCAAAGTATGTTGCATTAACAGCAATATGTACACAAAAAGTCTGGTTATGAAGAGTTTTGGAAGATCTAGGAGAACAAAAAATCCTACACTACTATTTCATAACAATGGTAGAGCAATACAACTAAGGAAAAATCTAGTATTCACGTAAAGACAAAACACATAGAACTAAAGCACCATTACATAGGAGAGACAATAGAAGACAAGAAAGCTAAAATTAAATTTTGCAAGTCAAAAGAACAATTGGCGGATATCATGGCTAAAGGAATAAGAAAGATAATGCACTCAAAATTGAAGACATAGTTGCAGATACAAGTATTTGACATCAAAGAGGATAATTTTGAAATATCTATCGTCAAACAACCACAACAGAATGCTAAAAGGAGGAGTAGAAATCCTCACGGCTGAAAAAGAAAAAGGTTTTAAAATGATCCTAACTTAAAGAGGAACAACAACAAAGTTTTTGAGAGAAATAAAAATAGAACGTTAAAATTAAGAATGATATTTTTGTTTTTGTTTTTAAAAGAAGACTATGTTTACAATGTAAGATTGTCATGTTAAGTAAACAACAAAGTATAAGATTCCGTAAACAATTAGAAGATAAAAGTTCAAATTTGATTTGTGAACTTAGTAAGATGGTGTAAAAGAATAACAGATTAAATATTATTGAACTGATATGAAAAGAGAAAATTGTTCCAAAATCTTTTGAAAAGTTTTAATATCCCGTGGCTTTTTATGTTAATGATTTCTTGAGATTTCAGCACAGCCCCTCTTCTGTACGAATTTTCTTTATCCCAGCTTTTGCAAACAATTTTGAATTCGGCACTTCTCTGGACACTTCAAATTTCAGGGATGCTGCCAATTATTTTCTGTGCACTTATATAAAATGTAAAATTTTGGGAATATAAAATCTTTATTGGGCTAAACTCTTTTCAATTTATTTTTTAATATTGTCAATTTCAGTTAGGGGTTTGGGTTTGGCAGTTGATTGTATAACATTATATACAAAATTGAGAACACAACTGATGATTGATAATTCAATGTCAATTGTAAACTCATAAATTTTAAAGTAAATTAATATGGAACTTCAAGCTTTATATTAGTGATATTGCACATGGAAAATCAATACAAATCAATAATCATCACATAGCTCTTCTTCAAGAGTGTCAATGTCATCAAATGGTTCATTTGAAACACAAACTACTCCAATGTTGCTCCCACTATATCCAATATGCAAATTAGAATGCATAAACACTAACTCCTTTGAGTTAGGAGTTAGTAGAATTGAAGTATATAAGTTTAGGAGCTACATTCCCATGCCTCATTACCCCTCCTTGAACCTAACTTTCTTGCATGAGAATAGATGCAAGTTAAAATGCATAAAAACTAATTCCTTTGCCTTGTTTGCAACCAACTTATTGCATTGGAATGGATGAAGGGATATGTACTTTAGTTCCACTTAGCTGAACAGCAACTGGTGATTTGTAAAGATTCAAGATAGAGCGAATGCAACACTTGAAATTCTAGTTGCAAAAAAGCCAATAAATTAAAAAATTAGAAATGCATACATGGGATAGAATTAGATGGTTAGGCTACACGCAAAAAAAATCCTTGAAAATGGAAGTACCAGCATGTATGAGAGTCCTACTTGTCTCAAAGAGCATGAAAATTGTGACTCATTCAAGTTATTAAATATCCAAAACCACCCACAACTATCTCTTCTACATTTGGATCACAAAAGAGTCTTGTGAATGTTACCTTGTACCTTTCACTAGCTTCCATGTCTCTGTATGGTGGCAACCTCCAAGGAAAATATGGTATCTTTGTGTTGTAGTGCTAACAAGAAGAAAACACTCAAAGATGCAAAAGGATGGACATATTGTCCCACCAACTCAACTATAATTTTTTGTGAATGTTTGAAAAATGTTTCTAAGATGTCTTTCTTTTTAATGAGTGTTATGCCCCTTATTTTTCTATCATGGAGCTAATATTGTCATATATTTGGCCCAAAAAAGGCTGATCTGTATTGATGAACCTTGGCATACCCATGATGGCTCAGATAAACTCAACATATATTCCACATGATCCCGCCAATCATCCTACAAGACTAGTGTTTTGACCTTTTGGACTCTCCTTGTATTAACTTGCATCCATGTGTCCTCCAAAGGAAGTTGATTACCATGCCATTCAATGTCTCTCACACCTTCACAAGTCACCTCAAGAAAACCATGTGTGAGGTGAATCAAATCTCAATGGGTGTTAAATAATAAAATATATAAAACAGTAGATGATGTAAGAAGTAAAATAAATGTTAAAAAGTGTATATTAAAAATTTTAAACTAAACCTAAAGTAAATCAAAGAATAAAATATAGAAATTTCTTAAACTTACCTTAAACAACGCCAGCCTAGAGAACTTGAAGATGGCTTGTAACATATGATGATCAATGTAGATTTGTTTCATTCAATTGATATGTACTCCAAGCTTTTGAGTCACAAAGTTGAGCAAGCGGATGATGCATGGTTTCTTAATTATGATCTATTTCTCACCTTAGCCAACAACCTTGAAACTCCAATTTTTAGCACTCTCCATTATAACTTAGATACCATTTTGAGCCCCCCCCCTGTCCCAATGGACTCTATGAAAATGCTAGCAATGAAGTTAGCATCCTTCACTTGTCCCTCACATTCATCTTCTCTTAAACATTGCTAAAGAGCACACTGAAATGATATTAAGTAGCAATTGCACCTTGATGTGCAATGGGTACGTCGAAGATATGTGGATGGGGGAGCATAAAATGTGAAATTCAAAATGAATTGAAGGAAGGTGCAGTCCTATTAATGTGAGAGAGAAGTCTTTTGTTTTTTTTGTAAGATGTAGCAGTTATAAATTATCCCTACTAATATATCTCTCTCCAACACTTTCTCCCACCATCTATATCAATCTTTATCTCTCCCTCTACCTCTCTCAACTTCTCTACCCCTTCCTTTCTCCCTCCGTCTTCCTCTATCCTCCTCGATCTCTAGACATATCTCTCTCCCTCTCTATCTCCACCCCTCTCCTTCTTCCTATTCCTAGATCTTTATATCTATATCTCTTTCTTTTTATACTTCATCTTCCATCTCTCCCTCTATCTCTATGTCATTATCTTACCCTCACTATCTTCCCCTATTTCTCTCCATCTCTCTAGTTTTCTATGTATAACACTTCATATTGAATTTTAGGTTATGCAATAGCTTCGCATGCTTAGGAGTGTTCCAAGGAATGAGGGAATATGACATACCATTGATACCAATTGGGTAATGTGTTGAAATCTTATTAGCTACAATAATTTCTTGCATGGTAGATAATTACGTGTATTGTATTAGGCTAATCTTATCAAAAGTTATCTCCATTACCTCTACCAGTTATGTCCTTGATTTTTGCTAACTACTAGAATGCCTCCAAAACTATAATCTCCACATGGCATGCATACCATGCATTGACCAGTACATCATGCCACCTATTATCGTTCTCAACGGCTTGTATATGTGTCGATGCTCTTGCCCTACCTTCGTATTTATAACCTTCTTTGTGTTAATGCACTTGCCCTACCTTCAGTTTTATAATCTTCTTTGTGTGGACAGAAAGGGATCTATTATTCTTGTTAAGCAAGAAGTTGATGCATGATTTGTTTCATTCTCTCAAGTTCCTGCAATGGTTATACATAGCCTGGAGATTGAGAGATAAATGTTGGAACCATTCATCCATAACCAGTTCTCTGGATTTTCCTTGTTTTGAGTTCATTTCGGATTTGTTATTACAACGTCACATCCAGTCATAATCACAACTCAGATATGACTGCAATGCTCCTGAATTCCCTCATACTATAATGATCGCTGCTGAAATCTGAAAATAAAATTCATTCAAAATGGAAAATTGCTGTGGTAGCAGAGAATTCAGGATTGTTATCGTGATCAGGGTAATCAACAGATGACCCCAACTAGAGAATGAATCATGCCCAAGGTAAAATAACCGCACGTTGCAACATAATTTGTCACTACTAGAATACATTATGCAGTGGTTTCTAATCAAGATAAATGGGCATAATTTCACTTTGTTCTTATAAAGGAAAGAATACATAGAGACCTGCAAGTTCGTCTGGGTTAAGTCATTGGACTCAAATTCAAGCATTTAAAGGGTATATTTGCTAATTTTGCTCCAGAATCTATTCTGTTAACAGTGCCTGCATCTCCAGGTAAGCTGTTAATGGCTCCCCAGATCTGCAGTAAGCACAGGATACGACATAGAATTAAGTTAATTAGTAATCTAATGCTCTGGCTAGAAGGTTTGGGTAGCATGTTTACTACTCCAACTAATTGAAAATTGTAATATGCTGCATTTTCGTAGAAGAATCCATTTTATCCTTGTCAATTTTGTTCTCATCTGGTTCCTTCCACAAATTTTGCATGCCCATCTAACAATACGAGGAAAATTGTAATTTGGCTCTTATGAGAGGTTCAAATAGACAGTGGGTAATATTTAAATAGCTATATTCAACCTTCAGCTATTAGCTTCATCCATTTTTGCCTTCGTTTTGCTTTTGCGATTTTGCTATTACCCTTTTGACAATGGCAAATGTCTTTTGTTACCTGACTTGCAATTTTTTAGGCTAAACTTTTTAGGGTTTAGGTTGTGCCAAATGATAATGTTGTTTTGAACAGATGTTTTGATGTCAGTTTTGTACCACTACATAACATATAGGAATTTAACACTTGATACAGGATATCAAACACTCAACCCTCTCTTGAAAAGTAATTACTCGTGAAGGACATGAGAAAACTCCAAGGTTCCTTACACCTGTGGATCCTAACTCAGTTATATTAATGTGATTTGCTGGTTAATCACGTAGGCGGGCTTACGTTGTTCATTCAAGGATATCAGATTCTTGCCATGATGATGATGGGACTTAGCTTTGCAATGTATACTCAATTGATTTCTTCTCCTTAATTTATATCACTTCCAACTTCACTCATCAAAACTCTCACTACTAAACTACTCACTGCTTTGCTACTACTCCTATGGAATGGAAAGATTAGCAAATGGACGGGGATCAAACCTAATGAAAGCTTGCCAGC
>MU227291.1:4706662-4728938 GCA_018584345.1 Thuja plicata
GCTTGTACTTCAAGTTGGGTTGGAAGATAGGTGTTAGTGTGAAAATTCTAAGAATTTCCCTTGAATCATTGCATCTATGGAGGTAGCACCGCTGGCAAGCTTTCATTAGGTTTGGATCCCCGTCCATATGCTAATCTTTCCATTCCATAGGAGTAGTAGTAAAGCAGTGAGTAGTTTAGTAGTGAGAGTTTTGATGAGTGAAGTTGGAAGTGATATAAATTAAGGAGAAGAAATCAATTGAGTATACATTGCAAAGCTAAGTCCCATCATCATCATGGCAAGAATCTGATATCCTTGAATGAACAACGTAAGCCCGCCTACGTGATTAACCAGCAAATCACATTAATATAACTGAGTTAGGATCCACAGGTGTAAGGAACCTTGGAGTTTTCTCATGTCCTTCATGAGTAAATACTTTTCAAGAGAGGGTTGAGTGTTTGATATCCTATATCAAGTGTTCAATTCCTATATGTTATGTAGTGGTACAAAACTAACATCAACAAGATGCTACCGTAAAGCCTTGGGGATAGCTTTTATTTTAATCCATAGAGAGGCAAGGAGTTGAGAGGCGAAGATGGCATCAAAGGGAAAGCAACATCCTGCACTGAAGATTGAGGAGCAGTCTGATACCAAAAAATCAAGTTCAACACAGATGGTGACGAGAAGGCCCAAAGAGTGTAGCTCAATCCCACAGACTGTAATCTAGGTATATATCATTAAAAAAAAATCATATATACGTGGATTCTTGTAGCCTTTACGGCCTTCCAATTTTGCTGTGCTGTCACCAATTTCGGTGAGGAAAAAAGGACAAAGTTTAGAGGAGCAGATATTAAAACATCCAGGTAAGCGGTAGAAAATGACAAAATAATTGATGGATGGCTTTAACTTTAACTAATGCATGGTAATGGTTGATGAATGGACAAGATCATTCCTATTGTCTTGCACCCATTATCCATCACTGCACGTCGTTGATGAGGGAAATCAAGTGGATGCATTTCAAATAATAAACGCCTTCAGCGTAATTAAGGACCTACTTTGATAATCTTTCCATTCATTAAAAATGGACGCTCACATTTTTACCCACAAATCCCTAATTAAATGAACTATCTGCTAATTTTTATCCTTGGATAATAAGGTTGTGCATATTAGCAAGACATGTATATGCAACGGGCGCCTCATTAATTCCCCTAGGCATTTCCCATTGGTATGGTGATCTAAGGAGATTGATAATCATCCCTTTAGCATAAGTACAATGTGTGGTTTGCTCATCAACATTGTCCTTCATGTCTTTCTGAAATAACATTTTCAATGGATCTACATCCATAGTTCTTTTGCATGAAAATTTGATTGTCTTCTTGGGAAGAAATGAATGTATAGTAACCACTATCAAATTAGTTGAGGATGGTCCTATAGAAAGTTTGTAAAATCCTTTCTTAGCCAAAAGATTATATAAATTTCTCAACTACACTATCTATTTCCTCACTCTTTATCTACAAAAGACTTTTCCCACTTTTTGCAAACCACAAACTAGGATTCTTAGGCCAAAACTCGCCAGGAGTGGGCTTTCACTCAACCATAGGAGCTCCTCTAATCATTATGACTATTGCTACAACCCCAACCATAAGCCGCTAGCTCTAGCAAGTCGCTCAACCATTGTCAAGTGTCACCAAAGTGGCAATAATGGGTTAAATTTGAAAACCCTAGTCAACCCTTAGCCCACTAAACTATAACTTCTATTCATTGTAAACTATACTTGTAAGGTGTACCAATACATTTTTTAAAAATACCAATATCCTACGTTACCGGTTCAAGTACGAGTGCGTGTATGAGTACTGAAAATTGATACAGCTAAAAAATTCCTTGGGTATAGGTATCGGAATGTGTGTGTGTGTGTGCATGTGTTCAAAATTATAAATTATAAGAACAGTGTTACTCATAATTGACAATGAAAAGAATATTTAAATACCTCGTATTCGTAATTTGTAAAAATGAAAATACACGTCAATCAATCTTATCATGTAAAAAAAATATACAGTTTTAGTATAGGTTTACATGCTACCCATATTTACAAGTGGTGACAATAAGCAACATTTTTCCAATAGAAGTTTACTAATTGCGGCTAACACAACATTGTTGTAGTTAGATTTTGAAGGATGTTCAAACTTCATACAACAATGTTTTGGTGCATGTGTGTGTGTTCAAAATTATAAATTATAAAAAGAGTGATAGTCATAATTGCCAATTAATAGAATATTCAAATACCTCATTCATAATTTGCAAAAATGAAAATACACGTCGATCAGTCTTATCATGTAAAAACATACTGTTTCAATATGGGTTTACATGCTGCCCATATTTACAAGTGGTGATAGATAAATAACAATTAATTGTGGGTTACGCAATATTGTTGTAGCTATTGATAGAAGGATGTTCAAACTTCACACAACAATGTTTTGGTTAGACATATTCCTATTGCTGATCTTAGTGATTTCACTACTTATATATATAATCTATGTTCTACGACACCAATTTGAAGGCACCCCTTCAAGCAAGTCAGCCCATGCATCTGCTATTTAATTTTTTAATGTTTTATTTTGCTTTGCCCTAAGTATGCAATCCATTCAAGGGTGGTCAGCCCTTGTAAAAATTATATATATTTGAAATTTCAATCTCAAGAAGAGACGCTAAAACTCCAAGGGTTTGGCCATAATGTAATGTCCCCTATTGGTACTTTACTTGTTTAATCCTAAAAATTCTCCACTAGGGGTTGGATTGCGCTTGGAAATGGCAATTTGTAATGTCCCCTACTAGGAGGCTGTCAATTCCCAAAGATAAACATACATCACTATGCATTTAAATCGGATTAAATTAAGAAACAATCATTGATTCATAATACATACTTCAACCCTCATTCCTTTTCTCCTAATCAATAACCTTAAGAAGGATGGGGATTTACTTGTCCTGAGGGCACTTGGAAACCAATCTATAAGTAGGCTCCCTCAATGTTTACTGAACACATATGCATACCTATCTTGGGACTTCTCCAGGAGCTCAAGGATTCGTGATATATGTCCTTACCCCATATTGGGAGTTTCCTCCTACATTGCAAGGTATTACTCCATCTCTCCTTGACAAAACCAACCTATCCTCTTAATGGTATTAGTGAGTGATTTAGGAATAAACTATGTATATATTATTATCTTATGTATTACGAATATATATAGATACATATATAAAATATAACATAAATGATATATAATTCTGAATTTATTATTATTATTGTTATTTTATATATATATATATATATATATATATATATATTAAGACCATATAATGGTTCTTTATCTCTAATAGAATCTAGATATAATATTTTGTAATTACTATTAACTCATTGATTGCTTGCGAGCAATACATGTGATTTGTTTCCTTTACATCTCTTCTTTCTAAAGAGTACGGAATATACTTTTATATTCTCTAATTGTAATGTCCCACCCCAGGTGGACACTTACTAACACATTTTCTGCCTTGTTTGGTTTGTTTTGGTAAATGTTTGTGATATATTGGCAATGATTGATACAACAATGTAATGCAGAAAAAAAATGAGATGTTGCAATAATAATTTTTTAACTCAAACTGACATTGCATTGGGAATACACAGCTGAAAATTCCAGATTTTTATACCACCTTAAATACTCAATATTTTCACAATATATTAACCCAATTCATAAAATAACTCCTATTATCTAAAACAACAATACCCAGAAAATCAAGGAGTTACAATTCATGAGCTCACAGGTAAACATGCCTTGAAACCCTCTGAAGATGGATGTCAGAATAAAGTATAAAGTTTGCAGGAGTCCTACAAAAGAGAGAATAATCCTCACGCCACTAAAAATGGAGTCTTCAATCAACTATTTAAAAACCCCTGCTAGTTTTAGAGATAAATATTCTAAATCTGCACCAATATGATTCCCACGTGCCAATGAAGATGTCTCACACCAGCAATAAAGATATTCAATAATAATTGTTTTCAATAACTTCCAATCTGCAAATAAACCCTTGTAAAATCTGATATAAATCTCCACTTTTAAGCACTAGCGTGACCTCTGAATAAAGCCACCAATATTGGCACAATCAAAGAGAGACTATGTTCTCCAAGATTGAAAATTACAGTGAAACCCTAGGTTTCGTTCTCAAAGCCAAAGCTTCTTCAGGAAAGACAAGTGTTGAATGATTCAAGAATAATCCAATAAATTTTCAAAAAGCATTTATATAATATTTAATTTGTATTTGGCTTCATCTCATTAAATTTCACTTTAATTTCATTTACTTTTCCCACCACAACAAAATAACAGAAAGTATTTTTTAATAATCACTTATATCTCTCTTTAAATTGGCACTTTACATTATTCTTCATATGCACTTTATAACTTGACTTTATAATCATTAAATAATTCCTTTTAATAATAAAGTCAAATAACATTTAATGATGTGCATTTTTTAATTAATTATTAATAATTATAATGTCATAACTCCAAAAATACTCATTTCTCAATTCTGTCAGAACCAAGAGGTTAACTAGAGTTTCCATTGCACATCCAACTGCCTTACTAAAAATAGTAAGGGTCCATCTCTATCAACCCCTGACCTGCTATAATTAGTAAATCCTTGAATACCTGATCAACAAAGATGCCAAGGGTCATCACTGCAACTAAGGCCAGTCTGGGTGCCCTGCCAAATATAGAAATGTTGGATAAGTAACTTACTATAAATAGTAAGTGTACCAAACTAACCCAAATGACGAGCAATCCTGAATACTTCTGACCTCCGGAAGGGAATTGGCCCACTGAACTGTCAACTAGGACCCTCTAACCATCAAACTTAGCCTATGAGGACCAATAATAGGCTAAACCAAACCACCAACCATGTCATCCCAAAAAGGGGGCATTACAGTCTACCCTCCCTGAAATTGCTTGTCCCCAAGCAATCTCAAAAACAAAATAACACACTAGTCCACCTGGATCCCAAGGGTAGAATTGTGTAATGTCCCTACTGATACCAACTAGCTCATGTAACACCAACACCAGAATAACTGACAATACCTGCCGAACCAAATCAATACCAACCACTAGTGTCACAGGAGGAAACAACTCAAAGAGAAGCAACTCGAAAGGCTGGCAAAGTTTACTTCCCAAAACTGCGCAAGGTGAACTGTCATACACGCTATCTAACACGTGTCACTCAACTGTGCATCTGAAAGAGGTCATGCACATGAGGGACAAAAGAAAAATCGTACATACTCAACACCATGTACACACCCAAAAACTCCTCTACAAACTCTGTTTAAAATCCCGATGCACTGGAAGGATCCCAAACTCTGAATAGAAGCCTGTCGAGAAGAACATCCTCAGACTTCTGTTGCTCAACTCTGAACTCAACTTCACTGTGCCAAAAGTGGTGAAGCCAATCAATGGGACCCACCCAAACCGCGGTGCTAACCCTGTCATCACTTGGGTCCCAAAGCACACTAAACTCACATCCATCTACTATGTGGAGATATAAATCACGGAAGGTGTCTGCAACACCACAACTATCTCCAACCCCTGCTAGACTCTCATGGATGTGCTGACCCTGCAAGTAACTCCCCACCGAAGGTGGAATTGAATACTCGCAACTACTACTTCCAGCTAATGAAGATGGTGAGTACCCATCCCACAAACGATGGTACAACCTCGGAGGCAATCCACACTGATGCATCATCCAATCCTCCATATGTGGATTAGAACAGAAGTGATGAGTACGCCTCCCTATGCAATCACCATAAAAGATTCCCACCTTGGTCAATGGTTGACTGTCATAGTTCTGAATATAACCTCTTTCATTTGACTCATCACCTACAATACCTATAGTGGATGTAACAACAAGAGAACATGGTGCAACATGTGGTTCTTTGTTGCTCTCAATAGATGCACTCATCCTATCTGTATCAACTGCACTTGTAACTGTGATAGGTGTGGCCACATCCTCAACCTGCTCACGAATATAATCCGTGGATATAAGATCATCACCAACTGCCACTGTAGAAGATTGTACTGTATCTGTAGTTGGTGAAGATTGTGCCAAACGCAACTTCACGATAAGCTCATCTAGTCGTGACTGAGACTCATGAAGGATCAACTGCGCTCTCTCCAATGAATCCATAGTCACTCTCAGCTTATGAGTGAGCTCATCTACCTCCTCTTCCTTTCCCCTCAACGCATCATAGCAAGTGCAATCCCACTCAAGAAATAGTCTCTATCAGCCAATAATTGTAAATAGTTTTGTTTCATTATTCCAATGGCTTCTCGAAGTGTATGAAACTCCGTAAGGGAAAAACCACCATCACAATGCTCGTCTGTCGCAAGAGTGCTCCAACCATAGGTTGCCAACATCTAATGAGCAACATCCCCATAGAATAGTAGGGTCGGCTAACCCTGAGCCTAAATAAACAATAGGGCGATTGATTCGACTTTGAGGCCACGACCACTATAGTTTTTCTTACCAGTTTCTATAAATTGAAAAGAGTTCACCTTCATAGCACTCAATTATCAAACCAAACTTAGGCTGAATGCACTATCGAAACCCAGTAAATGACCTAGCAGAGTAACCCGTTGGTTCAATTGTTGCTGCTAGATCGACTTTTGTTGCTTACGGCTATGGGCTTCCGTTCGCCTTGGATCTCGATCTGGATCTTCACCACCAACTATAGGAGAGGGGTCGGGTAAATTACTCAATCAATTTCTCTAATTGTGGAAGTAAAATGTGCATGTATCTAATAGACAATGAAAGAAGCATGAGCAGTTCCAGGACGAGATCAACAACCTATAAGTGAAAGGTGTGGTGGGAGTAGGACCAATGGCAGTAGTTCAAGCACCAGTACCAGATTTTGTCAATGATCCAGATTATACAGTCGATGAAGTGAACCCAAAATCGCCTATGAATGAGCGAATAGCGATGGCATAATATCTTATATAATATACTTATTTTGAATGTGAATCAAAGAGGAAACTCGGAGATAGAATAAGTGGATACCTCTGCACCGGGCGGCTATTGTTTGTCACCGGGAGCCCCGGTTGCTAATATAGTTATAGTAGGGGTGGTAAAATGCAAAATAACCAACTGACCGATAGGTATACGTCTGATGGGACCTACTTTCTCGCAGTAAGCAGCGACAAAGGGGGGGTGACGGCACCAAGAGGGAGGGCAAGGATTGCAGGAACTATTCGAACAGGGATAACCCATGGCCGGGGAACACAAAAGGATCACTGGAAAGGGAAAGATAAGAAAAGGAGGGGTTTTAAGTGCAAAAATGATAGGTATAATCATAACTGATATAAATGACCTAACTGCTCCACGGGGTGAAAATACAAGTTAAAGAAGGGAAGTGCTAGAATGGAGGGTATTTCATTAAGAGAATGAGCGATAATAATTGGGAGCTTCTGGAGGTTTGGTACAGGTCAGGGGAGTACTAACTCATTTTCAGCACCAAATAAGAATTTAGTCGCGTAACCGGGTCCAAGTGGTTTTCTCTTAGTAGGGTTTAGGCCCAATGGGATGCCAGTTACTCAAGGAGGGTCATCTATGACATACCCTAAGTTTTGGGGTAAGGGAGAGGAAGATGATGAGCAGCGTTGGTTCCTCTATGAAGCTATCTAGAGATCTAAGGGAATCTCTATAGCTGTGGCAACCATTCTATCGTTAACCTTCAGTTGCCCAACCAAATGATGTCTCTGAAATTCATGGCTCCCATACAAGCTCTATGAATCAAAATCTACACTGTGATATGAAGTTGTATCCGCAATGCTCACCTCATGATCAACAATGTAATGTGTGTTATCATCAGCGCGCACATCATCAACCAAGGTACTACTACTATGTACCTCAAAAGATGGCTCAACTGGTAAGGTGGAAGTTGTTTGACTATCTCTTTGCACACTTCCGCTTCCAATGTAACTGTAAGTCCCTCCAAGTCACGATCTTAGAACCTATTACCTACCACTGAGTTTTCTGATTTATTTTCCCATGTCTGATTTGCAAAATCAGACTTCTTGTAGCATGCATTTGCATCACATAACTCATCTCTAACACTCATATCTTGAGTGCCTACACAGGAGGACTCCAAACAACCATCTTTCGTCCATGGAATGGCTGCCATCACATGAGTAGGCCCAACACTAAGTCAACTGTCATAAAATCAAAATTGTTATCCATGTTGATAACAACTTCTTGAGCGCCAACATTCTCTTCGAATTTCACCCTCGTGTCCATTATTTCCTTTGTACTAATAGAATTATTTGCATTAGCATTTGCTTTTTTTTTCTTTGCAAACAATGGATCCAAGATCTACGGATGTTGTAGAAGCCTTGATAAATTCTTATCATAGTTTTGAAAGGCTTGCATGAGCTCTGACATGAGATCATGTATAGACTTCGTTTTACCCATGATTCACAACTAACCCTTTGTTCTGGATGAAAGAAGCGTCCCCAATAGGATGGCAGGAAACCGCTCTAATACCATTGTAATGTCCCACCCCAAGTGGACACTTGCTAACACAAATTGTATGCCTTGTTTAATTTGTTTTGGTAAATGTTTGTCATACATTGGCAATGTTTGATACAAAAAATTTATGCAAAAAAAAACATGAGATGTTGCAATAATAACTTTTTAACTCAAACTGAAATTGCAATAGGAATACACAGCTGAAAATTCCAGATTTTTATACCAACTTCTCAGTATTTTCACAATATATTGACAACCCAATTCATTAAATAACCCTTATTATCTAAAACAACAATACCCAGAAAATCAAGGAGTTACAATTACTCATAGGTAAGTATGCCTTGAAACCTTCTGAAGATGGATGCCAGAATAAATTATAAAGTTTGCAGCAGTCATACAACAGAGAGAATAATCCTCACGCCACTAAAAATGGAGTCTTCAATCAACTATTTAAAAACCCCTGCTAGTTCTAGATATAAATACTCTAAATCTGCACCAATATGATTCCCACGTGCCAAAGAAGATGTCTCCAACCGGCAATAAAGATATTCAATAATAATTGTTTTTAATAACTTCCAATCTGCAAATAAACCCTTGTAAAATCTGATATGAATCTCAACTTTTAAGCACTAACATGACCTTTGAATAAAGCCAATGGTATTTGCACAATCGAAGAGAGGCTACATTCTCCAAGATTAAAAATTACAGCAAAACCCTAGGTTTTTTCCTCAAAGCCAAAGCTTCTTAAGGAAAGACAAGTGTTGAATGATTCAATAATCTAATCCCTTTTCAAAAGCCTTTATATAATATTTAATTTGTATTTGGCTTCATCTCATTAAATTCCACTTTAATTTTATTTACCTTTCCCTCCATTTGGTGCACAACAAAATAATATAAAGCATATTAATAATCACTTACATCTGCCTTTAAATTGCCACTTTACATTATTCATCATATGCACTTTATAATTTGAGTTTATAAGCATTAAATAATCCCTTTATTAATAAACTCAAATAACATTTAATGATGTGCATTTTTTTTAATTAATTATTAATAAAGTATTACATTATTAATAATTAAAATGCCATAACTCCAAAAATACTCACTATTTCTTGATTTTGTCAGAGCCAGGAGGTCAACGAGTGTTTCCATTGCGCATCCAAATGCCTTACTAAAAATAGTAAGGGTCCATCTCTATCAACCCCTGACCTGCTATAATTAGTAAATCCCTGAATACCTGATCAACAAGGATGCCAAGGGTCATCACTGCAACTGAGGCTGGTCTGGGTGCCTTTCCAAATATAGAAATGTTGGATAAATGACTTACTATAAATAGCAAGTGTACCAAACTGACTCAAACGAAGAACAATCTTGAATACTTCTGACCTCCGGAAGGGAATTGGCCCACTGAACTGCCAACTGGGACCCTCTAACCATCAAACTTAGCCTACGAGGGCCAATAATAGGCTAAACCAAACCACCAACCATGTCATCTCAAAAAGGGGACATTACACTAATTCTTTCATCAAAAATAAATAATTATTTTATGATCCTTTCGATCATCTCATTCCATGATCCAATTCCTTATTCATCTTTCGATGCTTGCTAAAGTAGGATTGAACGACTTCTTATATCCTACCAATTGGAGTGATGAGTTACGTCCCTAAAAGACATATCTAATGACTATTCATAATTGCTTCCTTACCTTGATACTAAACGCACCACTGGATACATAAACGGTTAGTGATCTTATTAACACTGATCAATTTTCTCTTCACTAAAAGTTGTCTTGAATTATAATACTAGTGTGCGGCCATTAATCTATTGATTCCATTGGTAATTAGATCATGGATGAGTCCTCAAGGCTGTTCATCGTCAAAGCTTGTCAATCAATTTCCCACGATAACAATGGATGGCCTAATATGATGGTCTTCGATACTACCTTTATTGCAGCAATAAGATAGGGTCTCAATTCAGGTTCAATTGGGATTTATACATAATCGAATAATAAGAAATCCTTTCATCATTCTTCCATTATTGCAACTCTCTTATTGCCAAGTGTCTATCCTTACCGTTATTTGTATTCCCAACGTCTTGTATTCTTTCCAGTTATCCATTATCGATGGCTTGATATATTAATATTGGAATAAGACTATATCCTCCACGGTAGCGGGAGTCTATGTGCCCGATGTAGTATACATTGCTTCATGGTATCAAACTTTAATAACTGCAATGATATCTTAACTGGTATTCTCCTGAGATTCATCGTTTTTTGGCCATGACGCTTGGATAACTTTTCATATCTTATTTCTTGATTACTGTCATCCATTCTCAATGTATGTTAACTGATATATCTTAGTCTCTTCATGTATGATCAAGATTGCAATTTTGTCTCTCCAGAGACTTCACAAAATTGAGATATCTAGTTGTCTCATAATTTTATTATATTATAATTTATTATTATTTATTTATTTATTTTTATATTTTAATTTTTATCATTATTATTTATTATTAAATACTATTTCAGGAAGGGACATTACACATAATTACCATCTCTGCCCATCTTTTCCTGGGTTGGCTCTCACAAAATCACCTAGGGTTTATTTATTTTATTATTATTTATTTATTTATTTTCTTTTTATTTTTTTCCCTTGGTCGGCTCCTCATAGCCTGGGAGGGTTATGATACTCACACTAGTTATAAATTATTTCTACTTGGTAGGCCATACACTTTTTCCTAGCCATTTCTTTGTGGGTGAAATAATTTGCTATTATTTGTTGTTGATCACTGATAATATTTCGAGTGTTAGCTGTACAGATTTAAAGAGTTTATTGCAACTTAGAGAGGGTCATGCCTACCCTTAGGAGGCCGTACCAGTTCATAATGAGGCATGCAAATGTGGAGATCAGTAGCCCCTCATTTGCTATTCATTTATCTTTAAATTGAGGTGTCTAGTGATCTAATGATGGTTTCAAGGCATTTTGGAGTGGGAAAAAGGAGTGGGAAAAAGGTTAAATTATTATTTGTGAAGTCCAAGGCACCTGTTGTACCTGCTACTACAGCAGCATAGTACACTGTTTCTGTTCGTCTTATGTTTGATTTTAGTTTTCTGTTGACTCTCTAATCCTTTTCTGAGATGTGAGTGTGAATTGAAGGTGTTTAATTGAAGTATTTGAGAGACATATCAGTTATAACTTGCTAGAATGCATGGGTGTGTTATATTCTGCCTTTTTTGAGTTTGCAGAGCTTCACCAGCATTCACTGTAGTCTGATTTATTTATGGTACAGCAGTAAGCAAGTGCTAATAGACATGTACCAACATACTACATCATCATTCAAGTTGTTTGTTGTTGTGTTTATAAGATTGGGTGGGCTTGTTCAAGATATATGGCTCTTCTTGAGGGTGTTACAAACTTACAACAATACCTTTATAATCAACACTTGTTATCAGCAACTAGTCCTTTGTTATGATGCTTTTGATGCAAATGTACTGACATTATAAGGTTTCATATGGTCATAGCACCGAAAGTTATTTCTTTCACGTACTCTAAATTGTAACACTGGATGATAGTACCATCAGTGAGATTATTCTTGGTTTATTGTTAATATTTACCCCACTGAATAAGTGATTTGATTGTAATCGCTTACCAATGGACAAGTGGAAGAAGCTTGGTTTAACATTTCATTATTGTATAAGCTTTCCCATTGAACAAGTGGATATGCCCATAAGTTTTTCCACTGAAAAGTGGAGGTGCCATTGTAATTCCACTGAATAAATGGGTGTTCACTTCTTTCAATATTGCATATGTATCCCACCAAATAAGTGGTATTGGTTGTGTTGATTCCCAAATAAACAGACTGCTCAACCCTAAGAGTATGCCAAGTTCTATGATCAGGTTCAGCAAGTGATCTAGCCAACGAACGAGATGAACAAATATGGTTGCAATTCCCTGCTCTTTAGGCTCTGCTATGCCTGGGTGGGTGTACCTCAATCGCCAAGAACTGTTTATTTCTTCAAGATTAATTGATGATTTTTGAGCAGATTATAACCTTATGTAGGATTTAAAGTATGTTTCGATATCTCTTCCCTTGGTTTATTTGAAACTGGCATAAGTTTGAAATGAACTAATTCCCTACTCCTACTCCTACTCCTAGTCCTAGTTGTATAGAATTTGAAACTTGAAATATATGTGTGATTACACTAATTTATCTAATGATCAGTGCCTTCCCCTTATTGGGCAATGGAGTCAATTCCCTGCTTAGACGGTTTTAGATCATTCTGTTAGACAATTTTTACATTCATACCTTGTATGAATCTGTCAATTATTTGATTTCTTTAATGAGTGAGTTGTCTTTATTACTATGACTTATCTGAGTGAATTTAATCTCTCCTTGAGAGAACCAAACAAATAAACCATATAAAGGAAGTAAATTTCTTTAACTAATCTCAGATACCCTTCGTATTTCAGATTAATATAATAAATAAACTTCACATTTAAGAGCATCAAACAACCTTGGCTATTTTAACCAATATAACAGATGAAACCAGATCCAAAGGAGAATTATATTCAACTACATTTTTACAGGAAAGAGCACTTCTATTACTCGAATTGTATTTTTTCTAATGATATTACATTCAAACTTACATGTTAATTTATATCATAATATTGAAAAGGACATGCCTTTTGATATTGTCTGTTAGTTTCAAACAACAATTACTGAAACTTAACAACACTAACAAAGTTTTTGATAACATAAACTGAAATTAAACTGTTCTGATAATAAAGAGATTCATCTGAGAGATGTGCTCAATGAATCCTTGTGTGGTGTATGCATCAGCATCCTCAATTATGTTGCTCATTGAGAACTCTATGGCAAACATCTTCTCCAATTGGGCGTGAGTTTTCTCCATCACATGATCTGCATCATTTATATCTTCCAAAGCATGAGGCCAAAGCATGAGGAAGCATAAATCTGCATTCACCTACCCACTCCTCGCTCTTAACACCTCCCATGTCATTGAATAACGTGGGTAAGCTTGCTCCTGCAACTTCAAGGAACTCATCAATCTCCCATTTCAAGATATTATGCAATTCCAAATGTTTCTACATCATTACCTGTGCATTTTTTAGAGTTTGATCATTTGTTGGCTTTTGGTTCTGCAATTCATGTATCTTCTCTCTGAGCCTATTCTCCATTATTTGATGCTCTTTGATAACATTGTAATTTCTCACGTGTGCCATCCAGAAGTTATCTACACAAGCAATCATCTTATCAAACCTTCTTTGAGCCAAAGCAGAGGCCATTTCATACTTGACCCTTTTCAAATGTGCATTAAGATCCTGATTCTCCTTTTCTAACTTTTCACCTTTTCTTTTCCATTGATAAATTTCTCCTTGTGCTGCTGAGAGGGCCGTATCAGAATAATATGTCAACTTGTTGGGTTTGTCTTTGAGTTTATCCTTTAATTTAGCATTTTCTTGCTCTAATCGTTCACATTTTATCTTGTACATATCTCTCTCTTTAACCAATTGCTCTGTTTGTGCTTTATTGAATTTTGCCACACTGATATTCAAGTCTGCAGCCTCCATAGGGTCAGTTTCCCCCACTCTTTGTATCATAAGATGCCCAAAGGCCTTCCCAGTATCAATAATCTTTGGTCTCTTGTCTGGTGGATACAATGCCCATGTAAGCAAACTTTTCTCATCATGATTGTAACCTGATCCAGTGTACATCTTGTCAACATTAGTTTATTTCGTGCATCACCACTGTTGATAAAACTATCAAAGACTAAGGCTGAACTAATGTCCCGCCTTGGGAATATCCTGATTCCTGCCTCCTGTAATAGTTGCCTTCCTCTTTCTGGAGTCATTAAACTCATTTCCGCATCAATATCTCTTTTTAGTTCTTGTAACGACTGTGATTCATTGGCCATTGTGACCTCTGTAACTGTAGTTCTAAGCTTTTTTCCTTTATACTTATACAGAAAGGCCCTGAATTCCGATGTTCTCACAAATTCATCATCTGAAATAAAGTCTTTGTAAACAACTTGCCTTGCATCATCAGTCATGTCATCTGAAGACTGGCCTATCATCTCCTTCCTATCTGGTGGGATATAGTATTCCTCAACTTCTGGCCTAGGGATTTGATCAATTTGAACATTGAGAAAATCGTCCTCATCTTGCAGGACAGATTCTTCTACAGAAAGACTGATATCCTGTCAAGGTTGAGGGGGTATATGGTGGATAGGAGATTGGCTCCCTGCCTCTGTTCTCTGACTCATTTTCCCTCTTGGTTCATTTGTTTTAGGTATGAGTACAAAGGAAGGTACTCCCTGAGTCAACTCATCAACATGAGATAGTAACGCCTTGGCTTTAGCCACAGGATCACTGATTTCTAAGAAAACATCATGATAGGATGGGTCGTGGCTTCTTTTCCATGCTTCGGCCCTCATAACCTTGTTGTAGGTATCAATTGCCTCAATGGCCTGTAGCTCATCTACATTCCTTATGAGATCATCGTGTAAGAATGGCTCATAAGTATACCTACCCAAATTTTGTCTCGTTTTTACATCATCAATAAAACCTTCAAGGTCAAACTTCTTCCTTGGCTTTCCCTTTTGAAAATTATAATATGCCAATTTGTTGTCAATGAGACCATATCCTTCTGTAGCAGTTACAGTGAAATCTCCGAAGGGGAGGGTTCCTCGCATAAGGGATTGTTTACCAAATGACTTAAATTCATGAGACTAGTGTCAGCTAATTGCCTAAAAATTTCCAAATAAGCAACTTTGTCTGGCACAGTTCTAGGGGAAGAAAAGGGGCCTCTTCGAATCTGTACACCCTAATTTTTGTGCAATTCTCAAAAGAGTACCAGTCTCCCAAGTTGTGGTCAACTTTTGTTCTTTCATCCTTATCTTTTGGACGAAAAAATCTTTGAATCTCAGGTGAGAGGTTATAATCACATGGGTGACCAAAAAGTTTGTAAAGTGGTTTGACAAACTATTCTTCAAAATATAAATAATGAGATTGAGTGCACCAGCTATCCCACACTGCAGTCCACATCTGTACAGGCCTTAACTGGTCATTGTTGCCATAGTCCACAATCTTCAAATGCTCAGTCCACACTTTCAACTCTTGGCCAACATATAGAATCATGTACATAAGTAAAGAGTAAAGCTTAAAATATATACTGTAGGATTACTCTGAATTGATTGTAACCCTGCATGAATCTGATCTGCCAAGTATGCTGCATAATCAAATGGGCGGGCATCATGACTTTGTACATCTGCTGCTATAACCATTGGGACCAGTGACATGGGTGAAGGGGCATCCAAACCTAGGACTGAATCAGCTTAATAATAAGTGTACTGGAGATATTCTTCGAACAGTTCTACAGAGAAGGGAGGTTGATCTTCAAAGTTAAACTTTGTAAGATCATTTCCATTTATCCTAGGTCGATGTAAAGGTAACCTCCATCTTTTATGAGCAGTATCCATTTTATGATATTCTCCCTTAAGGTCCAAAATTAGTTCTTTATCACATGTATCATCCAAGCCAAAAAATAGGGAAGTATATTCTCTAGTAATTGCCACAAAGGGTGTTCCATGGGCATCACGTATCCTTCGTGTCTTTGGGTCATATTTTTTCGCGTTGACCTTCATTAAATCCACATTCACATATACGTTTGGCACTATTAATTCCGTAAGTTCTGTAGCCAAGGGTTACACAGGTTCATGTCTGGACTTCCTTCTGTAATGAAACATAAACATATCATATCCTCTCTCGAGTGTCCATATGTCCCCTAAATTACTCTGTTCATCCTCTAATCACTTGGCATTAGGGTTCAAATGTACAGTTCTCCTTGATTTTGGACCTGCACCAGGCATTTGGTCTAAAAGGTCTTGGTTTGCTTTTCTTCCCTCTTCTTTGTCTTTTAACTTTTGGTTTCTCAGGGGTTTCATCCATGGTTTGATTATTGTTTTTGCAGAGATAAAAACAAAATCCTAACACGAAATTTTCCTATTAATTATCTAAATTTTCAAGGTAGGATCCTGTGTGCTTACTTGAGTTATAATTCTGAAATAGTTTCACTGGTCGCTCACCCGATTACTATGCTCCCAAGGTCCTGCAAGCTGATCTCAATTTTATTCCAATGATCAATTTGTGAATCACTGTGTCCTTTAATTCACCTGTTCTTTCTAAATCTCTGTGGGCATTCTCATTAATGGCTGAATGTCAGCAAATGGTCATAAATGCATCGGAAGTTTTTTAATCATTCACTGATGTGACAAATGCCGTCGACAAGACCGGAGAAGTCTTTCTTCGATCACATATTATCTGTTTGGCGCCATCCTTCTTTATAGCTTTCTTCATGCTTTCACTTCTGATCGAAGAGACTATAAATATGTCTCCTCGATATTATATGTCTCTCCGATAAGACCTTTCATTTCTTGTAAAGTCTTGCTTCTGCCGATTTCGAAGAGACAAGATAAACTCTTCCCAATGCTACACATTCCAATGGCAGGGTTTCACTTTTATCGGTGTGACTTTATATGATCGGTGGAACATAAGAAGAGTCACTTCAATATATAATTTTGTATTGCATTGTTCATCGTCGAAGAGAGTTAGAACATTTCTCGCTAATAACTTATTTCCTTATTTATTCCTCCAGCCAATACATAGTCAAACAAACTTATGAAATGTCCCTTCGAATTAAGATGTCTCTTCAACATAGAGATATTTATTCAATGAATAATCATATCGAAGAAACCCGTATCTTCTCTCTTCGATAGGTGTTCCTTAATGGATTTCTCTTGGTCATGGAAACTTATAACATTTCTCTTTGATCTGTCATGTTTGTTCGATGGCATTGATTATATGCAGTGCTTCTATTTGTCGAAGAGAAATCTGGGAAATTTTGTTCGATATTGTCCATGCTATGGATTTAGGTTCTTTTGATCCTTCCCGCTTGTTTTTGAACATCTACTAGTGCAAAGCCTAATCCATATGACATCTTCAGTGTGTTCAGGGTAATATAATGGATCATATCAAGAGGGAAAGTTTTTTGGTAATGGACAAAAAGTAAAAATCTCAAGTTATTTTGTAGGCCACTGGACAGTGGTGAGGGGATTGTATAAATTTCACACCAACTTGTGAGCTTGTGAATCGCAAAGCAGGTTACTGATTGCTAGTATTTTCCATGTTCCAACAGGTTGGTTTGTCACCTGATGCTTTTCTTTCTGTTGTTGCTTTCAGTTTAATTATAATCCTGACAGCGTATCCTCTCACCTTGCCCACTCCAGGATTTGGGTGATATGAAAGTGTAAAGAAAGCTGCTTTGCAGCTTTATTTCATATGAGAATATTTTCAAAAAATTAGGGGTATATATTACATGATACAAGTTCCTTTCCACCATAGTTCATGACTATAGATTGGATGGAAAACCATTTTTTTGGGTCAACTTTTTCCAATTAAATCCCAAGTAAGATTATGGTAAATTAGACACACGGAAATTGCAGAGATCACCTTGAGGAGGCCATTGGTTTCCCGCCATCGCCTTCCTTGGAGTTCTGCTCTTGTTCACGCTTGCATCTTGATCCTTTTAGTGCCTGTTTGCCTCGTTTTCGTTCCTTTTTTTGCTTGATTGCTTTTTTTTTGTTCTGGTTGTTATTGTTGTGTTCTTTTGATTTTTGTGTACTTTGCAAGGTTTTGTTTACAAACCCTGATGTCAAACCACCCTCAACCCATTGTCCGGGCATTTAATTTAGCCTTGTGTTAGGCTCCCTGGGTCAGACCGACCCATGGGAGACATTAATGTGGGAGATGATGGGGTTAAAAAGAAAGATGAGATTCAAGTTGAACATACTGAACATAATCCTCCTGTGGGTGAAAAAGGGGAAAAAGTCTCATACCCTGAAGCCCCAGTAACAGGCTCAAGTGATTTTCAGTGTCCATCCACCGTGGTTTTCAATGGAGGATTGTCAATGGCCAGAGACCCCAAAGTAGGAGCCGAAGGATTACTGGGAGCAGAGCAGTTGGAACGGAGAAATGGAAGCATTATCGAAGATGGAGACGACAAACGAGAAATGGGTAAGGTTTCTTCATCTGGCCCCAAAATTATCACCATTTCTCCTAACAAAGGTATGGCTCGGGCTATCAAAAATGAACAGACAAGACTAAAGAATATTGCTATTTTCTTTGTTTGTTTGGATACAAACATTCTCCCATCTAGAGAATTCTTTGATGAGTGGATTGCCTCAAATTGGGGAAAAAAATGGGTGTATTTGTTAGTTTCTGCCACATGCTTCAAAAAGATCTCTTTGTTGTTATGTTCAAATCGCACCCTATGTAGGAGATGGTGCTCAAGAAACAATTCTGGAATGTGGGGTAGTCCCTGTTCAGGGCTCTCTCCTGGTCTCCGAAAGGGAACCTCAAAGCGGTGGTCGAAAGGTCATCACCTAACTGGCTTGAAATCAGAAATCTGCAAGTAGAATACTGGTGGTTTTTGCCTCAAATTCTAAAACCCATTGGAAATGTTATGCAAGTTGAAGAATCAAGAATCACCCTGCCGCATATGAACGTTGGGATTTTAATTGCCCTAGACCCAAATGCGGACATTCCCATTAAAATTGCTTACAGTATGGATGAGTGTACTCTCGAATGGGATATTGAATTATTGGGGAATCTTAATGCCTTTTTTTATTGCAAAAGAAATGGGCATCTCAGGAGAGATTGCCCGAGCCTTAAAACTAAGCCAGTTGGCTCCTTCAAGGCTGATAAAAAGGTTTTTGAGGATAAAGAGCCCCTTCCAAAACAGATTCATACAGGGAAAAACACAAATCCACCCCCTAAAACTTAACTCAAGGAGCAATAGGAAGTTCAAACTGTATGTGTTGATACTGTTATGCATGAGAAGCCTAACATTCATCTTGCAGATAACCAAATCTCAGAGGGTTTGAACCCAAATGGTTCTAAAGTCTCTCTTGGATCCCTTCTTTGAGGAGGAATTGGTAGTCATTCCGGCTGGGAAGTCAACCATTTCCATTACCCATCCTTACAACCAGTGAGTTAAGATCCTAATTCCAATGGTATTAAGAAAAATGCTCAACAGTTGGCTCTGGATTCTATTCAGCAAAAGGCTGTTAAAATTAGGAAGATTATGTCTTCCAATGTGCCAATGGAATTTGACCTCCTTGAGTCATTGGAAATGGTTATTGACTCTAATATTAGTACTACAGGTAAAGAGATTGTTTTGGCCACCCCTACCCCTAATGGGAATAATGGTTGGTGCCATTAGGAAGATAAGAAGAAGAGAAAGCTGGGGGATAGAAACTACAACCCAAAATCTAGCTCAGACAAAAAGCCATCCAAGAAGAAAGAGAAAGCTAATCCTAAATATTTTGACTAGTTGTATAAGAATAAGAAAAGCCCCCCCTGTTTTTGAATGAATTTTAACATCTGCAGTTGGAATGTGAGAGGTCTTGAGATGCTAGACAGGAAATATGTGGTTAGATCATTTTGCAGAGCTAGGCATAATCTTGACTTCCTATGCCTTCAAGAGATTAAGGTGGCTGGTTTTCATGCTCAGTCTGCTAAAATTTATATGGCAAGATGCAACATCTTTTTATACACATCATGATAGAAGTAAGGGAGGAGCAACAATCCTCACTCACTCAAAGTGGAGCAAATATGTTGATGCCTCAGGATCCTCACCATGTAACAAGGTTTGTTGGGTCACCATAAAGATGAGGGACAACTCTTTTGGACTATGTTCATTATATGCTCCAAATGACTACAGAGATAGATCATCCCTTTGGTCCTAGCTTGCTTCTAATCTTCCGAGAGTTCCTTGGATTTGCATTGGGGACTTCAATATGATCAAGTCCAAAGAGGAAAAGAAAGGGGGTAAGGACAGTATGTGGAAAGGTGATGAGCTATACTTTTGGTCTAAATTTAAAAGATCTCTTAACCTTATGAACCCATTGGCCAATAGGAAAGGTGAAGCTTCTAATATCTAGTTTTGTATACTAGATAGAGTATATGTTAACAAAAATGCCTTTTCTTTCCTCCATGGTAATAATACTGATGTTATATGTGTTATCCATGCTGCCATGTCAGATCATTCCCCTGTTGAAGACAATTATTCAATTGTGTATTGTCATTGATGTTACACATGTATGTACACTTATGTAGTGATGTTACACAAATGTCTACATTCAGACCGAGCACAGTTGGTGAAATAGAATGAGTTATTTTAGTGTTGACCGAGTTCAGTTGGGTATTGAAGAAGTTCAATGTTGACCAAGTCACTCGGGCATTTTAGTCATGGTCGGGCATTCAATGGCAGCCGACTAACAATGATTTACATTCTATAATTAATTGGTTATATGAGGCCGACTGAATTGTGTTTTATTTATTAAAAGTGTATTCAAGCCGACTTGATAGGGCTTACCATATATATGAAAGGTCAAGTTTGGATTGAATGTGTGGAAGAAAAAGAGTGAAAAAGAAGTGTGGAATTCTGTGATATGAAGAGTGAAAGCGAAATCAGATAGGATTCTGATTGAGTACAGATCACTCGGAGCTGCAATAGAACATCTGATCAACAAGGATCCAGTCATAATCAGAACAGAGATCTGAATCAGCAAAGACAGTTGCTTACACATACAGGTCAATTCATTGTTACTCTCTAACAATTGTAGCAGTGATCTAAAATCTCTTAACAGAGTAGACTTAACAGTATTTTTGTAAATCCTCTCGCAAGGTAGCATTTCTATGTTGAAGTGTTGAAGACCTCTAACAAGGCCACTCCTCACAGGATGATTAAATCCTTTAACAAGGTCACACCTAACAGTGTGTTATTGTAACCTTTAACAGGGTTGGCTCCTAACAGGGCTCACTTCAAAAGAGTGAAAAACAGTAACTAGTTACATTGGTGGTTTTTCCCATATTGGGTTTCCACATTAAATCTTGGTGTCACCTGTGTATATGTTATTTGTTTTATGCTTTATGTTTCTGCACTTAATCTCTAAAGTATAATTGCATTGGATATTATAAAGATTGCTTTGACACCCGAGTTACAGAAGCATTTCTTAATTAACCGAGTAACAATGTTAAAGTATTTAAGACATCTAAGGGACAAAGGATTTGTTTTGGAGTAACTGATTCACCCCTCCCCTCTCAGTTACTTATCTCATTTCCAACAATTGGTATTAGAGCTTCAAGTGCTTTCAAAGAAGGTTTCAAGGCCTAAGCTAAAGATCAGAGATGTCTTACAGAAGGGAGATCCCAAAGCTAAACAAAGACAACTTCCTAGCATGGCAGGAGTTGATGAAGCTACATCTATCTACTATCGGAGATGCTGGTTTGCAATTTTTGGAAAGCAAATATGTGGAACCAACAGGGACTATGACTGTGGAACAGATGATGGAACGGAAGCTTCATAACATAATGATGATTGATATAGCTTCTTCACTCAGCTACTCGGAATTTGATGAAGTCAAGGATTGCCCTATAGCCTATGATATGTGGAAGAAATTACAGGACATTCATGGAGGAGATGCAAATGTAAAAAGAGCCAAAGAAAAAAGCCTAAGAGGACAATTTGACTAGATGAAAATGAAAGAAGGAGAAGACATTACAAGATACAGTGAAAGAATCAAGAAGATTGTGAGTGCCATCAGAGCTGCAGGTGGAATAATTGAAGATACAACAGTGGTCAGCAAGGTACTAAGAAC
>MU227291.1:4733853-4760444 GCA_018584345.1 Thuja plicata
TTAACAAGGTCACACCTAACAATGTGTTATTGTAACCTTTAACAGGGTTGGCTCCTAACAGGGCTCACTTCAGAAGAGTGAAAAACAGTAACTAGTTACATTGGTGGTTTTTCCCATATTGGGTTTCTACGTTAAATCTTGGTGTCACCTGTGTATATGTTATTTGTTTTATGCTTTATGTTTCTGCACTTAATCTCTAAAGTATAATTGCATTGGATATTATAAAGATTGCTTTGACACCCGAGTTACAGAAGAATTTCTTAATTAACCCAGTAACAATGTTAAAGTATTTAAGACATCTAAGGGACAAAGGATTTGTTTTGGAGTAACTGATTCACCCCTCCCCTCTCAGTTACTTATCTCATTTCCAACATCCCCTATTTTGATTTCTGTGATATTGAATAATACAGTTGCTCCTAATGGTCCAGCAAAATATTGTCTATACAAACTGAACACTTCCCTTCTTCATGATGAAGACACTCTTAAAGCAGCACAGACGGTTACATATATTATTAAATCACTTAACAAAGGGGTTGCACACCCTTATCTTTGGGACTCCGTGGTGAATGGATGGAAGAACATGTTTCAACTAGTGGGCCAAAAAAAGGTGAAGGATGGGAACTATATTGATCCTATTCTCCACCAAAAGCTTGCCATGTTTGAGGGTCAGCTCTAGGAAAGTAGACCTTACCAAGAGATAGAGGTTAAAGTTGCCATGACTAAATCTCTCATTAGAAAGATTCAGAATTATAGATTACAAGGATAGAAAATTAGGGCCAGGATGAATTGGCTTAAAGAAGGGGACAGGGGTTCTAAATACTTCTTCAAGCTGATTAAGATCAAACAGGATAGGGAACTTATAGAATAGATTGAATATAATGGCCAAGTCTCAAAAGACAGACTTTCTTAAAAATGCCATGCTAGACTTTTATCAAAAATTATTCTCCTTTGAATGTGATTCTTAAATGCAACATGCTATGGAATTTTGCCTCAATCTGATACCTAAAAAGGTCTCGGAGGAGGATGCTAAATGTCGGGATAAGGATATCTCTATCTAGGAGATTAGAAGTACTATTCTCTCCCTTGCCAGTGATAAGGCCCTAGGGATTGATGAACTACCTGCAAAATTTTATAAAGCCTATGTTGAAGGGATATGTTCAGAATTGTTGGAGTTGTACCAAAATGCATTTAATATTGGGTCCTTGGGTCATAATATCAACCAAGGAGTCATCAAACTCATCCCAAAGGATGGTGACAGATCTCAAATCAGGAACTGGAGGCCCATTACATTACTAAACCTGTACTATAAGATCCTGGCCAAAACTCTGGCTAGGAGATTGACAGAGGTATTGGACAAGGTGGTGGCTGCTACTTAGACAGGTTTCATTAAGGGGAGATATATTCTTGAAAACTTGATAACGAGCTGAGAGGGTATGCACTGGGCCAAACATAAGCACCAAAATGTGGCAATGATCCTACTTGATTTTGAGAACGCCTATGATAGGATTGAGTGGCACTTTGTGTTGGGTATGTTACAGGCTTTTGGTTTCCCTCCAAAGTTTTGTAGATGGATCAATATCCTGTTCCAAGACTCATCCAATGTTATTGATATTAATGGAGAGCTCTACAATCCCATTTCTCTTCAAAGATCAATTCTGCAGGGCTGCCCCATTGCCCCTGCCCTCTTTGTTATTGCTGCTGATGCTCTTGCTTATGTTCTCAGAACCAACTCCATTCAACCTTCCTTGAAAGGGATTCAACTGCCTAATGGCGATCAATTATTGAATGCCCAGTTTGCAGATGACGCTGCTATATATAATGACCTCTCTGAACCAAATTTTGATAGCACGAATTATAGATTACAATTTTTTTGTCAAGCTTCTGGCTCTAAAGAGGCTCCACATAAGTCTATAGTGATTGGGTGGGATGATATGCCCCCAAGTTGTTTTGCATCAAAGGGGTGGGGTTGATCAGGCCCAAATAAGATTGTTAGATACCTTGGTATTCTCTTTGTTGTCTCTCCTCTTAAGGACATGTGGAAATGGATGCATAAGAAGATTGAGAGGAAACATGAGAAATGGAAAACTCAATGTTGTCTCTCGCTGGCAGGATTCAAACTGTCCAAAAAGTATTAGCCTCACATGCCATTTATCATTCCTCACCCTAGCTTTTTGCAAATGTCCACTTCAATAAACTGGAGAAGATTCTCAGAGACTTTCTTTGATCGGACGGGAAAGGGAACAAGAAAAGACATTGTGTGACATGGAATTGGTGTTGCCTCCCAAAAAGTCAGGGTGGCCTTGGTCCCAAAGACCTTAAACTTCAAGGCATTGCACTTGCTTGTAAATGGATATTTAAAGCTTTACATGGAAATGACCCTTGGAAGGTTCTGATCAAGATCTATCTCACCCTAAAAGGGGAAAACTTTGGAAGTTGATTTCTATGTTTGACATACTTCTTGGCTAGTTTGAGATCAGAACATTGGGGTCAAAGGTCTTTTCTTCCATTTGGAAGGCCTGATCTAAGGTGAGGCATCTGATCTCGCCTAGGAATGCAATGGGGAGCTCTCCTCCTTTCTATGCTAAGAACAGGTCTCTTTGGCAGGGCTTGACTTTCAATGATAAATCCCTAGCTCTATTACAGGGATGTTCTGCCAAGAACTGGTTTGCTGCTGGAATAAGGACCTTGGATGATATCATTCTTGGTGGCAAGGTTGGGTTGTGGGATCAGCTGAGAGTAAAGTATGACCTGCTCGGTTCTCAAAAGAAAACCTATACCATGATTATTAATGCAATGGGTAATAACTTCCCAGGAATGGGGTGGTCTGATGAAGATGTGGTACAGAATATCAGATGGGTGGATGGCACTAAATTCTATGATGTCTCTATCAGAAATATTTACAACATGTTGATTGATTCCAATGAGGTGTATGACAGACTTCATAAGTGTTGGAATTTGAAATGGCCGAACAACAAACGGCATGATTGTCTTAACCATATGTGGCATAGTCGTGCTGAGCCTAAGAAAATTTGCTTCCGTTGGTTGCTTCTGCTTAAGAAACTTGTTGTTGATAATGTCCTTCATTCTTATGGTCTTCCTACCAGATTATGTGATGCTTGTCAAGTCCCTGAAACTTTTGAGCATTTGCTTTTTGATTGTCATTTTGCTGTGGCCATGTGGTCCCTTTTTTTGGTCTCCCTATTACTTGGAACCATGACGAAGGTTTTTCTTGGATTGAAATCCTTGCTGGTTATATTGAAGGCTTTGATCCTTTTCTTAACAAATTTTGGTTTATTTTTACTTTTGAAGTACTGTGGTTCCTATGGAAAAAAAGGAATAATGAGATTTTTCAGGCCAAATGAAGGAAGCTTACTGAGTTTAAATGTAAACTCACATATTATATGATCATGATGCAGGTGTCAGCTACCATGGAGATCCCTAAAGACAGGTTCATGATGCTGTTGACAGAGGGAGTCATGCTGGTGTACAAAAAGGGCATTCAAACTGTGCACTTCTTCCCTGCTGGTAAAAACAAATTAAATCAAGAACTTAATTTGCTCCACGACTTTCTGAGCGAGAAGACGATCACCAAACTTGATACTCAGCTGGAAAACAAGGAGAGGTCACAACTCACTCAATGGGATACTGTAGTGGATCCCGGTTTTGAGCCTTCTCTATGTACCTTTGCCTGTGAAAGGCCGAATGCAGCAATAATATTATTGGTGCGTGGGGTTAGAATGGATTAGGAATTTTCTCTTTAAGTATTTTTGAACTCTCCAATATATGTACATTTTGAGGCTCCTATACTTGTATATCATGGAGTGGACAATATGATTCTATAGCAGTTCCTAGACACCATGTGGTGATCAGCAATGAAATTGTAATACTGTCATGCGATCTGTAAAGATTTTCGTTCACTATCATTAATATAAAAATATTAAATCCCAAGTAATTGAATTACATTATACTTTTGGTCTGTTCAATCAATCCTGATCCTCAAGAATGCTCCTATTGTTGCAGCAGCATTGAAGGCTTGTCCTAAATACAAACCCAATCAAACAGAGAGCTAGTGATCTTGTCTTATGGCTTAATTTTCTATACTTATTTTGAGTTTTTTCCAATTTTAAATGAAAAAAAAAATTGGGAGGTCAATAATTAGAAGTGGTCATAATCATGGAAAAAAATCTATTGCTAAATTAAGGATTATGAATTATAAAATACAGGGTACTGACGAATCTTAGCCTCTAAAATTATTCATATAGCTTTTTATAAACATAACCAATTGATTAAAAAGGAGACCATAAGCTTTAAGTTCCCATGTGAGTGGAGGTACTGAAATGTGTTTAAAAAGCAACACTTGCCTGAAATTTACTCGCTGTGAAGAAACAATTTGAATGGTGGAAGCAACAACAAAAGCACCCGATGGTGGGAAAGTGATGACATTGTTCAAGGTGCTTCTGTTAACATCTATGACCTGCAGAATGTCTCCAACTTGGGTCCCAAATAGATGGGCTTTCTCTATAATAAACAGCTGTTCCTTCTCTGTAGTCCACATCATTCTCCATGTCCCGGATAGCTTAGAATCTGTAGTAACTGTGTCTGTTCCGAGTGCAGCCAGAGCATCAATTGCGGTTATTATTTGAGAGCGCTTTGATGGGTTTTTCTGCGTTTTTAAACCACGTTCCTCGCCTGAAATTAGATTCAGAAGATTATCCCTTGCTGAATTTGCTTCTTTGTTTGCTGGGGGAGCAACGTCTGATGATGAAATTACCCTCAACTTCTTCCTACAAGCAATTCCATTGCTGTGAATTTTATATGGAATTCTGGAATACACAATACGTGTGGAGGGATTAATTGCGACAGCCATTGCAATAGCCATAGCGTACGCGCAGGTTGTGTATCCATATACATTTGTCGATACGATTCCCCTGTGCCAAACTAATGGTTGCTTTTTGTTCTAATTTTTGCATGGAGTAGGTTTTCCATTCATGGTGAAATATTTATTTACTTTATGATCGATAACTTTCCTCGATTTCTCTACCGCCATTATTCTTCGAATGGTGAAAATTGTCGGTCAAGTGAGATTCATTCTCCTAATTTTTAAGCATTTTCTCCTACGTGTACTTGAAAATTTTACTTTTATTTTATTAACATATTTGAGATTTACTTTTATCTTTATCATATATTAGTATTTAAAGACATTTAATGAATTTATTTCAATTATTAAAATAATTATTGAAAACATTTGATTTAAATGTATCAAAGAACAGTTTTTTTTGGTCATAGGAGCTATCCTATAATCATAAACTTGTCCATTTTCATTTTGAATTTCAAATTCACTCATCCACCTTGAGTTGACAAAATATTTGTTTGACACAATTTGATGTCATATACTAGTATTTAAAGACATTCGATGAATCCATTATAATCCTTAAAAAAATTATTGGAAATCATTAGATTTAAATGCATCAAAGAAATCAATAGTGTAATGTTTTAATTAATTACATTAAAGAGAATAACAAATTCACATACTTAGGGCAGTTGCCTACTGTCTTTAATTGTGTATTACTCTCTAAAGATTGATCTAGGAGAACTTACCTTCCTTTGACAAACTAACAACTCTTAAGGTATTTCTATATATGTAAACACCTATTCATTAGGTGGAATTGTAGAACAAAGCATCACTAATTATAGGGACAAATTAAAACTTAAGAGTATAGATTTGCAACCACAATTTTGTCCCAAATTCACAAACTTGTCCTTTGATGGGATGTGGATCAAACATAGACACTAAGGCACTTCACCAACATACATACATCATTTTTACCATACATAGTGTAACTATAGAATCGTCTTTGTTTGGCATTCATTCTTTAATCATTAAGCTATGTGCTACTTAACTTCTTAATTGCTTGCCTAGAATGACTTGTACATATTTTATGTACAAGTTATCTTCTTATAATCACACTACAATGCATTGCAATAAGCCTACTTCTAGGCAGAGTGATATGGCTTCAAGAGATAGACCTATCATTTCACATGAGGCATAAATTGAAACTCTAACACCCCATGATATTGGAAATTAATGTTGCATAATTAGACTATCCCCTTCAACAATTAATAAATTTAATACATGGGATTCATCAATTAGGATTGAGAAAGACATAACAATGTCAAATCTTCTTTTTGAAGGCTTAAAAACGTCGTTTGACCCTATAGTTATCCTTGGGGGCTTGGAGAACGACAATTTAAAGATGTATGGTGTCTCTCTAGGGCATGGGACTTCCAAGCTTGATGAAAACCACAAGAAAGTGTTGAGATGAGGTGTTGTACATCTTGCATAATATTTATAATGTATTACTTTATTATTATGTGTGTGGTGGACCTAGGAGAACTTAGATGGACATGTGTAACTAGGTTTTAATATTCTTGGGGCCACTTTAGTGTTGTAGTGTAACATTTGGAAATGTGTTTAATGTGGGTGTCATATTGGGATAATTATTTACTACTGCGGAAATATATTTAATAAAGTGAAAACTTAGCACCCAATATTAAATGAAGGGCCAATGGTAGTGTGTTCACATGGTTTTACTTTACCACTAGTTGTATTTTGTGTGAGCTTGACTCTATATAAGCAAGAACATGCTAATAGTTTGAGTTGGTTGGTTGAGTGAGCTATAATTATTGAGTCTTTCAGAGGAGTGCATATGTGAACCATGGCATGGGATGTGTGGATTCAAGATTGGACATGGAGGTAGCATGGGATAGACTTGATGTTTTAGAATTATTCATTGTAAATTTGTAAGTGCTTTATATTTCGCTATGGTTGAATTATTGGGATAAGGTGTTGTACACCTTGCATAATGTGTATGATGCATTATTTTTTTATTATTATGGGTGTGCATCATTGGGAGATAACATTCTTGGAGCCACTTTATCTGTTGTATTATAACATTGGGATTATAATTAATATGGGTGTCACATTGAGATATAATATTGAGGAATGATATTTAATAAAGTGAAAACTTAGTACCAAATATTAAATGAGGAGACAATGGTATTGTATTCACGTGGTTTTGTCAAACGTGATTTTACTTAACCACTAGTTTTATTTTGTGTGAGCTTGTTTCTATAAAAGAAAACACATTATAGTAATTTGGATTCGGTGGTTAAGTGGTTTGTCATTATTGAGTCAATCTAAGGAGGGCATATGTGAAGCATGGCACGGGATGTGTAGATTTATACTTGGGCACATAGAGGATGCATGTGAGTGGATTGATATTTTAGGAGTATTCATTGTAACTTTGTAAGTACTTTGTATTTCTTTATGGATGAATAATATGATGGAGTACATATACTTTTGGAGGCTAGGTTTTTCCCTCATAAGGGTTTTTCTAAGGTATATCTTATGTTTTCCTAAGGTATACCTTATATTATCTTGTAGCTTGTCTATTTTATATATGCATAATGGTAACTTTGTAAGCTTCTATGCATGCTTGTCTCTCATGAATTTTGTAGGAAATGGATTAAATGTAATTGGGTAATGTTGCATTATTTACTTACTTGAATAATATGATGGAGCATGGATGCTTTTGAAGATTGGGGTTTTCCCTTGTGAGGATTTTTTAGGGCATATCTTGTGTTATCACGTGGCTTGTCTATTTGGTCTATGCTTAATGGTTACTCTCTAAGCTTTTATGCATGTTTTTCTCTCATGGGTTATGTAGGCAATGGATTGAATATAACTAGGTATGAAGCATTAGTTCCCAATAGATAGGAGAAAATATGTAGAATGTGGTTACTCCTCCACAATCAAATCAAGATTGCATAAATGTGAAGAGGAAAAAATCCTTTATTCAAAATCTCCCACACCAATCCAAGAGAATAGATAATTCTCGACTTTCGATAAGTCTTTGTACCCACAAAATGATGTGTATGAGATATTTTGTAAAGGCTTTTCCCTGTGGCAGATGGCGGATGGTAGACCTTTTCAAATTTTTATGCACTCTTATTCTTAGGGTATGAACTTTTAAATAGTGTTCTTTATTATTGTATGGGATACAACTCTCTTATTCCTTCTTATGGATTAAAAAAAGGAAAGATAAATTTGCTAAACAACCGACATTTTCTGTTGTGGATAGTGCATAAACTTGAATGAATAATTACAATGAATTGCCAATCCTTGTGAACAAAGGAAAAAGGAGATAGAAACCCTAGGTGAGGATTAAATTGGCCTATGATATGTGTCATTGTCCTATGTAATGATACAACGTGGCCTATATTTAGCTTGATATATAAAATAAATAAGTACTCCCAAGTCTAGCTTAAGTGAATAAAATAGTGGGGACCTAATTAATTATTGATGATTAATTAATTAATTAGATGATGTATCTATTACTCTAACAACCCCCCTTAAGATTAACTTAGGGACAAGATGAATACTAATAATGAATACAAAGATAGATGCATTAATACATGAAAGGATAGGTCTTGGATATTGTTGATCCAAATTTTTGTGTTCGGGAAGGTAACAACCCTTATTGGAAGCTCTAATATCAAGGACCTAATGTGTTATACAAAGAAATCTTCAAGATTTTAGATTTGGTTCTTCATATTTAAAGGGGTGGAATGGAGGAGGAAGAGAAAGCAAAAAAAAAAAGCTAAACTAACTCAATGCTTGCAAGAGTTGTTCTTATTATCTCACTAAAATAGTTATTTCATGCAAATTTTGCTCACCGAATGGCATGATGTCAAATCATAAATTATTACAAATTATTGATGTTAGAGTAAAGAATTAATTTAATTACCTTGATTAAATTAACTTTACTACCTCTTAAGATTTCACTTTATGCACTTGCATTAGTCATTTAATAATTAAATCTAATTATTAAATGCCTATTTACCTATTAGGGTTTCCTATTAGGTTTTACGATCTTCTTCTATAAGGATTGATCCTTTGTATATTTTATTCATTCTTTTGGTTCATAATAATCTTTCACATTGTCAGAGAAAAACCCTTGTTTGTTTCCTACAGATTTCTTCCTTGTGACAGGTTCTTGCATGCAAGTTTCTTGGGCTTAATAGATTTGTTTTTCATCAAATCTTACATGGTATCAGAGTTGGATCCTTATTTCTTTGACCATCATGCATGAGCCGACATCTACGTTGGCAAATCTGAAAAAGGTAGAACTTCAAACCCCCACGGGCACTGTACTTTGACTTGCAAGCCTTTTTACCTGCGATTGCTATCCAAATCTATGGTTATTTTCATCACAAAAATTCAAAGGTACACATAATACTCATTTGAAAAAAAAATCTCTCTCATTGTAAGCAATCTTTTCCAGCTTCTAGGGTTCAGTTTATTGAATTGTGGGGGGTGTTTTATTTCTTGTTTTCTGTAATTTACTTCAGTAAACTTGAAATTATATCAAAATGAGACCCCTTCTAAAAATATGGCCGAGACCTCTTCTTGTCTAGAACTTCTGACCCCTCATAATTATCACACATGGAAATCCCTGATGACATGGCTTTTCCAGTCAAAAGGGTTGTGGTCTTGTTTAGACACAGTGCAGCCAATTTTACAGAGGCCTTTTGAGGTCATGCAACACAAGAACAAGATGAATGAGGCAATGGGGTTGATTGCTTTACATGTGTCAGATAGTCTATAGTTTCATCTTGATGGGTGCAATGCCCCTCTAGATATGTGGACCCAGCTTAACGTCCTATTTGGTATAGTGAATCAATTCAGGGCACTTCAAATTGAGGTAGAGCTTACCTCTCTTGTACCAAATCATTTTCCATCCATTGAGGACTTCTTGATGAAGTTCAAGCAACAAAGGTCTTTATTATAGGGATGTGGAAAGACTAAGACTGACACAGAGTGCATCTACCTTATTCTATCACAGATCCGGGGAAACTTTCAAATTTTCTCCTCTACCTTCCACTCTACCATGGATGCCTTGGGCTAGAGATTCTAGATGCCCACTTTTGAGGTGTTTTGTGATCGGTTGACTAGAGAGCAGACCAAGATCACACAATTGGAGTCTTTATCTAGAACTAAGAACGAAGATTTGGTTGCTCGAACTTCTAAGGGGACACAAAAGCAGAAGTAGAAGCCCAAAATAGATTCAGCTGGCAGTGAGCATTCCTCCAAGCCACCTCAGAAAATAGAGTCAAATAAATCTGGACTCCTAAGGGTAAATCTTATAATTCTAGTGAGTCTTCCTCCAAGACTAAGAAGTTCACAGGTGAACCTTATAGTTTTTGTGGAAAGGAAGGGCATCTAGTTTCCAGGTGTTGGAAATGTCTTGAGGCTCTAGAGGAAGCCTTGCAGCAACATAGTATTGCTTCTCCATAGCCTTCACCTACTCCCACAAGGAAAGGTCATGCTCTTTATGCACGAGCATTAATTTCCACTGCTACATGGATCATTGATTCAGGTGCTTCGCACCATATGACACACACACCTAGTTTGGTTACCTCACTTTCTCAGAGTGCCACTACACAGATTGAAGTTGGTGACTTAGCACAACTTTCAGTTATAGGTTATGGTACTATTTCATTGGATGGTGCCTCTCTACAGTATGTTCTTTTGGTTCCTTCCATTTCTACAAACCTTGTGTCTGTCTATTAGATTTGTCATTCTGGTTCTGGCAATACAATTGAGTTCTCACCACATGATGTAGTTATTCGAGACCTCCATGAACTTGATTTGTTTGTTGCTACTGGGAATGTTGATTTAGAGTCTCACTTATACAGGTTTGATGGCTTTGAGAGCTCCAATTTTACAGGTGTTTCTTTTGTTGTTCATGCAGACACAATGAGAAAGCTTTGGCATGAGCATTTGGCCTTGTCAACTACAAATAACTCTAACATATGAGTACACAGGAGTTAGTGATTGGGCTTCCTTAGATCTCTTGCACTGATGGTGTTTGTCGAAGTTGTGCACTTGGAAAACATCATAGAGATCCTTTTCTGACAAGTAGATCCTCACATACTAAGGCACCATTGGAGTTGATACATAGTGATCTCATGTCATTTCCCGCTCCTTTTTCTGGTGCTCGTTATGTGCTCACCTTTATTGATGAATTCTCTAAATGCACATGGGTGTACTTATTCAAGTACAAGTCTGATGTCTTTGATTCATTTTGAGTCTTTAAGACATTTGTGGAGAAGTAGTCTGGTCTTTCTATCAAGCAGATACACACTAACAATGGGGAGAATATGTGAATTAGTCTTTTCATGATTTTTGCACTAAGCAGGGTATATTGCATTAGCTAACAGTTCCCCGCACTCCTCAGCAGAATAGAGTTGCTGAGAGAAAGAACATAACATTGCAGGAGATGGCCAATAGTATGATACAGTCTTGAGATATGCAGCCTTATTTTTGGGCAGAGGCAGTGAATTGTGCCAACTACATTTAGAATCAAATGCCTCATAAGGCATTATGACATTTGACTCTTAAGGAGGCTTGGTCCCATGTCAAGCCTGATGTTTCTACATTTCGAGTGTTTGGTAGTGAGGCTTGAGCATTTATTCTAGATGCTCAGAGGAAAGCCATGGAGAGGAAGAGTCGATCACTCATATTTGTTGGCTACTATGAGGATATGAAGGCATACAAGTTGTTTGATCCTGATTCCAAAGAGGTCTTGTTTTAGAGAGATGTCCAGTTTGATGAGAGTTATCCTCAGATGGATCCTCCATCACTAGCTTCTCCCTCATTGCCTAGTACTTCCTCTTCTCCTCTTCAGGATTCTATATCCTATGAGGATGATTTATACGATGATCCAACTTCCCCTCCTCCACCAGATATTCCACGAGTGCCCAAGTGGGCTCATGATTTTGTCAGTGTTGTTGGTTCTTTGTGAGGAGATCCTTCAGATACCCGTTGTACTCATGCTCAGCGATCTGGTACTATTTTTTGAGTCATGTTGTTTTAGATGATCCTCAGATATTTTTAGAGGTGACAGTCCACATCCTGAGTGGGATAATGCTATGGATGAGGAGTACTCTTCTTTAATGAAGAATCACACTTGGGATCTTTGTACTCTTCTGAAAGGAAGAAAACTGTTTCGGTGCAAGTGGGTGTACCGTACCAAGTATCTGAAAGATGGTTCTATTGATCAGTATAAGGCACGTCTTGTTGCAAAGGGATTTTCATAGGTGGAGGGTATTGATTACTCTGAGACCTTTGCTCCTGTCACCAAGATGAATTCCATTCGCCTGGTACTTTCTCTTGTAGCTTCACAGGGTTGGATGGTGTATCAGATGGATGTGAAGAGTGTGTTCTTGCACGGGGATCTACATGAGGAGATCTATATGGAGTAGCCTCAAGGTTTTATGTAGTACTCTTCTCTTGTTTGTAGACTTTGGAGGTCATGATATGGTCTCAAACAAGCCCATCAGGCTTGGTATGAGAAGATGGACTCTTTCTTGCTAGCCTCACACTTCACACACTGTCATTTTGATCCTACAGTGTACATTCAATGTCATGGGGTTGATCTTGTGATACTTGTGTTATATGTTGATGATATCATCATCACAGATATCTCGTCTTCTATGATTTAGAGTGTTCTGAGAGCATTGATGGAGCAGTATGAGATGATAGATCTTGGACTTCAGCACTAATTTTTGGGCCTACAGGTTATTCAGTCTTCGGGTGGGATTTCCATACACCAGCAGAAGTATGCTCTTGACATGCTTCAGAGATTCACCATGCTTGATTGCAAGCCTTCTCCTGCACCTTTTCAGTCAGGTGTTCTTTTGTCTACCACTTTCCCTACTCCTTCAGTGGACTCCACCTTATACATGCAGCTTGTGGGTAGTTTGTTGTACTTGACACACACTCATCCTGACATTTCCTTTGTGGTTGGAATTGTCTCTCAATTCTCCCATGATCCTCATGAGATTCATTGGCAAGCTTCCAAACGTATTTTGAGGTACATTCTAAGCACTACTTCATATGGTATTCACTATACATTAGGAGCCCCTCACATTGTTGGTTTCATAGATGTTGATTGGGGTGGTGATACAGATGGTCGGAAGTCTACTTCTAGCTTTGTTTTCTATCTTGGTTCTGGTCCTATCACATGGTCTTGCAAGAAGTAGACTGTTGTTGCATTATCATCTACAGAGGCAGAGTATCGAGTAGTTGTGTTAGGTAGTCAGGAGGTTTTATGGCTTTGACAATTTATGACAGAGTTTGGGTTCCTCTTGATAGTCCCACTCTTCTTTGGTGTGACAATCAGAGTGCCATTCATATTTCTCGTAACCCAGTTGAGCATCAGAGGACCAAGCACATTGAGATCCATATGCATTTCATCAGGAAGCTGATCCAGGATGGTTCTCTCAGCTTGGAGTACGTTCCCACTTTGGAGCATGTTACTAACATCTTCACTAAGACTTTTGCATCCTCGCAGTATCTTCAACTGTGTTCCATGCTTTGGGTGAAGGAAGTTGTCCTTGGAGGGTCTCAATGAGGCCTACCTTCCTTCTTTTTTTCTGCTTTCCACATCTTTCTATCTCTTTTTGGAGGAGGGTTTTTCCCATGTGGTTTTCCGTGTTTCTCCGTTTCATAGATATTTGGTTGTGATTGGGTACCTCATCAGGGCATGTTGCCGAGACCCAAATTTGCTTTCTGCATTGTAGTTCCTTTGCCTCTTTCTTGCATTGTTTGTAGCTACATTGTTGCTCATCTTAATGGGGGTGTTAGAGTAAAGAATTAATTTAATTACCTTGATTAAATTAACTTTACTACCTCTTAAGATTTCACTTTATGCACTTGTATTAGTCATTAATAATTAAATCTAATATTAAATGCCTATTTACCTATTAGGTTTTATGGTCTCCTTCTATAAGGATTGATCCTTTGTATATTTTATTCATTCTTTTGGCCGATAATAATCTTTCACATTGTCAAAGAAAAACCCTTGTTTGTTTCCTACAGATTTCTTCCTTGTGACAGGTTCTTGCATGCAAGTTTCTTGGGCTTAATAGATTTGTTTTTCATCAAATCTTACAATTGAAAGAGTACATAACATGATTCAATGACCTGGGCATATTTAACAAGATTATAATAAATGACACGGAGCTTCAAAATCATTCACAAAACCAAAGTAAACACATAGTAGAGGAAAAAATGACACAATCTGATTTGTTTTCATTTATTGATTAACTAAATACAAAGATAAGGTCTGATGAAAATCCATAGATGTATACAGAACTGAGAAAAATTGTAGCCTCTAAAGATTGCAAAAGAAAGGCCTTTGCATTTATGCCATATGGAAGCTCCAACATGAAAGTAGTTATAATTGCCTTGGCATAGGTGATATTTGCATCATTACTCTCCTTCCATACATGTAGCATGGACACCATCAGGATCATCCACTACTTCTGTTGCAACTACTTTAGTATGTGTGTTTACCTTACATGTGGCCAGTTGTCCTTTCTTCAACTTTCTCGCCATTATGACAAGGTAACTTTATAATTCCACTATTAGTGATAACCTTTTTTGGCAATGTGGAAATAATTTTTTTTATCAAACCTTGAGATGCTTCGTCGAACCAACAACTTATGCCTTGCTTTTAAGAATATGAGTCCCACATTTTCACTAACATGACCACAATTTGGACATGTGTCACACAGGCAAGAGATGCCCCACCTTCAATCCTTTCCTTTAGCACAAAATCTTTGCAGTACCAACATGTGGCACCCTCTGTAGCGAGTGATCTTGAAAAGAAAAATCATTTTAATAAAAGGAGCTCGCGGATCTAGTAGAAATTGTGTTGCTCTTGCACTTGGTGATCCCAACTTGGCAGTGGCATAACTTTATAATTGGTGCTCAGAATGTTGAATGACTTACACCATAGGGAGAGGTATTTAAAAGATATAATTTAAAACCCTTAACATGATTTCTTCAAAAAATCAAGTTAGGGGATCGATGATAGTTTTAACCCTAAATTCCACTCCAAAGGCCTCTAAAAATGCAAATTACTAAAACATAGAAAATATCAAAAAATTGATTTTTGATTTTTCTCAACTCTTCTTACACCATCACTTTTGTACTGACTTGGATCTTCTTCATGCTTCTTTGTATGAAGTCTATGGTAGATAAAATCTACAGATACAAGGACTCGTGAGGTACCCATGGGTATCATCCTAAAAAGTTAGCACCTATAATTGGATGCTTAGTTGGGGCCCATTTTATTGATTTTGAGATTTCATGTTCATTATGCTTGATCTAGCTACCTATCTCCACTTATTCCAGCATCTATCATATCTCCCTGGCTTCCCATTTCAATTATGGAACTTTCTCCTAGGTACGCAATGCCCTGGACATTATATTCCTAGGAATACAATGTCTGAGGCATTGTGTTCCCCCATAATTGGGCTCAAATTCAAATTGGTGCCTTGTTGCAGAGTTTTAGTGGGAAATTAGATCTTGTGATCTACATGGGTTGATTTTGAATCATGAAATATTGTGAGAGGTATATAAGTGGCCTATCTCTCCTCATTTTGGAAACCAAGCATTATCTAGAAGGCATTCAAGCAATCAAGTAAATTCAAGATTTGAAGACAAGCATTCAAGATCTAGCATTCATCAAGCATTCCAAGGCAATTTTTGAAGGAAATCTTATCTATTGTAGCAAGATTATCTCACATGATGGCCAAGTAGATGAGTTCTCAATCAAGTAAGGAGATCCTTTTCTCATCCACATTCATTATTCCTTCATAGCAAGTGTTCATCGAACATAACAATATTGAAGATCTAGGAGTGGCATTCATAAATCCATGCATGTGTGGAGGGCATCCTTGATTCAAAGTCAACATTCAACTACATTCAAGCAACATACATGCATCTTCATGAATATGCGTGATCTCAACATTCGTTCATAAAGGTATACTCATTTACAAAGTAGATCTAACATTTACCTTTTCATACTTTCCTTTATGCAATTTCATTACATTTTCAATGTTGATTCCTGAAAAGGGGTTTGACCAATGAAAACCCCTTTCCACAATATTTTTCCTATTTTTTGTGTGCAGTGTTAGAATAACTGAGAGGGGGGTGAATTAGTGGCCTCAAAAATATTCCAATAAATTAACCCAAAAACTTATTACCACAATTATAAGCCTCTAGTTTTCTTCAGTCCTACAATATGAATGCCTTGAAATAATCTCAACAAATAACTACTACTCAGAGTTCATTGTTAAACCTTATTCTTACTGTTTACCAATTAGCAATCTTTCATTTACCGAAATACAGTAAATTACTTAGAGTATATCGATCAATCCAGATTGGTTATGTGTAATGCAAAACACTAAAGTAATGACTCATAAATACATTGACACATGGATTTTTAACGTGGAAACCCTACTAAGGGCCCTATTAAGGGAAAAACCACTTGGGACCAGTAACCCCAAATTTTCACTCTTCTGAAGTGAGCTCGGTGAAGAGCCAACCATGTTAAAGGTTACAAACACACTGTTAGGTTTTACCTTGTTAGAGTATTTAAATAGAATAGTTTGTCACTTGATATTTGACATCTCTATGCTATCTTTATGACCAAACCCAGTGTATTTTGTCACTTGGTATCTTCATGATCAAACCTTTTGATACTCCTTAGGATGTATCTCAATATATAAAGGATTGTTAAGTTCTGCTCGATTAAGAGACTTTATGATCCAATGGTTAAATTGAAACAGTAAATGATATGTTCACACATACAACTATACTTTGCATATTTTTAGATCTATTGTAAGCTCATAATACCTTTCTAATTAATGTATCTTTTCACTACCTTTGATCCACTTCTTTCTTCTTAGTGATATTGTTCTTCTCTGTTGCTCGGTGTCCACAGAATTAGCTCTGTTCTTCAGCTTGATTGATCAGGTCTGTGTGAAGTCTTTCACCAGTTTCTATTTAACATCCTCTTCTCTATTCACCCCTAATTCATAATGAATTATCTTGTCTCTTTATAGACATGGTTTCACCATTTCTCAGTTCTTGACTTTCTTGTTCTTGGCGTGATCCGCAATTCTAGCCAATCTTGCTTTAAAACTATACTTCAGTTTTATCCCGTAGATTTCACTTAGACAACTGAAATAAAATAGCTTTAAATCTCTCACTTATCTCTGGTTTTAACTTGTCGATGAAAACAATATTAACAATCAGTTAACTCCTTTAGCTCTCGCTAGCTAATTCTTTTATCATTTTTGAACTTTAGTTCTTTTCGGTGTTTTAACTCTTTGTTAGCTCGGTCAACACTTCAGTTCTCCTCGGGTATCTCCATCGAGGTTTTCTTTCCGTTAGGGTTGTATGTCCGTTAGGTAACACTATGATTCTACTTGTTGGTAATTCTTGTTGATTCTACTCATTGGTAATGCTTTGCTCGGGTATCATTGTGACTTTCCTCTCAGGTTTCTCTATCTGTCGGGGTGCACTGCCCGTCAATGTTTGTAGTCACTTGGTGCATACTGAAATTTTATGCATTATTGATAGCATAACCTTTATCTTTTTCGTTCTCTGAAGTATTTGACACTTTGTATATAACCAATCATATTATATCAAGTAGACATCAATGACAATACAATACATTAATTGATTTAATGTCTTGCATTAACTTTTTGTAGCTTGGTGATCATCAACTTAACATCTTCAACCATTCAATCAGTTATAGTTCATCAATCTCTCCCTTTGGCATTGATGGCAACACACTGCATTATCACACTATATTATTACTAATACAATATGAAATATTTCAGTTATAGTTCATCAATCTACCAATCTTATTGTTATATAACCAATACAAATGTATGGCTCTCGGTAAGCTCATATAGCTTAGATTTGTTTCTTGCAGAGTGCTCTCTTCAATCTTCAATCCCTTCACTGGATAGATGTTGCAGCTTCTGATTCTATCTTTGATGTTGTCTCTCCCTTTGACTGTTTCTCTCCTTGATCATCTCTTTTTCCATTGACAACAATATAGAATACTCTCTTCCTTAACTCATTTCTCCCTTAAGTCATCTCTCCCTTTTGCAATTATCTCCCTTACAGGTTACATCTCTCCCTTAGGATAGCTTCTCTCCCTTTGATGGATATTTCATATGTAATCTCTCCCTTTGGATTCTTAGGATATTCTCTCCCATCTTGAATTCTTAGGATATTCTCTCCCTTTGACAACAATGCCAAAGTAAACATTAATCATGCCAAAGTTATATCCTTTTACCTTTTTATAATATACTCCTTGAATTTCCCTATCCATCAGTAATACAATGAATCTAGTGTTCGGTGCAGATATGTACCTTTTTGTGTATTAATGTATCATTGCAATCCATCTCTTTTCTTGCATCAGCATGAATGATCTTCTGATTGTGTGTAGGCCGATGCAGCCTCCTAGTCAGCTTACTGACCAATAGACAAGGGTCGGACCCCTAGTCTCTTTCTCAGGTACTCAAATGTATCTTTAGGTAATGACTTTGTGAATATGTCAGCTAATTGTTCCTTTGATTGAACATATTCTAGTATCACCTCTTTCTCTTACACTTGTTCTCTTAAGTAATGATACTTGATAGAAATATGCTTTGTCTTAGCATACATGACTGGATTATTAGAAATGTTTGTTGCATTGGTATTGTCATAATAGATAATCATTGGTTCAAGAATTTTCATATTCATACCTTCTAGTAACTGTTTGATCCATGCAATGTTAGAGCACTTTGCAGTAGCAACCATATATTCTACTTCTACGGTAGATTGTGAGATGCATCCTTACTTTTTACTGATCCATGTGACAAGTCTGTCACCCATGAAGAATGCTCCTCCAATTGTGCTCTTTCTGTCATCTAAGTTTCTAGCCCAGTCAGCATCTGTATAGATTTGAAGCTCAAATTTGCCTTCTTTTTTATACCATAAGCCATATTCCTCGATGTTCTTTAGATATCTCAAAACTCTCTTGACAACAGTCATGTGTGATTCTTTGGGATTAGCAAAGAATCTTGTAACAATTCCAACTTCATGTGCTATATCAAGTCTATTATGAACAACATACATTATTTTGCCAATCATTGATCTATACAAGGTCTCATTTACCTCATTTGACTTATCTTCTTTTGTCAGCTTGCATCTGGTTTCCATAGGTGTTCCAGTTGGCTTGGAATCTTCCATCTTGAATATTGTCAACACTTCCTTGATGTATTTGGATTGAGTGATATATATGCCTGCATTTTGTTGAATAATTTGTTGACCAAGAAAGAATTTGATCTTCCCAAACATTGACATCTCAAACTCTTTGCTCATTTCATTAGAAAAATATTTACATAACATATCATTACCCACAAAAATGATATCATCAACAAATATTTTAGCAATCAGAATATTATCATCTGTGTCTTCTTTTAAATATAGATTTTTATTTTCACTTGTTCTTACAAATCCTATGCTTATGAGATAGGAGTTAAGTCTTTCATATCAGGCTCTAGGTGCTTGTTTTAATCCATACAAGGCTTTGTGTAGTCTACATACTATGTTTCTCTTGTCTAGATCAACAAACCCTTATGGTTGTTCAATGTATACCTCCTCTTCTGGTATTCCATTTAGGAATGCAGATTTGACATCCATCTAGTATACCTTGAATCCTTTGAATACATCATAAGCAAGTAAAATTGTTACTCCTTCTAGTCTAGCAATAGGTGCAAAGGTTTCTCTATAATCAATACCTTCTTCTTGTGCATACCCCTTGCATACTAACCTTGCTTTGTTCCTTGTGACTTCTCCATTCTCATTCAGCTTGTTTCTGAGTATCCATTTGGTACCAATGACATTCTTATCATTTGGGCTCGGTAATAATGTCCATGTTTTGTTCTTCTCAATATATTCTATCTCTTCATTCATAACACTAACCCATTCTTCATTTTCAATTGCAGTGTTAACAGATTTAGGCTCAAAATCACAAATTAAACATCTAGTGTTCAATGACTTACTTCTTGTTCTCATTCCAGCCTTCTTGTCTCTTATGATCTGATTCTATGGATGACGTCTTCTAACATACTTGGCAAGTATCAGGTCAGCTCTTTATTTATCATTCTGATCATCATCTTGACCTTCATTCTGATCTCCATCGCTCGGAACATCATTTTCCTAATTTTTGGTATTTGTAGCCTGATGCTCGGGTGCAATGTCTTGTTGCTCAGGAGCGATACACTATTGCTTGGGTAGAGTGTCAGGTTCTTCAGTGTAAACAAACCTGTTGTAGTCTTCTGGTTCTCTTTCTACTTTCCTCATCATTTTTCTCTGCATATTCATCTATTATGATATTTGCACTTTCAATGATATTGTTAGAGGACTTGTTAAGACATTTATAAGCCTTGCTCTTGGTGGAATACCCTAGAAAGATACCTTCATCACTTTTGGAGTCAAGCTTTCCATTTCTATCATCTTTCAAAATATAACATTGACTACCAAATATTCTGAAGTAACTTACATTGGGTGTGTATCCATACCATAGCTCATAGGGTATCTTTTTGGTGTCTTTCTTCAATTGTACTCCGTTCAATGTGTAGACAACAATACTAATAACTTCCCTCCAGAAAGTTTGAGTTATGCTTTTCTCTATCATCAGTGTTCTTGCAAAATCAACAATGGATCTATTCCTTCTTTCAGCAATCCCATTTTGCTATGGTGTTCTTGGTGCAGAAACCTATCTTTTAATTCCATGCTCATTGCAAAAGTTAGTGAATTCATCAAAAATAAATTCTCCTCCTCTATCTGATCTTAAGCATTTCAATTCCTTACCACTTTGTTTTTCTACCATATCTTTATACCATTTAAACATCTTGAATACTTCTGATTTTTCTTTTAATAACATAACTGTCATCATTCTAGAGTAATCATTAACAAAGAGAATAAAATATATATCACCATAGTAACTCTTTGTTCTCATGGGTCCACATAGATCAGTATGGACTAATTCTAGAATAGCATTAGATCTATGGGTTTTTCTCTTGAAACTAGACTTTGTCATCTTACCTTTTTGACAATTCTTACACATGATATTCTTGGGCTTTGACATGCTTGGCAAGCCTCTTACTTTTATTTTATTGCTTATCTTAATCATGTTGTCAAAATTCACATGACATAATCTTTTATGCCACAACCACATGTCTTCATTTCTAGCCATTAAACAAGTAGTTTTTATATCATCAAGATAGAATAGGTTACCTTTTGTCTGTTCACCAGTTCCGATCAACCTTCCTAATTCATTAAAGATCTTTGCCTTCTTATTTTCAAATGCTACTCGACGACCTATGTTATTCAGCTGTTAAACACTCAATAGATTATATTTAAGTCCTTTTACCCATTATGCTTTTTCACATTTGAACAGGTTATTCAACATTATAATTCCTTTACCTAACAGGACAAGGTGTGTCATTACCCATTCTCACTGGTCCACCATTATAATACTCAAAAGTATCAAACTTGTGTTTATCACTGGTCATGTGGTGAGTGCAACCACTATTTATAATCCAAACATCATTATTACTAACCTTATATATGATTGCAATATCTACATACCTTTCTTCTTCATTTGAATCATCCTTCATGGCCATAAATACCATCTCAGTCATCAGATTCGGTGTCAGTGTCTCCAACTCTGTTATCAACCAGGTAAAAAGCTTTCTTCCCTTTGTCCTTGTAGTCTTGGGTATCTCTTCTGTCAGATTGTCAGTTGCTTTGGTAATCTATGTTGTCACTTGTATCAAACTTATTTTCATATGATCTGTCATTACTTCTGTCATATTTTCTTCTGTTAGGACATCTAGCAACAAAGTGTTCAATCTCTTTACAATTAAAACATACAAGTGGTAATTTCCCTTTGTATCTACCTATAAGGAAGAAAATGTTGTGTTGATGAAAGTTGGTTCATTTAACATAAAATACCTTACATTTGAATATCTTATGGGGGTAAATAAGATGCTCTCCTTCTATCCTTAGATATGCAAATGAAAGATCCAAGTTGATTAACCCAAAAAGGAAGGATCAATGCATAAATGAATCAATCATTTGGAAACAAGAATAAGGAAGGAAAATCTTAAGTACCCAGTTTGATTTGTTAATTTGAATGTATTTTAGATTTAGATAGATTGCTAACCTTAATTGAATTAAATAGGAGAAATGCACTAACCTTGAAATATTGCAGATCTGAAGAATGCTATTTTCTAAAGCCTATGTTGAGTTTCTGGAAAATCTGAGACCGAATCTAGAATAGAAACGCAAAGACGGACAAAACCCAGAAATCTTTTTCTATTCTGAGACAGTTCTGATTTGTACCCTCAAGTCAATGTCACCATTTTCCAGAATTTTCGATTGCACCCTAGGTCACAATCGACCTAAAAAGTATCAGACTGAAATTTAATTTTTCAGATCTTGGAAGTTTGTCGAAAAGGGTATCTGAATCTCCATCCAAATCTACTATTCCGAACCTATACCTGCAAGAAAAAGGGTTTGTTTTTTTGGGGGAGGGGTTTTCCTTGGTCAAACCCCAATTTTGGAATTAACCTCAAATATACAATTAAAATTGCAAAAAAATCAAAGTAAATGAAACAATTCACCTCGCTCATATAAAATTCCTTGTGGAGGATTCGAATCCTTGAACCCACAAGTGTGAATGCACCAAATGGATGTAGAATGTAGGATGTCTTCAATCAATTTCTTGTAGATCTTTAACACCAATCTTGAATGGGTTTTTTAATTGGAAGAAGCTTGGAGGAACGTGGATGGAGAAATCTTCAACAAAAGGGCTTCATGGAGCTTGAATCCTTCAATGGCTACCAATGGATCTCCTTGATGAAAATGGATGCTTGAGAAGTGCTTGAGAATGGATGAATGCTTAAATGGCTACTTGGCTTGCTTCAAATCTTGCTTCTTCACCTTTGGATCTCACTCTTCAAGTCTTGAAAGTTCTTGCAATTATGCTTGATGATCATAGTTCATGGTTAGAGAGTCTTAGAGAAATTGAGAGGAGAAAGCTTCCTTTTATATGAAATTAGGGCACAATCTTCTAGAGAGGTTGACATAGGAGAATTAAATTCCAATTGGACCCATGCCCCTAGAAGAGGACCTATGTTAAATATAATTGAGGATTTGTTGTCCCGAAGTCGAAAACAGCCGACCTAGAAGTGGGAATTAACTTTTTCCAAAGACCGACATCTGAAAACCCTGAGATTCTAAAATTTGAATCCTAGGCCTGGAAAAGGTCGATTGTGACCTAGGTTAAGGTCGAGGTTGATCTTGATCCTAAGGTCAAAGTTTCAATTTTTCGGTCTGGGGTGCCAGAAATAGGCTGGAAAAAGTGGAAATGGGGTAGAACAGGAGGATAAAGCCAGATCAAAGTCAGGAACCCATTCAAGGTGATTGACATGACCCCAAACCACTTACTAGGAAGGCTAAACTAGTCTATCATGGAAGCACTTCCATTTTCCGACTATACATTTAGCCCCCACTTTAGCAAGAGTATGGACTCAATACAAACTCTCGGTAAAGGAGATCATAAAGAATAGATAATCTTATTGGAATCAAAAGGGACAAAGGAATCCTCAAGCACATAAGGGACTTAAGTCTTTATCAATCCTAAGATCATGATAAGATAGACATCACCAATTAAGGAGAAAGAGTGAGAGAGGGTATGGTTATCTTGCCCAATGAGAACTTATGTCCCATTGTGAACCACAGAAGGAAAAAGTGTAACTGGAAAGTTAGAGTTGAACTGCCTAGTGAATGTGGCTACTCACTAGTCAACCCATCAAGGAGATCCATTCTTAAGGACACCTTTCGACCTTAAGGGATCAAAACATTGTATATTGAAACTGGAGGGATCAAGAGATCCTAAAAAGTAAAATGTCCATGCTTTAAGGATTAACCTTTAATCCATAAAGGGAAAAAGTTTTAAGTTCTAAAAATATTTTGAACATGCGTGTGTGCAAAAAGTGAGTAGAGCGTATGCCCCAATGTTAAAGTCATTGCTAACACTTTAATAGGAGCAATGGCTTTGACGAAAACATAAACAACTCTACTAATTATGTTTCCACTACGAGATGCCCCCAAACAAAGACAACTCAAGGGAAATATCACATAAACATACAAAGAACACATAAGGGATCTACCTACTATGGGGTCAATATGATCATAAGATAACATGTACATATAGATATGATATTATTACAAATGAATTGACATCATTCCCCAAAGAAAGTATAACTAAAATCACAATGGGGGAAAGAAAAATGAAGAGTTACGAAGAAGAGTCTTTTTGGAACCACAACATGAAGACCAAGAAGAATCAGTGCTACCATGTCGCAGATCCAAGTGAACTACACAAGGAAAACATTTACGAATAATAGCACAAGTACAACATAACATGCAAACAACATATAGAAGAATAGAGATACATATAGAGGAATTATACAACAGGTTTGATTCCTTTATCACCTTGCACCAACAAAGTAACAAGGGTCGTATAAAAGAGTATAACAAACATTTAGCAAACACATTACAGGAGAAGCACGGTACAACATGCAAACACAAAAATGGCTACCATGAAGGATAAGCCAATTAGGCGCATCACCTACTCTCCCCATCTCAGTTTATGACATTTAGGGAAGGTGGGAAACTCGCAAGAGGGACTATATCCAATATAGTAGGAATAATAGCCAGTTCCAAACAAGGATCCTCTTGAGAATCACGTTGTTTGATACTAGGTGTAATTGTCAATTGAGTTTAAAGCATATGAGGTAAATCAATGTCAAGATCAATGGTCTCATATTCATCACTAAGATCAATAGGATCATCCAAAGTACCCTCCTCATCAAGATTAATTAAAATGGGATCTAAAATGCGAATAGGATCATCATATTCATTCATCTTAACATCATTATGAATTTTAAATTCTTCCAACACATCAGGCATAGCTTGATAGAAAGAAGGTAAAGAATTTTTAAGAAGAGAAGCACGGGCCCTAGCATTAGCTCTACACTTCTTATGACATTCGTTAGCAGATTTATTATGTTTTGCTTTTTTTGACATGTGGAGAACTAGTAGGATTATCCACTGATTCCTTCGCAGGTTCTGTAAGAGGATTGGTAGAATTCACAGTAGGCTGAGAAGCAACACTAGGAGGTTGAGTAATAGAGTTGGCAGCAATGGATAAAGGAGGTATAAAAGGAGTGGGTAAAAGACTACGGTTAAGATCTATCTGAGGCATTCTTAACTCGACAATCTTGTGATGTTTATAGGCTTGATATGAACAAAAATGTTGTCAGGGTGAGGAGGACATGAATTAGGTAATGAGGGCCAAAAGAAATCAAGAGTAGCACAATCTCTAGGCCTGGAAGGTTGATATAAACTGTGATTAATCATTTTTACTTCTCCATTATGAATGAACTTAAGACATTTATAAATAGGAGAAGCGATAGCATGCATAGCAGTTATCCAAGGCAAACCAAATTTGACTTGAAATTGATCAAATGTAGGAACAACAATGAAGGTAGCATCTACAACCTTGCCACAGAGTTCAACGAGAAAGTTAATAGAACCAAGTGCAGGACAGAGAAAACCATTACAAGTTTGGATCCATGCATCCGATGGATCATAAAAATCACGTTGTAGGTTTTTCATAAAAATATTTTCCTCTGTAATAACATTTATTAAAGATGTGGGATCAACAAGACAACCATGCATAGGTATCTTAGAAATCCTAGCATAAATATAAAGGGGACCATCGGGAGCCTTAATGGTCTTAGAATCACCAAAGGTAATTGAAAGTTCCCGAGGTCGTTTATCCTTAGTTTGTTTCTGAGGTTTAGATGAAACTTGAAGTTGAGGTGGAGGTGAAAGATCTTCAACAATAGGTTGAGATGCAACAACACTCTCCACATGATTAACAATGTGATTAAGTTCATCCATCTTTGAATCATAAACGATAACCACAGAAGATGGTTGAGCGATGGTATTAGTATCATGTGTAGGTAGAGGATTTATGTAGATTTGAAGGTTTTGATTAGGAGGAGAGACAGATTTGTTCCCATTATCATCAAAATTATCAACAGATAAGACATTAGAATCGATTAAGTCTTGAACTTTGTGCTTTAGAGAATAAAAATTTTCAGTATCATGGCCATTCTAGCGATGGTATTGGCAAAAAGCTTTAGAATCAAAGGATTTTGAAGCTATGGTAGTAGGAAGGAGAGGTCTAATAGGAGGCAAGGTAATCATATTAGCACTTAAAAACCTACTCATAATGGAATTTAAAGATTCAGAGAGAGGAGTAAATGTACGATTCATACGAAAGCCAGTGGATGCAGAAGTGGCATTGTGAGATGCAACAACAACTTGATTAGCAACCACATTCATCTGTTTATTAATCTTGATGTAGTTGTTAGGTTTCTGAAATTTATTAGGATTAGGAGCATTGTCACTCTTATCAACTGGAATAGGAGCCATTGGAGTTTTGCTCTCAAATTGACTCACTTGTAATTGATAATGATGAAGTGTTGCACAAAGTTGTTGAAAAGAGGTAAATTCAGTAAGCAGAATCTTA
>MU227291.1:4760563-4771598 GCA_018584345.1 Thuja plicata
TTCCTTAATGTTTTGTTTACAATGCATTAAATCAGTTAAGGAAACTTGTGGACCAATGTTATTTTGAAATTGTTGAATGAAGGTATTAGCAAGTTTAGGAAAAGAATCAATGGAATAAGGAGGTAAACAAAAATACCATTAAAAAGCCTTATCATGAAAGGTTCTAGAAAATAGTTTAGCTAAAATCCTATGGTCATGAGCATAATCACTACAAAGGATTTGAAATGTTTTAACATGAGTAACAGGATCGCCTTTACCATTGTAATTCTCTAGACGAGGCATATCAACTTGTTGAGGAACAGTAACATGAATAATGTCTAAAGATAAGGGACTACCCATGTCACATGTAGGAATGCTAAACTTGGATTGAGTTAAGGATGAAAGTTGTTGTAAAGATGACATAGTCAGAGCCAAACTAATAATTGTGGAATCATTAGAAGACATAGGTGTCATAGAAACATTAGGAACATTAGGAAAAGTGTAGGAAGCAACAAGAATAGAAGACACAACTGGTGGAACACTTTGAACCACGGTTGGAAGAGGATTAGTATAAGTAAAAGGTACACTATGATATGAAGGTTGTGAGGTAGGTAAAGATACCGGTGGAACACTCACAGGAATAGATAAAATTGGGAGAGATGTAGTCATCAAAAGAGGAGTGTAAGTAGGAATGCTAGGTAAAGGAATAGAAGAAGGTCCCTCACTAATGATAGGAGGAGTAAATCGTAAATCTTGAGCTTCTTGTGCTAAAGGTTTAACATTTGAATGCACAAGACGAGTGATACTACTCAAGAAGTTAACACCTTGATCACTATCATGAAGGAATTTCTTAAGAACCTCTATAGCTTGAATGAAATCTTGATTATGGTTTTCTTGAACAGGCCAATTTCCCATTTTATCAAGTTCGGTTGACAGTTTTTGCACTTGTTCAGGAGGAACTCTTAAAGAATCTTCCTCATCATGAGATGAGTGAGAAGAGTTATGATCCATAGAAGGATTGGAATCATGAGTATTCAAGTTGTCATCCAGGATCCTACAGAAAGGAGAGGAAGATTCGGGATCAAAGGAACCCATGAGTCTACGGCTTCTTCTAATTGGGATACTATAAGTAGGACTAGTAGTGGTAAAGCTCATACACCAATGCAATGCAAATGAACTAACAAAGAGTTTGATTTTAATTTTTTGAAAGGGAAATGCAAGAACATAAGAGAAAGCTAATCTAATATGCATGCAAGAAATAACATAAAATATGTAAATCTAACACCAAAAAGAAAGAGTTGTTTATCGCGGGTTCACCAAAATGTAAGGAAGAAAATATTGTGTTGATGAAAGTGGATTTATTTAACATAAAATACCTTACATTTGAATATGTTATGGGGGTAAATAAGATTCTCTCCTTCTATCCTTATATATGTAAATGAAAGATCCAAGTTGATTAACCCAAAAAGGAAGGATTGATGCATAAATGAATCAATCATTTGGAAACAAGAATAAGGAAGGAAGATCTTAAGTACCCGGTTTGATTTGTTAATTTGAATGTATTTTAGATTTAAATAGATTGCTAACCTTAATTGAATTGAATAGGAGAAATGCACTAACCTTGAAATATTGTAAATCTGAAGAATGCTATTTTATGAACCCTTTGTCGAGTTTCTGGAAAATCTGAGGTCGGACCTGGAATAGAAATGCAGAGATGGACAAAACCCATAAATCTTTTTCTATTCTGAGACACTTCTGATTTGTACCCTCAAGTCAATGTCACCATTTGCCAGAATTTCCAATTGCGCCCTAGGTCACAATCGACCTAAAAAGTCTCAGACTAATTCTATTTTCGGATCCTAGAAGTTTGTTGAGAAGGGTATCCGAATCTTCATCCTGATCTGCTATTCCGAACCTATACCTACAATAAAAAGGGTTTGTTTGTTGGGGGGAGGGGTTTTACTTGGTCAAACCCCAATTTTGGAATTAACCTCAAATATATAATTGAAATTGTAGAAATAAACAAAGTAAATGAAATAATTCACCTCGCTCATATAAAAGTCCTTGTGGAGGATTCGAATCCTTGAACCCACAAGTGTGAATGCACCAAATGGATGTATAATGTAGAATGGAGAATGTAGGATGTATTCAATCAATTTATTGTAGATCTTCGACACCAATATTGAATGGGTTTTTGAATTGGAAGAAGCTTGGAGGAATGTGGATGGAGAAATCTTCAACAAAAGGGCTCCATGGAGCTTGAATCCTTCAATGGCCACCAATCGATCTCCTTGATGAAAATGGATGCTTGAGAAGAGCTTGAGAATGGATGAATGCTTCAATGGCTACTTGGCTTGCTTCAAATCTTGATTCTTCACCTTTGGAGCTCACTCTTCAAGTCTTGAAAGTTCTTGAAATTATGCTTGATGATCATAGTTCATGGTTAGAGAGTCTTAGAGAAAATGAGAGGAGAAAGCTTCCTTTTATATGAAATTAGGGCACAATCTTCTAGAGAGGCCAACATAGGAGAATTAAATTCCAATTGGACCCATGCCCCTAGAAGAGGACCTATGTTAAATATAATTGAGGATTTGTTGTCCTGAAGTCCAAAACAGCCGACTCAAAAGCGGGAATTAACTTTTTCCAAAGACCGACATCCGGAAACCCTGAGATTCTAAAATTTGAATCCTAGGCCTAGAAAAGGTTGATTGTGACCTAGTTCAAGGTCGAGGTTGACCTTGACCCAAAAAGGTCGACCTTGACCCTGAGGTCAAAGTTCCATTTTTTCAATCTGGGGTGCCAGAAATAGGTTGGAAAAAGTGGAAATGGGGCAGAACAGGGGGATAAAGCCAGATCAAAGTCAAGAACCCATTCAAGGTGCTTGACATGACCCCAAACCACTTACTCAAAAGGATAAACCAATCTATCATGGAAGTGCTTCCATTTTCTAACTATACACTACCTTTGCCTCTTTGCAATCTTCTAGCCATTAGTGCTTCAATCTCATCAAGATCTTGGTCATCACTATCATTTCTCATAGTGTATTTATGACTTGAATTACTAATTTTCAAAGAAGATTTGAATACAGACTCAATAGATGGTAAGGCACTATTATCAAAGTTATTCATCTCAAATGAAATTAGTCTACCAACCGAACTATCTAGAGTGACATTATTGTTTGCTACTGCTCTCATTTATTGTATATAAGATACTCTAATAGCATATACAAGTAGTAAGGTTCTTAGGATTTTACTTACCACTATCTCTTCTTCAAGTATGCCTCCAAATCCTCAGATAACATTGACTACCTCTTTTATTCTGCAGCTGTACTGAGTGATATTTTCTCCTTCTCTCATTCTTAGGTCATCAAATTCACCTCTTAGGCTCTTTGCCTTAGCTCTTAGTACATTAACATCTCCTCCATGTACCAGCTTCAATTTGTCCCACATTTTCTTTACAGAGGTGCAGGTTTTGACATCTTCAAATTCAACATTGGAGATTGAGGAAGCAAGTTCTATTATCATAGAATTATGCTCATGATTTTCTCTTAATTTATCAAGTGTGTGAGGTCCTATAGGAAACACATATTCAGTATCCAAGTATTGAGTAACATCATTTCCAATACCTGATAGGTGGAGTCTTATCCTGCTTTGCCATGATGCAAATTTGTCCTTGTTCAACTTGGGCACATCTTGTTTTCTCATCTTGTGATCTTTTGCTTAGGTATTGAAACCTTCCTTCTAAGCACACAAGCTTTTATACCAATTTTTAGAATAACTGAGAGGGGGGGGGATGGGGGGGTGAATCAGTGGCCTCAAAAATATTCCAATAAACTAACCCAAAAACTTATTACCACAATGATAAGCCTCTAGTTATCTTCAGTCTTACAAGATGAATTCCTTGAAATAATCTCAATAAATAACTACTGCTTGGAGTTCATTGTTAAACCTTATTCTTACTGTTTACCGATTAGCAGTCTTTCATTTACCGAAATACAATAAATTACTTAGTGCATACCGATAAATCCAGATTGGTTATGTGTAATGCAAAACACTAAAGTAATGACTCATAAACACACTGACACATGGATTTTTAACGTGGAAACCTTGTTAAGGGAAAAACCACTTGGGACCGGTAACCCAAAATTTTCACTCTTCTGAAGTGAGCTCGGTGAAGATCCAACCTTGTTAAAGGTTAAAAACACACTGTTAGGTGTAACCTTGTTAGAGGATTTAAATAACATAGTTTGTCACTTGATATTTGACATCTCTATGCTATCTTCATGACCAAATATTTTGATACTCATTAGGATGTATCTCAATATATAAAGGATTGTTAAGTCCTGCTCAATTATGAGACTTTCTAATCCAATGGTTAAATTGAAACAGTAAATGATCTGTTCATACATACAACTATACTTTGTAGATTTTCAGATCTATTGTAAGCTCATAATACCTTTCTGATCAATGTATCTTTTCAATAAATTTGCTCCACTTCTTTCTTCTCAGTGATGTTGTGCTTCTCTATTGCTCGGTGTCCGCAGAATTAGCTGTGTTCTTCAGCTTGATTGATCAGGTCTATTTGAAGTCTTTCACCAGTTTCTCTTCAACATCCTCTTCTCTATTCACCCCTAATTCATAATGAATTATCTTTTCTCTTTATAGACATGATTTCACCATTTCTCAATTCTTGAATTTCTTGTTCTTGGCGTGATCCACAATTCTAGCCAATCTTGCTTTAAAACTATACTTCATTTTTATCCCGTAGATTTCTCTTAGATAACTGGAATAAAAAAAATTTAAATCTCTCGCTTATCTCTGGTTTTAACTTGTCTTTTTTCTTTCTGAACTTCACTTCTTTTTGGTGTTTTAACTCTTTTTTAGCTCGGTCAACACTTCAGTTCTCCTCGGGTATCTCCATCGGGTTGTCTGTTCGTCGGGTAACACTGTGATTCTGCTCGTCGGTAATGCTTGCAGATTCTGCTTGTCGGTAATGCTTGCTCATGTTTCTTGCTCGGGTATTGTAACGCCCCAAATTTGGCATCTTACAACCACAACCAATTTTGTTGCGTTTGTCATTCTTCTGAATCACCAAAGTCCTATTGTACTAGGCAATTCTGAGTTTTGACTGACTCTACTCGACCTAAGTGTAAAATGACAAAAATCCTAAATCTGCATTAGTCATACATTATATTTAATTCTTAAATATCAATCAATTAGTTGAACAAACCGTATGATTGAATTAATTTAATTATAAAGTCCTAGCACTTTAATTAAATTAAATTCACCCCTTTTAGCTAAAACACATAAAAAGGAATTAAATAATATTTAATTATTAAATAAATATCCTCATTTTAATAATTGAATTTAATTATTCAGATAATTGAGAAAAACACATTTATGAGGTCATACTTTATTTATTTAATTAAATATTCTCTCAAAAATCTTCTCTTCAGTTCAGAAATGGAAACTTTTGATTTTAACTATTTTATTTCTCTTTAAAGCACAGTTAATTCAAAATTAGTGGTGAGTGGATGAGCTCAATGTCCTTGGAGATTCACAATTAGTCATCAATCAAGTAAATGATATCTATCAGACAAAAGATGACAAGTTGGTGCCTTATAAACGGTTGGTTGATGACCTCAAAAAATATTTTGTTCACGTCACATTTCAATAGGTCCCAAGGGTAGATAATAAAGCGGTGGATGCAATGGCTACTCTTTCTTCCATGCTACAGATGCCAGAAAATGACTTTCGACATGAATTCCTAGTGGAGACATTACGCTACCCAGCCTATGATTCCCCTGAGTCCCGGATGATCTGTTCTGTCATTGGACATGACTCATCCCACTACCATCATATTTATTCCTACCTTCATGACCAGATTGTTCTGGACACTTACACCCAAAATGAGAAATGTCACTTAATCCGCAATGCTTCACAGTTTGTCATCATCGCTAACGACTTGTATAGGCGCGGTCTAGACAGTACCCTTCTTAGGTGTTTAGAACCCAATGAGTCCAAATGTGCGTTAGTAGAGGTGCATGAAGGCATCTATGGGTCTCACTCTAACGGACTGACACTTGCCCGTAAACTTATTAGAGCTGGTTACTATTGGCCATATATAGAAAAAGAAGCTACACAGTTTGCTAAGTCTTGCAAGTAGTGTCAACTACATGGTAATCTGATTCATGCTCCAGCCAAGGAACTTATTCCCTTCATTACTTTCTGGCCATTTCAATAATGGGCCTTTGATTTGGTGGGTCAGATTTATCCCTCATCCTTAAATGGACATAAGTTCATCATCACAGCTATAGACTATTTTACCAAGTGGGTGGAGGCAGTCCCTCTCACCGTTGCCAATGGAAAATTGGTAGCAATGAACATTCTCAACTACATCATCTATAGGTATGGTGTACCCTCAGCAATAATCACTGATAACGGGGGGCAGTTCAAAAACAAGGATTTGATAGAGCTATGCTCTAAGTTTAAAATCACTCAGCATTGGTCTTTCATCTATTATCCTCAGGGTAATGGATAGGCAGAAGCATCAAACAAGATAATCCTTAAAATCCTGCATCACACAATTCACAAATATGGACGAGATTGGCACTCCAGATCAATCTAGCTCTCTGGGCATATAGGACAAGCATAAGAACACCAATAGGGGCTACGCCCTATGCTTTGGTTTATGGAGCAGATGTTGTGTTACCAATTGAGGTTGAGATTCCTTCTCTATGAGTCTCTCTGAAAGGCCTCATTATTGATGATGATAACATAATATCTCAGCTACAAGAGCTAGAACTACTTGATGAATGCCAGCAAGTGGCATTCGATCACCTTAGAGCATACTAGAAAAGTATGTCCTAGAGCTATAACAAGAAGGTTCAGCCAAGGGACTTCTAGGCGGGTGACCTCATTCTGAGGGAGAACCCTAAGAATCAACAACATCGGATCCAGAAAGGAAAATTTGAACCAAATTGGCTTGGTCTGTAAGTTGTCACTACAGTATTTGGGTCTAGCACCTATCAAATTTCTACTACTAAAGGGGAGCAACTCAAGGATCCAATCAACGCTCTTCATCTGAAATGGTTCTACAGCTGAGACATCTTCAGTGTGCTCATGTATATAGTAAAAGTCTTGAAAAAATTCTAAAAATTTGAAAATGTCCTAAAAAAATGATCATCTTAGTGAAAACCTAGCGATAGGCGCTTTGATGTATCTCCAAAAAAATTATATATTCCAAAAATACAAAAAAAAATTAAAAATTAAAAGATACAAAAAAAAGAGAAAAAGAGAAAAAGTGCCATTGATGAAAACCTGACAAACAGGCGTCATGGTAGCAAAAAAATAATTTCTGCCAAGAAGGTGAAAACCTGGTAAATAGGCACCTCTTGTTCCACATTGCTATATCTAGCACAACACCACTTGGCTTTATACATTTTCTTTCCTGCTTTCTTGCTTGCATTTGCTTTTCCACAAGCTCTCAATTACCTTCAAGACACCAACTTACATGGATTGAAACTGGATGTACTATAGGGGAAACCCTACTGGTCTAGGGGGCACTATCCTATCACCTTTTGGGATCTACTTCACGATAGTCACCAGTGGTTCTCACTGTGTCTGCCTACTATCACTTTTCTTATACTGAGATCTCTTTCCTTGATGATCTCCCTCGCATCAGTCACCAGTGGTTCTCACTGCGTCTGCCTGCTGATGCCTAGCTATTGCTACGATCTCTTCACTTGAGAATCTCTATCATGTTAGTCACCAGTGGTCCTCACTATGTCTTCCTACTATCTCTATACTATTGAGGTTTCCCACATCCGTTACAGTTGGAGTTATACTCAACGCTCTATCTATCGATACTTAGTCTTGACGATTCTTTGCTTTAGTTTGTACAAAGCTTTTGGTCACTTTAGTGACATTTGGGTTCCTTTGCGAACCCTACTTACTTGACACTAATTTAGGGCCATACACCTAGGGGCAACCAAATCTAGTTTGTCCTTGCAACATACATCCAGTCAACTACCACTACTGGGGTCATGGGTCCCCTCATCCGATCGCATCTAGAGTCAGTCACTTCTCAAGGACAACTATCTACTTACACAAACTAGTGTTTCTCAACACCCCAATTCAAATGGTGTTTCTCAACACTATCTTTGGACACATCTATGTTTTTTGACACACATTGGATATCTCAAATGTACACATCTATCGATAACAATCAAACACAATGCACTCACAAGCACAACGGTGTTTTTCAACACCCTTATACACATACATATTCAAAAACTTTGAAACATGTTGAGTTATGATTGAATTTCTCTTTGTATGTTGCTTGTTCTCATTTATTTCATTCTTATTTTTCTTTGTCTACTACTTTTTGGTGTGGCTTTGATGATCTGGCAATGTCAAATAATTAGGGTGTATGTGATAAGAGCTTCTACATTAAGGTGGAAAAGCCTTGCATCCATCAATCTTGTTTATTTGTACGCCATGGTGAAGTTAAAAATATCTCCTTGACTATTATTTCTCTGGTTGTTTACGCATGATCGCACTCATGGTTATCTTGGCTTTGAATGCCTCGATACTGGTGTACTCTTGCAACATCAACTGGAAGTAATGTTCAAGTCATCTTGGCTTTTGTGCCCTGGTGCTTACGTTTGTTTCTCATATCTTATCCGATGAAAGTCATATTCATACTCTTATGGTTGCAGTGGCACCAATAAGGATTGTATCGACTCTGATGTTCCAAAAATGCTCTATGATGAAAATTATCTGATGGGTCTCACAACCATGTCCTAGGAATTGCATCTAGCATAGGAATGTAGTTTCATTCTAGACTTGCATTGTGGCAGCAATTTGATGCTCACTTCATTGCGTTCTCCTGGATTTATACATTGAGGAGTTCTTCTTCAATGTCCTGGTTTCATTATGTTGCACAAGTGTTCGATCCTTGCTCTCTATCTTCAGCTATATGCTCAATCTATTTTCAGGATTGAAATCAAAATCTGACACTTCTATATAGCTCAAAATCATATTTTAAAATTGTTGGGACCGACGCGATCGGACGCTTGTGCAGTCGACTTTCTAACGTCTCTTTCTTGTTAGAATATTATCTAATCAACATTTTCTCAAATCTTTGACTCTTTTCATCAAAAGTCAACCCTGGTCAACCCTAGTCAAACTTGGTCAACCAGACCTCAAAATTGATTATGAATCTTCTGAATTCTTCTATAATTTGTTATGAGTTCTTCTTGATCTTTGATTCAACATCTATCTGTGATTTCTCTCTCAATCATCACTCTCAATCATCATTATGATGTGTCATCTTTCCATTTCACTCCTGAGGGGGCAGGATGATTACATCATTGAATCTATTTCCAATCAATTCGATCTGAATTCAAAAGTCCTCATTGCTAGGGGCATCTCATCACTTAGGGCATGTTCAGTTTTTGTACTTCATAGTCAAAAGTGGATACTCCACAATCAATAGGGGCATATTTGTTCCTTAGATATCGTCATCTATTAGGTATTTGAGCAGTCTAACTCAGATCCCTAAGGATTAAGCTTCGTTCTGGAGATGATTCTCGATATCTCAATCTATTAGGTATCTAAGCAATCTAACTTGGATCCCTGAGGATCAAGCTTTGTTCTGGAGATGATTCTCAAAATCTCAATCTATTAAGTATCTAAGAAATCTAACTCAGATTCTTGAGTATCAAGCTTCGTTGTGGAGATGATTCTCAAAATCTCAATCTATTAAGTATCTGAGCAATCTAACTCAGATTCTTGAGGATCAAGCTTCATTCTAGAGATGATTCTCAAAATCTCAATCTATTAGGTATCTAATAAATCTAACTCGGATCCCTGAGGGTCAAGCTTCATTCTGGAGATGATTCTCGCAATCTCAATCTATTAAGTATCTGAGCAATCTAACTCATATTCTTGAGGATCAAGCTTCAATCTGGAGATGATTATCGAAATCTCAATCTATTAAGTATCTGAGCAATCTAAATTAGATTCTTGAGGATCAAGCTTCGTTGAGGAGATGATTCTCAAAATCTCAATTTATTAAGTATCTGAGCAATCTAACTCAGATTCTTGAGGATCAAGCTTCGTTCTAGAGATGATTCTCAAAAACTCATCTATTAGGAATTGGGGCAATCTAACCCTGACTCTTGAAAATCAAGCTCCGTTCTAGAGATGATTCTGAAACTTGATCTAACCAGTGTCTGGGAAATCTAACCTAGATATTAGGGGACTAAGCTTTGTTCTGGAGATAGTCCTAAAATCTCTATTGACTATCTTTTTATGGATAGGTATAGGGGCAATCTAACCCTGACTCCTGAAGGTTGAGCCTCGTTCTACGAACAATCTTTTGAAAGATATCAATATATTAGGTATCTAAGCAATCTAACTTAGATCCCTGAGGATCAAGCTTCATTTTGGAGATGATTCTTGAAATCTTAATCTATCAGGTATCTGAGCAATCTAACTTAGATCCCTGAGGATCAAGCTTCATTCTAGAGATGATTCTCGAAATCTTAATCTATTAGGTATCAGGGCAATCTAACCCAGATCCCTGAGGATCAAGCTTCATTCTGGAGATGACCCTCGAAAACTCTACTTGACCGATGTCTTGGCAATCTAACCTAGACTTTGGAGAGTTAAGCTCTGTCCTAGAGATGGCTCTGAAATCTTCATCAATCGATCTTTGCATCACCAATTTTTGAAATCTATTCTTCTGTGTTTCAGACATCAGACTATTCTTTGAATCAATGCGCTGCTCGCACATCAATTCAAAGAGGGGCAAAATGTAACACCCCAAAATTGGCATCTTGCAACCACAACCAATTTTGTTGCGTTTGTCATTCTTTTAAATCATCAAAGTCCTATTGTGCTAGGCAATTATGAGTTTTGACTAACTCTACTCAACCTAAGTGTCAAATGCAGAAAATCCTAAATCTGCATTAATCATACATTATATTTAATTCCTAAATATCAATCAATTAGCTAAACAAACCCTATGATTGAATTAATTTAATTATAAA
>MU227291.1:4771719-4781810 GCA_018584345.1 Thuja plicata
AATAAATATCCTCATTTCAATAATTGAATTTAATTATTTAGATAATTGAGAAAAACACATTTATGAGGTCATACTTTATTTATTTAATTAAATATTCTCTCAAAAATCTTCTCTTCAGTTCAGAAATGGAAACTTTGAATTAACTGTTCTTTAAAGAGAAAGAAAATAGTCAAAATAAAAAGAAAACAGTTAAAAACAAAGAGAAAACAATTCATTGTTTTCTTTTAAAGAAAGCTTGCTAATTTGAATTGGCTTTTCTATTAGTTTTATTTCAAAAAAGGAAACTTTCTATTCTGAGCAGACTTGCAGTCTATAAAAGAGCTCCCATTTCTCATTCAAACCCTCCTAAAAATATGCATTGTTAGAATAAAGAATTGCTGCTGCATTTTAGAATTCATCATCTCATTTCAATTAAGCTCATTTGCAATAGAATAGCTTCATTTTCTTAGATTAATCTCATATTTCTTATCATGTCTTAGTTTAATTTCATTTAGATTAATCTTGCATCTTTCATGTTCTTAGATTAATCTTGCATTACATTACATTGCATTCATGGAGAAAAATCCTTCGTTCTTGGATTGGTCTAGGTTGTGAGACTCTCATTCTAAGAGACATTCAAAACCTCGTCTAGATAGAAGGAAATAGGTCGAATCATATAGGCATGTAGGATGAATAAATCATATTCAATTCTATATGTGGCTGATGAAAAAGGACTATGTTGAAGTGTATGGTTGAATAACAAGGCCACATTTAATATATACAGGTATCGCTATGACTTTCCTCTTGGGTTTCTCTATCCGTCGGGGTGCACTGCCCGTCGGTGTTTGTAGTCACTTGGTGCATACTGAACTTTTATGCATTACTGATAGCATAACCTTTATCTTTTTGGTTATCTGAAGTCTTTCACACTTTGTATATAACCAATCAAATTATATCAAGTTGACATCATTGACAATACAATACATTAACTGATTTAATGTCTTGCATTAACTTTCTATAGCTTGGTGATCATCAACTTAACATCTTCAACCATTCAATCATTTATAGTTCATCATGCAGGAACAAGAAGTGAAGTTGTCGATACTTAATCCATAAATTGTGGGACCTGTCGGATTGACTGTGAAAGTTTTAGGAAAAGCCATAGGGAGCACAATGAATCCCTGGGTGATCTATACCCTACAGATCAGCTCCAAATTTAGAGTGTAGGTTAGTACAATCTTCTTGTTTTTATTTTAATCCATTTTAGTTGTCTGACTATTTTTCATCATTCGGTATTTCCCGAATCTTGAAAATTTTTCTCATTAAACCCCCTACTTTGCTTTATCATATCATTTTCTCTCAAATCCAACTTCTCCCCCAAATTTTATTATTTTTGAAGGATTCATTTGACCCATTTAGCGCTTAAGTCCAATTTGAGCCTATTGACTCATCTTAACTCCAAATGTGCAATTTGGAAAAGGAGGATGATTTCCTTACATTACATTGCATCCCTTCTCTTTAAAAAATGTACATTTTTGGTGAGCCCAACACATGATATTTCTATTTTGATTTTGGTGTTAGATTCTATTTATATGCATTGGATTCTCACTTTTAATTTGAGAGTTAGTTGTTCTCTTCATTAGGTGGTATAAATTCATTTATGTTGCATGAGCTTGATGAATGCTTGCATATTTCCTTCAAAAGTTTTTTATTTTTATTTTTTAGATATATTTCTATTTCTCTTCTTATGCATGAGTGTTATAACATTGAGTGCTACCTATAGTATTTTGGTTAAGATAAGTCATAGACTTATGGGTTCCTTTGATCCTATGTCCTCTGTATTTCCTAGGAATCTTGAAGAGACATGCATGAATACGAATGAAATTCCTACTATAATTGAGAATCACTTTTCCCACTCTTCTTAGGATGAATATTAGACCTTAAGAGTTCCTCCCATGCAAGTGCACAATATTTCCCATGACTTTGAAAAATATGAGCAATGGTTAGGTCAAGAAAACACTAATACTCAAGTTATCTCCTTAGTAGAGGGTTTGACTAAGTTTATTCACAATGATGAACATGGTGTTAATGTTAGAATTCAAAGAATTCAATCACCAAGATCCACTGTATGCAAAATACCTGTCACAAAATCAAAGAATGGAGACACAACTCATAATGATCTTAAAGATGAAATATTCATTCAGAGAGAGAATAGAGGGAATTACAAAAGAATTAATAATTACAAAGAGATCAATCCTTATAAAGGAGATCAAAAACCCAAAAGGTGGAGAAACCTAGGTTGCATGATAATAATTAATAAAAAATTAATTATTAAATGCCTAAAATTTAGCTTAAGTGAACTAGAGATAAAAGTGACTGAATAATTAAATCAATAATGATTTAATTAATAAGTGAAAATACTTTTTTACTCTATAACCCCCCTTAAGATAAACTTAGGGAGAAGCTAAAATAATATAAGAAATGTGTTGTATAAGAAAATGGAAGAAGAATAATGTGTAATGTGTAATGTGAGATGTGTGGGGAAGATAAGATGTTCCTTTCAACCTCAAATACACAAAGGAAGGATCCAGATTGATTAACCCCAAAGGAAGGATCAATTCATAAATGAATCAATCAATTGGAAATGAGAATAAAGAGGAAGATCTTAGATTCTGTTTTATAGAAAAGAATGTGTAATAGATTTAGGAAGAATAAAAACTTTAATTGAGATGAATTGAAGAAAATTACTAACCTTGAAATGATACAGATCTAAAGAATGTTGTTTTCGGGTGCCTACACTGAGTTTCTGGAAAATTTGCAACCGGATCTAGAATAGAAACACAGAGACAAACAAAGCCTAGAAATCTTTTTCCGATCTAGCTCAGTTCTGATTTTGACCCAAAAGTCAATGTCACCTTTGACCCATAATTTATGATTCCTACCCAAAATTTCCGATTCTGACCCTGAACAAAATGTTGATTCTGACCTGCATAGTCCGACAGAAAATCTATTTCTAGATCCTGATAGTTTGCCGAAAAGGGTATCTAAATCTGCACTCCAATTCGCTGTTCTGAACCTAACCCTGCAATAAAAATGGTTTATTTGTTGGGAGGAGGGGTTTTCCTTATTCAAACCCCGATTTAGGAATTAACCTTGAAATCAATAATTGAAATAAAGAATGCTAGCAAGTAGTAGAAGTAGATCTAATAATGAAGCTATGATATTCAATAGATATGCAATTGTATTTTGAATGTAAACAAGTATGTAAATATGAAAGCTTGGAATCAATGTTAGAAACCATAAACCTCTATGATTGTATGCTTGGAATCCACCTTGAAAAGAGAATAAATGAATCTTGAGGATGCACAAAGGATGTTGAAGGAAGATCACACCACCATGATGAATAGATCTTGGGCTTGAATGTTGAATCTTGAATGCTTGAACCAAATCCCTTAAAAGGATTGAATGCTTGAATCCTTGATCTTCAATGGAGAACTTGAATGCTTGAGAGGAAGACTTGAAAACCTTGATTTAACTTTTAAAGCTTGAGGACATGTAAAATTTGTGCTTGGTTGATAGTTGTTCTCTTGTGATTATGCTTGATATGTCTTAGAGAAAATGAGAGGAGAAAACTTCCTTGTATATGAATCTAGGGCACAATCTTATAGAGAGGTCTACATAGGAGAATTAAATTCCAATTAGACCTATATCCCTAGAATAGGATCTATATTAAATATAATTTAAGAGTCGTCACTTTGGAACCCAAAACAGCCGACCCAGAAGCAAGAAATGAACTTTTAATGACCCCCGGCAGCCAACAAAATCTCAAATTGGAAAGGGGGACTCAGGTCAAAATCGAGGTCAACCTTGACCTAGGTCAAGGTCAAGGTCAACCTTGACCCAGGGAGTCAGAACCCCTAGAAAATGTGCTAGATAGGATAGATAGTGTCCGGAGAGGCCCAATCAGGGTCCTAAACATACACAGAAGTAGGAGAGGATGCGGAAATGAGGGGACAATATGATGATGGTAAAAAAAACCCCCTAATGAGGGATAAACTTTCTTAACATGGAAGTGATTCCATTTTAAGATGATACATTAAGCCCCCACTTTAGCAGGAGTATGGAAATCAAACATACTCACGGTAAAGTTAGAAGAAAGACTCCAGTGGATCACAGCGAGGTAGAACATCACTTAGTCAAGGACATGATCCCCCATACCAAGGATTCTAACTCAACATACATGAACAAATATATGAAAGAAAAGAGAAATTAATCATAGAAAGCATACATGACTACATTAGCAAGACAAGAGCAACACTATAAATAACGTAGCTTCATGATCTAATCCTACAAACATAAAAGTGAAAGAGAAGAAAGAGAAAGTGATTACCTCACCTAGTAAGATGCCTTACCATGAATCACCAAGGAGGGAGAGCCCAAGAGTTTTTCCCATGAACTGTGCTTTGTAATTGTAATGTGTCTTCTGACGGCTTTTGGAATATCCATAGATCCACATTCTTGTATCACTATGGAATATAAAATGCGTATATTTTTAGGATTTAGCAACTTATGTGCATTACCTTCTAAGGATTTAGCATATTGGAAAATGTGCATCTCTTAAAGATTTAGAAACTTATGTGCGTTACCTTCTGAGTATTTAGCAAAAATAAAAGTAAAAATAAAAATGTGTGTCTCTTCAGGATTTAGCAACTTATGTGCGTTACCTTCCGAGGATTTAGCATATTGTAAAAATGTAAACTATAGTACAAGGGAGACCCTATATATGCCCCCTCATTATCATGACTACCCACTAGACATGATAAGGAAGAGAAATAGGATACCTACTTCACAAGGTAAGGAGATATCCAGTTTAACAATGATGTACACTATAATCTTAGCGAAGAGTATTGACCCTTACATCTAAGATAATAGATAATCGTGAAATGGATATGTCACATATGGAAGAAGGATCCTCAAAGAGGAAGAGATAGTATCAGAAAGACCCCCACCGTAGAGGAGTGATTAGGATAAAATGTCATCTTCCAAAGAAAAGAGGGACCAAAGATTTGATCATCAAGCCCCTTGCGATCAAGAGGAAGAGAAATATCGGAATGAAGGAATCAAACTCTAACCCAAAGCAAGGGAAAGAGTTTATAAAGAACATAATTTGAAAAATAAAGAAGAGGTGATGACCTAGGACAATCACCTATCGTATAAGAGGGTATCCATAGCCCAAAACATAAATCTTTATAAGGAAATAATGTTGTAGAATAAACAAATGCCACTAAGCTAAGGACATTAGATCCTTAGATAGAGGAAGAAGGAAAATACCTTGCCCCCCAGGAATGAAATAAAGGGATATAATCAATTATATCAAGAGATGTTGTAATAAAGAGACATCTTCACAAAACAAATGTCCTAGAAATGATATCATGAATGATTATGAGCAAAGGAAGTATGTACCATAATAGAAAATTATAGGGATAGAATATAGAAAGAATAACCGATTAAACTCAAAAAAAAAAACATGCGAAGAGCATAATGGATCCTAGAAGATTGGAAGGAAATACCTCTTGCCCCCTAGTTAAGAGATAAGAGGAGAAAAAATTATCTAATTTATAGAAGAATGAGGGGAATGTCCTATATCAAAATTATGAAGAAATTGTCATACTGCACAGGAATACGATATAATTCCTAAAGCAACTCTTTCTCTAACATATAGCTTGAAATGTACACAATCAGCAAGTAAATGTGTATTACTGTAGTGGAAAGGACATTTGTATTTAGAGAAAGAATTTTTCGACATAGGTTTAAAGATTTATTTCTTAGAATTCATTAACTGGACATACACTTTCTTAGCCACATCTTGAGGAGTATCAGGGTGATCTAAGGAAGGTGTTGGAAGAAGAACATGAAGTTGAGGATGATAGTTAAGATCAACCACCTTGATTTGAGAAGGAGGGAAACCTATACCATGTATATCTTGTTTAGGGGATAAATGAATCAGGTTTTTAATGCCATGTTCATTAACACTGAGCCCTAAACCCTTATAACCTTGTTTATCCACCATAGTGTATCTGGTAGTGTACATATCTTGCAAAGCTTCTACATGAGGTGATTGATTATGGTGGTCATGAGAAAATGTTGTGTATGGTGGAAAGATAGGTTTAGAAGTGGTTTATTTTTGCTTCCCTTTAATATCATCATGGATCGGATAAGAAGGGGAAGGTAAATGAAAGAATTCTTGCACATCTACATCATGAACCTTAGTTTGAGCCCCACCATAAGTGTGGGAAGAAGTAGGGATAGAAGATGGAGAATAGGAATATGAATATTAGGAATTGGATTAGGAAGGATAGGATGAGGATTAAGAGGATTATGAACTAGATTAGGAATGATAGGATTAGGATTAGGAAGATTAGTAAATGGGCTATCATCTACCCAATTCTTTACATAATCCAAAAGAGCAATAAGTCCACTACACAAATCTTTGATGAAAGTTTTGAAAGTGGGAAGGATAGTATTAGTTAATCTCATAATAGAATGAGAAAGTTAAACATGAAGAGTAACAAACATGATGAAATGGATGATACTTTCATAAACATCATAAGTACTATAAAGAGATGCTAAAAGAAGAATAATGAGGAAAATAACCATACACCAAAGTATCTTAAAGATTCTCATAGTGAATGAAATGCAAGAAATGTTTTTATATTTTTATGAGTATGTAGATTTTTTTGTATTTTAAAATGCAAGAGCATAAAATAAAACTAATTTAGTATGTACGCAAAATCTAGTTTCTAAGGAAAAGAGGCAAAGCATCTAACACTAAAAAGAAAGAGTTGTCTATCGCGGGTTCACCAAAATGTAAGGTAAGAAATGGATGTAATGTTTTAAATGTATATATTGAATGTGTAATGTGGTGGGTAAGGAAGATAAGATGTTCCTTTCAACCTCAAATACACAAAGGAAGGATCTAGTTTGATTAACCCCAAAGGAAGGATCAATGCATAAATGAATCAATCAATTGGAAATGAGAATAAAGAGGAAGACCTTAGATTCCATTTTATAGAAAAGAATGTGTGATAGATTTAGGAAGATTAAAAACTTTAATTGAGATGAATTGAAGAAAAGTAATAACCTTGAAATGCTACAGATCTGAAGAATGCTATTTTCAGGTGCCTGTACCGAGTTTCTAGAAAATCTGCAACCGAATCTGGAATAGAAACGCAGAGACGAACAAAACCCAAAAATCTTTTTTCGATCTAGCTCAGTTCTGATTTTGACCCAAAAGTTAATGTCACCTTTGACCCAAAAATTTTTATTCTGACCCTGAACAAAATGTTGATTCTGACCCATAATTTTTGATTCTGACCAGTATAATCTGATAGAAAATCTATTTCCAGATCTTGATAGTTTGCCAAAAAGGGTATCCAAATTTGCACTCCAATTCACTGTTCCAAACCTGTCCCTGCAAGAAAAATGGTTTTTTTTGTTGGGGGAGAGGGGTTTTCCTTAGTCAAACCCCAATTTAGGAATTAACCTTGAAATCAATAATTGAAATAAAGAATGCTATCAAGTAGTAGAGGTAGATCTAATAATGAAGCTATGATATTCAATAGATATGCAATTGTATTTTGAATGTAAACAAGTATGTAAATATGAAAGCTTGGACTCAATATTAGAAACCATAAACGTCTATTATTGTATGCTTGGAATCCACCTTGAAGAGAGAATGAATGAATCTTGAGGATGCACAAAGGATCTTGAAGGAAGATCACACCACCATGATGGATAGATCTTGGGCTTGAATGTTGAATCTTGAATGCTTGAACCAAAACCCTTCAAAGGCTTGAATGCTTGAATCCTTGATCTTCAATGGAGAACTTGAATTCTTGAGAGGAAGACTTGAAAACCTTGATTGAACTTTGAAAGCTTGATGACATGTAAAATTCTTGCTTGGTTGATAGTTGTTCGCTTGTGATTATGCTTGATATGTCTTAGAGAAAATGAGAGGAGAAAACTTCCTTATATATGAATCTAGGGCACAATATTATAGAGAGGTCTACATAGGATAATTAAATTCCAATTAGACCTATATCCCTAGAAGAGGACCTATATTAAATATAATTTAAGAGTCATCACTTTGGAACCCAAAATAGCCGACTTGAAAGTGGGAAATGAACTTTTAATGACCCCCTGCAGGTGACAAACTTTCAAACTAGAAAGGGGGACCTGGGTCAAAATCAAGTTTGACCTTGACCTAGGTCAAGGTTGAGGTTGACCTTCACCCAGGGAGTCAGAGCCCCTGGAAAATGTGCCAGATGGGATAGATAGTGTTCAGAGAGGCCCAATCAGGGTCCTAAACAGGCACAGAATTAGGAGAGGATGCAAAAATGAGGGGACAATATGATGATGGTCAAAAACACCCCCTAAGGAGGGATAAACATTCTTAACATGAAAGTTCTACCATTTTATGATGATACAACTAAAAACCTAGAAATAACTACTGAAAGTAGGAAATGGGTCCTGACAATATGGTCTAATCAGGTACCCAAGGAAAAAAAACTCTGTAAAGAGGAGAAAAGGAGAAAACCCAGTAGGAAAAAACCCCTCTTTGAAAAGAGATGAAGCCTAGTGAAGGACTGAAGAATCCTCCAAACTAGAGAATGTCCCAGAAGATATGAACAAAGATCACATAGAGAAGATTATAATTTGCATGAGTGCCCTCAAATGACACTACTCGAATCAGGATGGAAAACAAAGGAAAACATCAAAACTCAAAGATACAGATGGCAAAAGCACTAAAGTCTGAAGATTTGATCAAAAGAAGAACATGAAGAACACCACTGAAAAATGAAGCTGCAAACACTGTCAAAGAATAACTGTTGAAACTTCCACTAAAATAGAATTTGATCAGCTAGAGAAGACTGTAATCTATATGAGTTCCGTCAAAAGACACTACTCGAATTAGGATGGCAAACAAAAGAAAACATCAAAACTCGAAGATACAGATGGAAAAAAATACCAAAGTCTAAAGATTTGATCAAAATATGGAAGGATGCCTCCAAAATAGGAATGAAAGAAGTGTCCATGTGGTAAATGATCCATCTCACCTAAATGCATAGGTACCCAGCCACTGCATCCACCTAGTACATAGGAACAAATACTATAAACATTTCTCACTCCATCGATCCAAGGAATTATTAGAACCAACAGGAAATACCCCCCATAATGTCGAGCATGGAGAGGTATGATAGGTACACAGAAAGAGGCTGCCAAGAAAAACTACATGCCAAAGAAAGTACAAGCACCTATAAAGGATGGTGTCAAGGATGATCAATCTCTAGACACACATAATGAGGCTAATGTCATAGAAGGAACACTCACATGAAAAATTTAGATCAACCCCCCTCCCCATGGCACTTTATTATGTAGTGCAAGTACAAACAGGCACAAAACATGCAATATCACAAGCATGCAATGATGGCACTTTATCTCAGTGTGTTTGCAAAAAAGAAATGCTATAGAATGATGTATATAATGCTCGGGAATGACTGAAAGTTGTAAGAACATATGTAATAGCCAAAAAGGAGTCATCCCATGCAAGGAAAATGGTCCCAAGACCTGAAACATCCAAGATATCCACCAGATTGCAAAAAAGAAAAAACCTGAATAAAAGGTACTTGAAGTAGATTATGGCGATGAGACCCATACAAGAAGTAGGAGAACAGAACCATCTTTCCAACGACATGTAGAAGTAAAAAATGGAGTCCGAAGGAGCAAGATATGGCGACCGAAGTGCAAAAAGGAACCCTGACTTTGACTAGAAAAAAACCTGCAAGAAGAAAAAAATCAGAAAACCAAACCTGGAAAATTAGATTGGGCTCGGAACCAGCTTTCTGACGATATCTTATTTGGCCAAAAATGCCTCTATTTTCTCAAGTTATGGAGCAAAAAGTGACAGGAGCACAAAACATGAAGAACCTCAAGAAACCTCTGCCAAATATGGTAGAGCCCCACTAAATTGGCGATTGCCTCCAAATTTAGTGATGCCTCCAAATTTTTGGCCAAATTTGGCAAAAAATAGAAAATTGTTTTTTTTTTTTTTT
>MU227291.1:4781966-4803672 GCA_018584345.1 Thuja plicata
GGGTACACCCCCCCCCCCCCGAAATTTGTTTTTTTTTCTTTTTTTTTTGGCCAAAAAATACATTCAAAAACCTATAAAAGAATGTTTTTTTAAAAAAAAAATTAAATCCAAAAAAGAAATTTTAGGATTTTTTATTTTTATTTTCCACCCATCTCGAAAATTGTTCCCAGAATAGGGTCATGTGGGGGGCAAAACAATTTGTCTTTGAATGCAACTGTGTCCAAATTGGACGTGCCTTATATGGAAATAAGGGTTTTTGGGCATAATGAACACAACCGTGAGGTTGGTTTGTGCCCAAAGTGTTCCAACAATAGCTCACCTCTAGATCTACACACAAAAAAAATCTGCAAACTTGAAACTCTCAATGCTCCAAAAAATCTTTAAAAAACTCAAGAACAGGCTGCAACAACAAAGTTGTGATACCATGTTAGGATTCAAAGAATTCAATCATCAAGATCCACTGTATGCAAAATACCTATCACAAAAGCAAAGAATGGAGACACAACTCATAATGATCTAAAAGATGAAATATTCATTCAGAGAGAGAATAGAGGGAATTACAAAAGAATTAATAATTACACAGAGATCAATCCTTATAAAGGAGATTGAAAACATAGAAGGTGGAGAAACCTAGGTTGCATGATAATAATTAATTATTAAATGTCTAAAGTTTAGCTTAAGTGAACTAGAGATAAAAAGTGACTGAATAATTAAATCAATAATGATTTAATTAATAAGTGAAAATACCTTTTCTACTCTAACAGTTAATTTTTTACACATTATTTCCCAGCTTATTGATAGTAATGTTAAACCAATAAAGGGTGTGCTCAAGAACTTGGTTTCACTCCACCTCCCACTAGTGTTGATACTTCTATTCCTATTCCTACCTCATTACCCAATTTTTCTACTTATTCTCCACTTCTCATTACTACATCCATTTCAAATACCAATCCTACACATGTTAGTCTTAGAAGCATTCCTAATCATATTGTACCTCCTCTTTCAAGTATTCCATGTGTTTCGCAACCTTCATTCATGCCTACTTACAAAAATGTTCCATTTTCATATTCCAATATTCCTTCTATTTCCCATAATAGTCCAAACCTTTCAAATATGTCTCATACCAACCTTTCTACTAAATCCACTATTAATAGTCTTGCTCAAACTATTTCATCCTCACAAAAAAAAATTGCATCTATGACTCAATCCAAATTCAATATTCCCATAATTGACATTGCTACTCCTTTTTCCTTAGACATTATTTGTGTTATTATCCCTTTATACATGGAACTAACTCACTTAGAGACTTACAAAACTCACTTAGAGACTTACAATGGTAAAGGTGATCCCTTGACTCATGTGAAGACCTTTCAAACATTGTCTAGTGACTTTTCTCGCGATCATGGATTCATGGCTAAACTATTTACTAGAGTCTTTTGAGATAAATCCTTGCAATGGTATTTTTTTTTTACGTCTGTATTCCATTGATTCCTTCCAAAAACTTGCTAATGCTTTGATTCAACAGTTTCAAAACAATATTGGTCCTAAGATTTATTTGACCGATTTGATGCATTGTAAAGAAGGTGTTAAAGATAAAGTGAATGTTTTCATTGGTATATTTAAGCATTTGCATTCTCAAATTTCTTATCGTGTGCCTAATATTGATGCAAGACCATCCTTGGGTCATTGGAAATCTTGCATTGCCCAAAAATATTTATTTCCAGTTTTGTTCTTGTTTTCCAGTTTTTTGAGTTTTTAGTGGCGTTCCTTTATTTTGGATCATTTGTTGTTTTGAACCTCAGGATTGGTTCTATACATCATGTTTTACTTATGTTTGGGTTAACACCTCATTTGGATACTTTGTTGTGGAGATATCAAATATTCATGGTCAGGTTTGTGTGTTTTTCATGTTCTACCAGTCATATGGAGTTTTCTGGTCTTGCGAAGCAATTTCCCAATCAGTGAAGTTTGGTGACTCATATTTTGATGTTCTTGGATCTTTGTTCGACATCTCTCTTGGATTGCACATCATTTATACATCTTGGCATTAATATCTCATGATTTGGTTCTTGACCTATATTCACACACATTACATTTTCTTTGTCTTCAAAAAAGTAATTGATTCGGTTGACATAGGTGTTGTGAAGGCTCTATATATTGAGGCATTTGATCTCTGTTTAGGTAGCAATGGTATCCAAAGAAGGATAGCCTTTGGAAGGTTAGCATTAGGGGTAGGTTGAGATTCTTGTTGTAATTAGACATGTATGGCAGAAGTTTGTAAATTGCATGTTGCAGGCCAATGGGATGTACATACTTGTTTTGATGATAATGTGAAGATCTGTTGTAGCACATTGATTGTCTTTTCTTTTTTTTTTGATTTGGGTATTTTCATTGTGTTTCCTCTTGCTGCATGGTTTGGACCATCTCTATTTGGGAAACTCTTTCCATGTCTGCATCAAATATTGATGTGCAATGTATTTTCATTGCTAATTTACAGAATACATTAAAGATATGATACCACTTTATGAATTCTCTTCTTTTACTCAATTATGTGCAGTGCTTCATAATTATCAACTTCAAGTGAGTCAATTTGAGAGCACCACTCCAATGACTCTGGTTAATAAGAGTGGCATTGCATCCTAGCCTTTCCAAATTTTTCAAAAACCTAAAGACTTAATCAAGATAAAAATTCATCAAATAATGTTGATGTACAAGTGGCAGCAACATCCAAAGGTGTGACTCCTTTGTCATCTTATTTTAGACCTTCCCATAAGTTTACACCTCTTTCTGAATCTTTTCATAATGTGATGTTTAATCTGATTAATTATTATGTTTTAAGACTTCCTCCCATTAATAAAATTGATCCTTCAAAACTAACTCCCAAGATTCTTTGATCCCAAAATTTTTTGCCAATATCACTATCAACTCCGTCATGATATTGAAAAGTGTTTCTATTTGAAGTCTATTATTCAATACCTCATTGATTCTAATGCTATATCTATTGAGGGTTTTAATGATCAATAAGATAAATCTATTTCTCCTCCCACCCAAAACTTGAAAATGTGTACTAATCCTTTACCTTCCCATTCTACTGATATAATTGAGTCTACCAATTCCTTTCCTTCTTCCACCCATGTTGTTTACCCTCCTACCATTGTGAACTATGATGCTGAGTATAGTGAGGCCAATAATGTTGTTAATCTTATTGATCAATCTGAATGTACACCTAAATTAAAACCTAATCTTTGCATTACATTTGATCCTAAGGTGACTATTAGGGTACTTGATGGTCCTCTTTATATTGTTGTAAAGGTTAAAGGTCTTACCTCTCATGGAGTCCTTATAGATCCTACTTGCATGGTGAATCTTATAAATAAAGAACATCTTTATACAAGACACCTCCATCAAGATTCTTGTGACAAATCTGATGTGATGATAAAAAATTTCAATGGTTTCACTTATCTTACTGATGGTTCCATTACCTCTCCTATAGAGTTGGTAAGAAAATCTTAGATGTCACATTTTTTTTCATCCCAACTTTCAATCAGTTTCAAGTTAGACTTGGCCTCCCTTGGTTCACTTCCATGAAAGTTATAGTCTCTCCTATCCATAAGTGTTTGAAATTTCCCCATGATGGAGAAATCCTCATGATTGACCATAGTCTCTATTAGCCTTTAGCTACTCAAGGGAAATTTGACCTTGAATTCTTTTGGACTGGCATGCCTTAACCAGTTCAACTGCACAAAGATAATTTCTTCATATCCTATCAAAAATTCAAAGTCCAAAAGATTTTGGAACTTTACAATCTTAATGGTGTTCCATCTCCTTTCCCTAGACCTAAAATTATTCATACACCTCCCACTCCTATTTATGCTTTACTTCCACCTCCTATATCATATAAATTCTTTGTAGATGTCATCTCTAAACCTAGCATGGTTCCTTTTATTCTTCCTCCTAAAGAAGAAAATCATGCGATGTTGATTGACCCTAGACAACCTCAAATTTCAAACAAAACTAAATGTAATTGTTGTTCTCATTACTGTGGTCATAGACATTGCGCTAGATCTCATGAGCATGCTTCCCAAAATATTTCCTCCCTAAGATACCTACTAAGGATTTGATCCCCTTTTACCAAACTATGCATAGCTCGCCCAAGGGATGAATTTAATCTTAAGAAGTTGAAATTGAACAAACATGATAATTCTATTCGTATTCGTATTCCTATTGTGATTAAATTAGTTGAAGAAGATACTCTTCATGATAATAATTTTAATGTTTCTAATGAAAATGATGTTAATTTTGATGATTTTTATTATATGTATGAGCTTATTGATATTAATCATGATTTACTAGCTAGATTTGCAAAATAATTAACTCTTGCTCCTTGTGACAAACAAAGTGACTCATCCTTAGAGCATAGTCCTTGTTTGGAATGGGATATTGTTCCATTTACTATGATTAATGTTGCTCCTCTTGCATGTTTCCCACCTTCCCTAAATAATACAGACTGAGATGGAGAAGCAAGCAATATGATTGATTATCTCCTCTTATATGTTGGACTCTTTTGTTTGTTTGCCTATTGTATTGTGCTTCCCTCATAATATGCTTCTTGGTATGTTTTTTGTTTATATTTCTTTAGACGAACCTTATCTATTGGCACAAAGTGATAAAGGAATCGACCCATCCTGACATTCTTCTATTTGTATATCATTTCTTTTATATGACATATACCTCTTATGTTGTAAATGTGCGATTATTCATAAATGTGTCTTTCTATTGTCTGATTAGGGATGATGCAAAGAATTATCTACCATTCTTTTTGGTCCTTGCATTGTCAACCCAAAAAGTATTTTCTTTATATCTCTTATGTGATCGTATTATATTGTTCTTGTAGATCTCTTTCCTTTGGGAGATGATGTTATTTCATTTTGATATAATTCTGATATACATGAGTTGTCATATGATCATACTAACCCTAGAGTTAGTAGATCTCTCTTGTACTCTCTTTGTCATGTGTTCCATTTTCCTTGGTTTGTCCTTTCTTAGGGGTATCTCATAGTGGAAATATATCTTTTCGTTACATGTATTCTTTGTTAAATTCATTTCTCATGTTAAGGCATTTGTAATTTTTTTAACGTGGGGGAATACACTCTAATTGTTGTTTCACATTTTGCACACACACACACACACAATGATTCAATGCAACCTCTTTTTGTGGATGGATAAGGAGAAAATGTTTTCCTTGGGATTATCCTTATATTATCAATGCCTTGCACAATATTTAGTGGATCCTGAGACTGATACTTCCTTCACTTGGTCCTTAGACTGGCCATTTTCACTTGGTCCTTAGACTGGCCACTTTCATTTGGTCCTTAGACTGGCCACTTTTCTAGACATGTTAATGGAGAAAAACTTTATATAAGGACTAATCCTCTTTATTTTGATGGTCTAGCTATTATCTCATAGCTTGCTAGACTATCAATTCCATCTTTTGCAATAGTGTTGATTCTTTGTATGGTCCATAGTAAAACATTACCTCTCTCTCTCTCTCTCTCTCTCTCTCTCTCATGTTGCTTCTTTTATCTTGGTTTTTTATTTGATGAGAACCTAAGTCACTTGGTGTTTCCTTGTCTCCTTGACCTTGATAAATATTGTCCAATGTATTGATCTACTTTACAATGAGCATGAGGTTGTCTCATACTCCCTCTAAAGTGGGGGCTAAATATTTTGTCCTAAAAACTTATCACCTATAATTGGATACTCAATTAGGTGCCATTTTTGTGATTTTAAGATTTCATGTATGTTATGCTTGATCCAGTTGCCTATCTTCTCTTATTCCAGCACCTATCACCTCTCCTTGACTTTTTATTTTAATTTTAGTACTTTATCCTAGGTACATAACATTTAGGGCATTTTGATCCCCCACAATTGGGCCCAAATTCAAATTTGGGCCCCATTACAGTGTTTTGGTAGAAAATTTGATCTCGTGGTCTGCCTAGGTTAATTTTGAATCTTGAAATTTTGAGAGAGGCATATAAGTATCCTATCTCTCCTCATTTTGGAAACCAAAAATTATCTAGAAGGTACTCAAACAATCAAGAAATCAATAAATCAAGTGAATTCAAGATTTCAGGGCAAGCGTCCAAGATCTAGCATTCTTCAAGAATTCCAAGGCAATTTTGAAGGCAATCTTCTCTAGTGTAGAAAGCTTCTCTCCCATGATGGTCAATTAGAGGAGTTATCAATCAAGTAAGGAGATCATTTTTCCATCCACCTTCATTCTTCCTTCATAGCAAGTGTTCCTCAAGCATAACAACATTGAAGATCTAGGAGTGGCATTCATAGATCCATTCATTTGTGAAGAGCATCCTTGATTCAAAGTCAATGGTAAAATACATTCAAGCAACATACAAGCATATTCATGAATATGTGCGATCTTAATATCCATTCATGAAGGTATCCTTATTTACAAGGCAAATCTAGCATCTATATTTTCATTTACACACTTTCTTTTATGCAATTTTATTAAATTTTCAAGGTCGATTCCTAAATAGGGGTTTATTAACCAAGGAAAACACCTTTCCACAACCTTTTCCCCAATTTTCTATGTGCAGAAATAAGTAGGGAAGCTATTGGGACTTAATTTGTAAAGTGAAAGACCTGTCTAATTGACTGAATCATAAGAAACACAACACATTTTTGTATTATGTTGTCGGGAACATAATTCCCTAATTGTTTTATACCCTAAAAATCAACTCCAAATTTAGATTCTATGTTAGTACAATCTTCTAATTTATGTTTTAAGTCATTTTAGTTGTATGTTTGTTTTTTGTTAGTTAGTGTTTCCCAAATCTTGTCAATTTTGCTTATTCAACCCTCTATCTTGCATTATCATATCATTTTCCCTCAAATCTAACTTATCCCCCAAATTTCATTATTTGTGAAGGATTTATTTGACCCATTTAGTGCTTAAGTCCAATTTGAGCCTACTGGATCATCTTCCTTCCAAATGTGCATTTTGGGAAAGGATGATGATTTCCTTACATTACATTGCATCCCTTACCTTTAAAAAAATGTACATCATGTGTACATACAAATGAAAAATCTCATAGTAGGATAAAATAATAAAATCCTCACAGGGATGTAAAATCCTCTCCAAAAGAGATAAAAATAAATAAAATGTGCATATATTACAAAACAAATGTAGGACCAAACATGTCCTCCAAGTACTACTTTGACCGCATAACTATTGTCAAGATCTCCCTCATAGGAGAGAAAAGTAGAGATGAGTAAACCCTGTCATGAGGAAGAAATCCAATACAAATAGTGAAAGCTTAAAGATTAATGTTGATAATGATCCAAGATCATAAAATAATGTTCCCCTTCTTTGGAAGAAATAAATCCAATAGCCAAGAGAGAATAAACACCATGAAAAGACATGGGAGGTAAAGCATCATGATTGGTTCCATGGAAAAATGTTCAGCTATCCACATGCTTGACTGAAAAGATTCCAAATCAAATGAAGAAAATCTAAACAATTATAAAGATACATGTAGAAAAACCTTCAAAGGTAATTATGATTACAAATGGATTGTAGCTTCCATCAAAGATGAAGTGAATATCCTCAAGCATGCCACAAATGAATGTGAGTATGGCTCATAAAACAACCCTATAATGCCTAGAAATAATTCATCCCAAAAGGAAAAAAATTTAAGGTAATTATCATCTTACTAAATTGAACTAATCTTCGGAGATGCCGGAGATGAAGGAGGTAGAAGCTTAACACGGGTGTATTGAACCAAGGTAGATGATGAAAATAGACATAGGTTCAAGTGACCAAAGTTTTCCTTAAATATCCGATGCACTCTAGATGCATGAGATTGTAAACTAGTCAATAGGGCTGCAATTTCATCTAGAGAAAAATGAGAGAAGGAATACAAGTGAGATGCGTGATCAAATATCCCAACTACAATAATATTTTTTCTATGTAGGTCTGTGATAAGTTCTGAATAGAGTGTGAAATCTATTATATTACCTACACTGCTATGTGTAATTAGATAGATGAAAGGAAATTAGAAGAAAATTAAGGGACACAAAGTACATCATAAAATATGTCATCATAAGCATCTATATATCATTTATTGGTAATAATACTAACACTCATATAAGCAAACTATCCCAATTAAAATATGTGATAATGTACAAGGCTCATATGAAGAGAACATACTTAGAGGTGAAGCCATATGATTAGAGGCTCGTTAATCAATAATCTATTAGATGTACTAAATATTGACCGATGAGAAGAGAGCATGATCTTCTCCTTGTGTTATAGTAGTTGAACCAAAGTATGCAAGTCTTGGAGGTGAAAAAGACAATATACCAAATGACATATATTAAGGAAAATAAATATGCTTATTCTATAGAACGTTCTTTAACTCATCAATATTCTTGCATAATAGTGATGACCATCATATCTTGATCTTTTTCAATATACATACTTTTTTCAATCCTTCCTAGATGAGTCTCTCTTAAAAGAGGAAGAAGAATAGCTAATGTATCTTATGAATGTGATTTTTTTTTTCTTTCTCATTAGACTTTAAATCCTTGTGCATTTTTTTTGTCATTTACATCTAGATCCTTTTGATCTCGGTGCGTCGAGATGAAATAAGAGTATATCATTTGGAATACTTCAACGTGCACCTCTATACCAACTTTTGATTTTCACTTGTGAGTGATGAATACAAATCGTTAAGTGAAGGCATGGTGAATTCGGTACCAAGTGCATCTCCAGTGGCATATAAGATAGATAAGAATAATTCAGACCAATTTTGGCAAGGATAGAAAGAACTAGTTAAAAGTCCACTTTTTTATTACCACACTATTGCTCCTACAGTTTGAGATACTTAATTTTGGTGAATTCTTGGATTGTAAGGTTTGCAAACTCTTAAACTATTTCATAGAAATAAATATATGCTCAAATTTGTATTAATATGGAAATCAAATGAAATAACTTCAATATATATATATATATTTTATATTACATCTCATATGTAAAACTATCTAACCTCGATATTTCACATGAAACAAGACAGAGAATTAGTAAAACTTAGACTCTCATGTCATGTAGTTAACTCAATACAAATAATTATGTACATATACAATAGTATACAAGTAATAAAATATGAAATATAATTAGTGAAGTCTCCTGCCACCACTAACCCACACAATCATCTATAAAGTTGAGAGATGAGAACATGGTTTATGCACTTTTCCACCCAACCACAAAGCTTACACTTCCTGGAATTCTTCCTAACACAAAGAATATCTAACCCTAAAAAATGTCTAGCAATCGGGAAACAATAGGCAAGAGGGAAGCCTGGTGTAACTTGATATATCTACATGCATTTCTAACATGAACATGCAATGTCCAACTATCATAAAATTGAAAATAAACATATCAATATATTCTTCTAGGAAACATTCCTCTATTTCAATGAAAACATAGCTTTGGCTTAAGCAGTTAAAATATTTTGGTAGATCACAAAAAGAGGATCTCCTTATTTGTTAACCCATATTCAAAACCCATCTTGAAAGGAAACCCAAAACTAGAGAAGGTAATCGTAACATGCACATGCCAATTCATGAAGATAACTCTGATTCTTTTTATGCAAAGAGATAAACACCTGTATGATATCTTATGCATTTTAGATCTACTATGTTATCATGCAACATTCAATGTACATGCATAATTCCTTTCATGTAAGAAACAATAATGATAACATATTACTAATTGCTTGATTGTTAATAGGAACAAGATAATCAATCAAGCACAAGAATCCTTAAAACAGAGAGAGCATATTATAACTACTATCAACTACTTAGCCCATTTTTACACATAATTAATAAAAAACGTATACATCTATAATCATGAATTTATAATAAAATTCATAGAAATATTACAATGGTAACCAATACTGATAACTACTCTTTAATATTTTGAACACCCTTCATTTAAATACAAATATATCCTTTGCCAAACTACCCTATGACTTATATAAGATTTTCCAATGGGTTTTCATCAAATAAGTTAGGCTACTCTTTACTCAAATACCTTATAAGGACATAGTTTGAATATTTATTAAATTAATAACCTAATTATAATGCAAATGTACAATTCCTTATGGAATCACAAGACATGATTATTATTATCAATTGTACCGATAAACATTATATTCTATTCACTACCAAGCCCCATGGGTCATATTCTATTAAATGGAGTGTCACTTCATGATCTTGAATAAGACATCGAAAAGGTGAGTCAAATAATAAAAGAAGACATAAGTTGAACTCATTATATATTAATGTATTCATCCTAATGACCTAATAGACTCATATACTGTGATCAATAACATTGGAAAACTATAATCATTTATAGAATGTTACGTATCTATCCACATCATTAATAAATTTACCAAACTTAATTAATATATTAATATAAAAATACAATATTTATTTATACTTAACATTAGATATGGACATAATTGTATGTTTTTTTATGAATGTCTAGATGATCCTCTCTACCATGGAGAAATGAATATATTGTTCTAGTCAAGTTAAATTTATCTATTTGAGATAGAGAGGAACCAAAAGTTATAGAATTTGATAGATAGGAAAGTGATATGATCATAAGTAAGACCCCAAACTTTTGTTTCATTACTACTTAAGCACTCAAAATGAAATTTTCTCTATATGCATAAGCTCTTTCTAGAGGAAGGATATTGACGCAATATGTATAATTATATTCTAGCAATGGATATTCTTAGATTAATAGAAAAAGGGTATCTAAGAGAATAATAAAAAGCATACACCCACCAACAAGTTGTATGTTCAAAGCCTCAAGGTAAAGTGGTCTCATGAAGTGCAAAAGTATTTGTTGATTATCAACATGAAATACAAGGAATATGCACGAATATAATTATTATGATCTAGAATATGATTAATCACGATTAAAGAAATTAAAATAGGAGGCTATCTAGGTTCTATAAATATATGAAATGGAAATCAAAACCCATAAATTTAAGGTACAAGTGGAATTAACCACTAGATTGACCTTACACGAGTTGCTAAGGTAATTTATGAATGAATAAATTTAACAGATAATTGTTGATTGTTATGAAGAAGGATAAAAAACAACCCACAATGAAAACTACCATTATCCAAAATATATTTTACAAGTATGCACTAGTAGACAATGTGAAATCTCCTCAAACCTCTTATTATCTTTATAAAGCATAAACCTTTTTGTCTCTTTTTTTTAAAAAAAAAGGGTAAATATTTATTCATTCAAAATAAAGATACAAAGCAAAGGCCATAGGGCCAACAAGACATGAACACAACAAAGTTCCCAAAAGGAACCACCAACAACACCACTACATATTCATGTACTCCAACATTAACCACTCTAAGGTATTAAGATAGTCAAGAGACAAATCATCCCTCCCTCCAATATCCCAACCATCAACATGCTTTGAAGCCCACTTTGCCAAACGGTCAGCCACTCCATTCCACTCTCTGGGGATATGACAAAAGGAGACAAAATCCAAGGAACTACACAAGAATAAAATTTGTCTGACCACAAAGGCTAATTTCCAGCTAACATTATCCAAACTCCACTTGTTTAGCCCACAACAATATGATAATCTAAATCATAGATAATCCCTCCATCCTAAAGAGTATCCTCTCTCCACAATAATCTTAAAAACAAGAGCTTCCATCAAATAATTAGAGTGTTTTCCTTTATAAATGAAGAATAAAAAAAACACCCCCATCATCATTTATAAAACATAAACCTTTTTTTATTATTGATAAACGACTTTAACCATGATTTTTTATTTTAATTTTTTTTAAAAATTTACATTTACCCCCATTCAGTGTGGGAAAAGAATGGAGGGAAGAAATGTTGGTTTTCCCTACCAAATGATGGTTTACTGAGGGGGGGGGAGTGAATCAAAATATATTGAAACTTAAAACTTTAAAACTAAACCTGTGATTAGACTCGGTAACTCAAATAACAACAGCAACTGAAACTTGTAAACACTTCACAAACTTGATAAACAACATATCACATAAGCAACTAACATCCACAGTTATCAAGAATCACATGTAATACTAGATTTAATGAGGAACCAATTTGGGAAAAACCTCCATGGGAATTTTCACCCACAAAAAGAAATACTCTTCTAAAGTATGCTTGGTTAAGAGCCAATCTAGTTAAAGACTACAATGCACATTTGTTAGATGTGACCCTATTAGGGGATTTACCTTAGATCTATTAAGATCTTCACCCTGTTAGGAGTGGATTGGTTAGAGGGCTTAAACATTCATCCTATAATGTTATCTTTCACAAGGATTTACAAAAAGACTTATTAGGCCCACTTGGTTAAGATATTTTCTGTTAAAAAGATTAGTAAGCAACAGTGTACTAATCCTTCATTTGTGAAGGAATCCTTCATTCAAAGTCAACATTCAAATACAATTCAAACAATATACAAGCATCTTCAGGCATATTCTCAATTTCTACATCCATTCATGAAGGTATACTTATTTACAAGGTATATATGGCAGTTACCTTCTCATTTACACATTTTCCTTTATGCAATTTCATTACATTTTCAAGGTTTATTCCAAACAAGGGTTTGACCAAGGAAAACCCCTTTCCACAACCTTTTCCCCATTTTTTGTGTGCGGGAATAGGTGGTGAAACTATCAAGACTAATCCAGAAAGTACAAAATCTATAGGATAGACTATGAAAGTGTTGAGCAAAATCACAGGGAACAGAACAAATTTCTGCAAATTGATCCTAAGAACAAAATGCTCAGGACATTTTATTCCCTGCAATATCACTCCAAATTTAGACTGTGGGTTAGTACAGTCTTCTGAATACCTTTTCAAGTTATTTCAATGGTTTTTCTATATTTTGTCAGTCTGCATTTCCCAAATCTTGTGAATTTTACTTATTTAGCCTCCTATTTTTCATCATTATATTATTTTCTGTAAAATCCAACTTTGCTCAATTCATTACAATGAAGGATCATTGACCAATTTAGTGCTTAAGTCCAACTTGAGCCTATCGGGGCATCTTCCTTTTGAATTGTACATTGAGGAAAGGAGGACAACTCCTAGCATTACATTGGCTTATCTATTTATTTAATGTACAACTTCAAGCTTAAGCCAACCTCATAGGCCATAGTAAATTTTGATCAATATAGATGTGTCAAGCTTATAATGAATTGAGATATCAAAGTGAGAAACAAAAAAAATATGACTAAATTATTTATTACATTTACCCTCTTGGATTTTGATGTCCACAAACTCACTATCAAGAGAGGGACAATCTATACCAAGTATACACCACACATTAAAAGATGCAAATATAATATCTCAAAAAGGAAATAACAGTAAAAAAAATCCATAACCTTTTCTTTACATCTTCACTCAAGGGCTTAACAAATAATATCATCCATCCACATCCTCATATTTATAATCATACATCTTTATAAAATAATTAGACATGCTCCTCCCTTAAGAGATATATAACCCATTACACTTAAATAATTTAGTGAATATCGCATTTGGCATACATTAAAAATCAAGCTCCACCTATTAAAAGTCTAGCTTTCTTGTATACATCCACAAATAAAATTTGGGAAGTTTGATTCTTTGGGCCTTAGAGTGATAATTATTTATAGCAATTTTCTAGGGCTCAAATTGAAAACTAGACTCAATAAAATTGATTTGATTACCAAGTTCCTTATGTTACCTAGCAGTTAATTGTGCTTGTGAATGGACACCTTAAGGCTATGACATGTGTTTACAAAATAACCATGAGCATTTTAACAATAGGATTAGGCATCGTCATATGAGTTAGCTATTTTATTCATTATAGTATATAGTTCTTTAATAGTAAGGAGGTTTATAAGGAAGACCAAAACCTAGAATGGTAATCATCATACCAAGAAGCCATTACTAGAGCATTTTAAGATTTAGGTGTAATAAATTAATTTCTTCAAAATCAATGTTTCTTTATCATGAAAGAAAAATGGCCAAATAGAGAAGAAGATAAAAAAAATACATCTAACTTAGTTACTAATCATTACATCAACTTGATATATGTTCTTGAAGCATCAACATTAGAAAAGTAAAAAAAAAAAAAACAAATTTATTCACGACGATCAATTTACCACCTTATTGAGTATGGAAAATCTAGGGGTAAGAGGGACAACCAAGAAAAAGTAAATTAGGCTTCGTGTCCACTAATAGAGTCTTCAAATTATTGTTAATTGTGATAAATCTAAGTATTATTCATCCCTAATAGATTTAACATTTGTTATACAAGTCAAAAAGGTGCCAACACTACATATAAAGAAAATGAAATAATTCAAATAATTACTTTCAATGACTATTTTGTAATGGATACAAACAAGATTAATCTAGGTTTTTAATATACAAACCAAGATTAAACTATATTTGGGAAAAATGAAAGTTAATGGGGTGTTAACAATATGCATATCAAAATGACACAACTACAAATAACCTTTTTTTTAGGTTATAGAGGTATGATAGATGAGAAAAAAATCAATTCTTCCATTGTAATAATGTCATTATGTTAGTACTCAATGTTATAGTCTCATAAATCCCTAAAGAAATTTTAATCCTAAGTGTCAAGGGTGTCAAACTAAGGACAAGTACTTACAACTTATAGCTAGGTATAGACAAATATTAGAGTAGTAGGTCTATTACCAAATTTACTAATCACCATTAATTAATTAGGTTTTCTTTACTTTATTCACTTAAGATAAACTAAGGTGCATTTTCTTATTTCATTAGATTGAGCTAAATATAGGTCATGTTGTCTCATTGCATAAGATGAGGTCATTTTTCATAGGCTAATTTAATCCTCACCTAGGGTTTCTATCTCATTTTATTAAGGAATGATCATTCATTGTAATATTTTTTTAGGTTTATCCATAAATACAATTATTATATTGTTGAGATATTTATCTTTCTCAATTTCCATTTGTGACATGTATTTGCTTGTAGGTGATTTTTGTATCTATCACATTCAATCATCAACTCTAACATGGTATCTTAGTGCTATATCTACAAGTTACTATTCAAATTTTGATGATTCCAACCTTGATAAATATTTTGGTGCATCTTGTAGCAAAATATAACTCACCATCATCTTTAGAGTGGCCAAAAGGCGCCTAAGGATTAACTATTGTTTAGAAAAAAATAGAGTAGTTTATTTTTTGGGCAATTTTCATGGGGCATAGTTTTTAAAGTAACCAATTTATACAATGATATGGATCAATACAAATTTGTACCATGTTGTACAATTATGTACTTGGTTACATTGACATCCTTCTCCCCACACTTTTTTTTTATTCTCATTAGATTTCTGAGTCGCTTTCACCACTTTTCAGCATATTGGAATAATTTTTTAGATAGGGGCATATTTTTAGAATATTCCTTTAGAATACTTCTATTTTTTGTCTCAACCGCCACCACCCCAAAATTTCTTGTCCACTTCTTGCTCTCACACCATGCCTTCCTACCACCACATTCATTATGTGTCATGATTTCCTACCATTGCACTGGTCCACTGGCTCTAACCTCTTCTAAGGGTTTATACTCTTGTTACTCTTACATTTTTTTTCAATCAAACATCATGAATCAACACACATAACTCCCCTAAGCACGTTAAACTGTTAGTAATAACTAAGAGGGGGGGAGGGTGAATCAGTGGCCTCAAAATTTTATCCTTCAAACATTTAACCACCAATCAAATAAACCTCAGATTATTATGTCCCTACAAGATGAATGCCATGAAATACTTATAATGAATTGACTGTCTGTCAGTTTTCCTTGTCTATCCTTATTCTCCCTGATTACCGATAAGCAATATAACTATTTACTGAAACTCAGTAAATAAGCAGAGTATACCGACCAACCTAGTGTTAACTATGTCAGATACAAAACAATAAAGAAATGAATCATACACACATAACACATGAATTTTTAACGTGGAAACCCTGTTAAGGGAAAAAACCACTGGGATTGGTACCCCAAATTTTCATTCTTATGAAGTGAGCCTTGTTAGGAACCAAACCTGTTAAAGGTTACAAACACACTGTTAAGTGCGACCTTGTTAGAGGATTTTATACATAGAGGTTGTCACTTAGTATCAGGCATCTATTGCTACCATCCTTAAATCAGCCTCCTTCTTAGACTATCAATAGGTATCGAAAAAGTCCAATGCTAATTTCATGAATCAACCTTTTTGGCACTCCTTGGGATGTACCTCAATATATAGAAGACTGTAAAGTCCTGCTCTATTAAGAGACTTGATGCTTCAATGGTTAAACTGAAACACTATGACCTGTTCATGATGCAACTTTGAATTGGATATTTTTAGGTCTATTTATGTACATTACCTCTCTGATCAATGTATCAATTCAATTCTTTATGCTCCACACTTTCTGCTCTATGATGCTATGCTTCACTATTCGTCGGTGTCTATAGAGTTATTTAGCTCTCCTTCAGCTTGATTGATCAGGACTATATGAAGTTATTCTTCATCAGTTTCTCTTCAGCATCATCTTTCTATTCACTCCCCTTAATCCCCTTTTCATGTGATACAAAAATGAATTAAGCTTGTCTCTTATATAGACATGATATTCACTGTTTCTTGATTCTTGATTCTTGGCATGAAAAAAAATCCAGCCAATTTGATTTAAAGCATAACTCCTGATTTATCTCGTAGTTATCTTCTTGCAACCTGTACAAATCTTCTTTAAATTAATCACTTAACTCTGGTCAAATAAAACAAAGAAAACAACCAGTTAAGTCTATCTTTAGCTCTTGCCAGCTAGATATTTTGTCATTTTCTGAACTCTCTATTCCGTCGGTCAACTCTGTAGTTAGTTGTTAGTGACAACTAACAATTCCATTGGTGTGACTCCAGTTAGCTTCGAGATCTCTGTCCGTTGGGCATCATTGGATATTTACTCGTCGAGCAAATCTATTTTCAGCTCGTCAGGCATCATGTGATTTTGCTTCATCAGGCAACACTGTCTTCTGCTCGTCAGGTATCACTATGAATTTTCTTCTTTGCCTTTATAGATGGTGTGCACTCCATCAGTGTTGTGTGTCACTTACTGAATACTTGACTTTTATGCATTGCTGAAAGCATAACCTTTGTTCCATTGATTCTCTAAAGTCTTTGGCATTATGTACATGACCGTACAGATGATATCAATTTGACATCAATGACAATACAAAACATTAACTGATTTAATGCCTTGCATTATCTTCAACTTAACATTATCAAATAATCAATCAGTTACATGTCATCAATCTCTCCCTTTGGCATTGATGGCAACACAATATATTATCACACTATACTATTTCTAATACAATATGAAATACAACAGTTGAGATTCATCAAACTACTAATCGTTTTGTTCTGATAACCGATAAATGTCTGATCTCTGGTAAGCTCTATTTTAGCTTAGATTTGATTCTTGCAGCTCTTTGTCTTCTGATGTGTTGAGTCCTCTTCTTGTGTCAATTTTTCTCTTTTGACTGTTCTATCTTTTGTGATGTCTTTTTCTCTTTTCAACAACTCTACCTTTGTGTAATATTTTATACAACTTTCTCTCCCTTTGGATATAATCTTTCCCTGTTGGAGTAATTTGATAATGGATAATCTCTCTCCCTTTTCTAAAAGAATGTTGATAATATGGATAATCTCTCCCCCTTTTACAACAATGCCAAACAAATATCTCACAGATATCTGACATTCATGTCAAACAATCTTTTCTCTCCATCCATAATATATTCCTTGAATTTCCCTTATCCATCAGCAATACAACAATATACTCTGGTGCTCGGTTTTGGTATATACCTATCTGTATATAGATGTATCTTTGAAGTTCATCTCTTTGCTTGCATAAACATGAACGATATTATGATAATATGCAGGCTGATGTAGCCTTCAGTCATATTACTGACTGATAGACAAGGGTTTGACCCCTAGTCTCTTTCTCAACTACTGAAATGTATCCTTGGGCAATGGCTTGGTGAAGATATCAACTAATTATTCTTTTGATTGCACATACTCAAGTATCACCTCTTTTTCTTGAACTTGTTCTCTCAAATAATGACACTTGATGGCAATGTGTTTAGTCTTTGCATGCATGACTGGATTCTTGAAAATGTTTATTGCACTGGTGTTATCACAATAGATAATTACTAGTTCTAAGATCTTCATATGCATACCTTCTAGAAACTATTTGATCCATGCAATATTTGAGCAATTTGCAGCAGCAGCAACATACTCTACTTTTGTAGTAGACTAAGAGATGCATCCTTGCTTCTTGCTAATCCATGTGACAAGTCTATCACCCATAAAGAATGCTCCTCTAGTTGTGCTCTTCCAGCCATCAAGATTTCTAGCCCAATTAGCATTGGTAAACACCTTAAGTTCAAATTTGCCTTCTCTTCTATACCATAAGCCAAATTCCTCAGTGTTCTTCAGATATCTTAGAATTCTTTTCACAATAGTCATATGTGATTCCTTGGGGTTAGCAGAAAATCTAGCAACAATTCCTCTTGCATGTGCAATATCTGGTCTAGTGTGTACAACATACATGAGTTTTCCAATCATTGATCTATATAAAGTCTGATTTACCTCTGTTTTCTTGTCCTCCTTTGTTAACTTACATCCAGTAGCCATTGGTGTTCCAACTGGTTTGGAATCTTCCATCTTGAATATTTTTAGGACCTCTTTGATGTATTTGGACTGTGTAATGAAAAAACCTTCACTTTGTTGACTGATCTATAGACCAAGAAAGAACTTGATCTCTCCAAACATAGACATCTCAAAATCTTTTCTCATCTCATTAGCAAATGATTTGCATAGCATATCATTGCCTCCAAATATGATGTCATCAATAAATATTTCAGGAATCAAAGTGTTAGCATCAATATCTTCCTTCAAATAAAGATTACTATTTTCACTAGTCCTTAAAAATCCAATACTTATTAGATAGGAATGAATTCATTCATATTAGGCTCTAGGAGCTTATTTTAATCCATACAAGGATTTGTGAAGTCTACATACCATGTTTCTCTTGTCTGGATCGACAAACCCTTCTGGTTGCTCAATGTATACCTCTTCTTCAAGTATTCCATTTAGGAATGCTGACTTGACATCCATTTGATATACTTTGAATCCTTTGAATGCAGCAGAAGCAAGTAGTATTCTTACTCCTTCTAGCCTAGCAATAGGTATAAATTTCTCTCCATAGTCCATACCTTCTTCTTGTGCATACCCTTTGCATACTAGTCTTGCTTTGTTTCTTGTGACTTCTCCATTCTTGTTCAACTTATTCCTGAATATCCATTTTGTACCAATGACATTTTTGTCATCTAGTCTTGGCACAAGTGACCATGTCTTGTTCTTTTCAATCTGTTCAATCTCATCATTCATAGCACTTATCCATTCCTCATTATCTAGTGCAACATTGATAGATGTTGGCTCAAACTCACAAATTAAACAATTTGAGGTTAAAGACTTACTTCTTGTTCTTGTACCATCTTTCTTATCTCCTATGATCTGGATCTCTAGATGGTTCCTTCTTAAATATCTTGCAAGTACAGGTACAACTCTTTGTGTATCATCTTGATTATTATTTTGTTCTTCATCACCTTGCACATTATTCTGATTATTATCCTAACTGTCGGTAACAACAGTCTGACCGTCGGTTGCAACATTCTGTTGTTCTGGAATTAAGCACTGTTGCTCGGGTAGAGTGTTGGGTTCTTCACAGTATACAAACTTGTTGTAGTCCTCTGGTTCTTTTGTGCTTTCTAGCTCATTCTTTTCTGCAAATTCATCTGTCTTTACATTTGCACTTTCAACAATTTTTTTAGAAGGCTTGATAAGACATTTATAAGCTTTGCTCTTGGTAGAATACCCCATAAAAATACCTTCATCACTCTTGGCATCAAGCTTTCCATTTCAATGATCCTTTAAGACATAACATTGACTACCAAATATTTTGAAGTAACTTACATTGGGTGTTTTACCATACCATAGCTCATAAGGTGTCTTCTTTGTGTCCTTCTTCAATTATACTCTATTCAGTGTGTAGATAACAGTACTGATAGTTTCCCTCCAGAATATTTTCGTGATGCCTTTCTCTATCATCAGTGTTCTAGCACAATAAACTATTGATCTGTTCCTTCTCTCAGCAATCCCATTTTGCTGTGGTGTTCTTGGTGCAGAAACCTGTCTTTTTATACCATGCTCATTACATAAATTAGTGAATTCATCTAATATAAATTCTCCTCCTCTATCTAACCTCAAGCATATCAAATCCTTACCACTTTGTTTCTATACCATAGCCTTATACCATTTAAACATCTTGAATGCTTCATATTTATCTTTTAGAAATATGTATGTCATCATTCTAGAGTAATCATCAACAAAGAGAATAAAATATCTATCTCCACAATAACTCTTTGTCCTCATTGGTCCACACAAATCAATATGGACTAATTCTAGAATGTCATCAGATGTATGGGTTTTACTTGTGAAACTAGATTTAGTCATTTTACCTTTTTGACAATTCTTGCACATGATGTTGTCTGGCTTTGTCATCGTCGGTAAGCCTCTTACATTTCTCCTTCTGCTTATCTTCATCATGTTGTCAAAATTCATATGACACAATCTTTTGTGCCACAACCATATGTCTTAATTTCTAGTCATTAAGCAAGTGGTTTTAGTATCATTCATATAGAATAAGTTACCTTTAGTCTATTCACCGGTACCAATCAGTTTTCCTGGTTCATTGAAGATCCTTGCCTTCTTATTCTCAAATGCTACTGTGTGACCTGAATTATTCAGCCAAGAAACACTCAACAGATTATAATTCAATCCTTTTACCCAATAAGAATTTTCATATTTAATCAGGCTATTCAGCATTATAGTTCCTTTACCTTCAACTGAACAAGGTGTATCATTACCCATTCTTACTGTTCCACCATTATAATACTCAAAAGTGTTAAACTTTTCTTTATCACTAGTCATGTGGTGAGTGCAGCCACTATCTATAGTCCAGATGTCATTCTTGCTAACCTTAGATACGAGTGCAATTTCTACATACCTTTCATCTTCATCTGAATCATCCTTCACAACTACAAATACCATCTCAATGTCTTCATCAGGTTCGGTGTCAGTATCTTCATCTTTGCAAGAAGCTAGGTAGCTAGCCTTCTTGCCTTTGTCCTTGTAGTCTCAGGTATCTTTTCTTTTTGATTGTCGATAACCTTTGTAATCTTTGTTATCACCTCTGTCAAATTTCTTCTCAAAAGATCTGTCATTACTTCTGTCATCTTTTCTTCTACTAGGACATCTTGTAGCAAAGTGTCCAATCTCGTTACAATTAAAGCATACAAGTGGTAACTTTCCTTTGTATTTACCTTTGCCTCTCTGCATTCTTCTAGCCATGAGTGCTTCTATTTCATCTAGATCTTCTTCTTCACTTTCACTTTCACTATCTCTTCTAGATGTGTGTCTATGACTTGATTTTCTTATTCTCATAGAAGACTTAAATGCATACTCTAAGTTTGGTAAGA
>MU227291.1:4804177-4816554 GCA_018584345.1 Thuja plicata
TTGTCTTTGTTCAACTTGGGCACATCTCGTCTGTTCATCTTGTGATCTTGACTTAGGTCTTGAAACCTTCCTTTCTAAGCACACAAGCTCTGATACCAATTGTTAGTAATAACTGAGAGGGGGGGGGTGAATCAGTGGCCTAAAATTTTTATCCTTCAAACATTTAACCACCAATCAAATAAATCTTAGATTATTATGTCCCTACAAGATGCATGCCATGAAATACTTATAATGATTTGACTGTCTGTCAGTTTTCCTTGTTTGTCCTTATTCTCCTTGATTACCGATAAGCAGTATAACTATTTACCGAAACTTAGTAAATAAGTGGAGTATACCGATCAACCCATTGTTAACTATGTCAAATACAAAACAATAAAGAAATGAATCATACACACATAACACATGAATTTTTAACGTGGAAACCTTGTTAAGGGAAAAAACCACTGGGACCGGTACCCCAAATTTTCACTCTTTTGAAGTGAGCCCTATTAGGAGCCAACCCTGTTAAAGGTTACAAATACACTATTAAGTGCAATCTTGTTAGAGGATTTTATACATAGAGGTTGTCACTTAGTATCGAGCATCTATTGCTACCATCCTTGAATCAGCCTCCTTCTTAGACCGTCAATAGGTATCGGGCAAGTCCAATGCTACTTTCATAAATCAACCTTTTTGGCACTCCTTGGGATGTACCTCAATATATAGAAGACTGTTAAGTCCTTCTCTGTTAAGAGACTTGATGCTTCACTGGTTAAACTGAAACACTATGACCTGTTCATGATGAAACTTTGAATTGCAGATTTTCAGATCTATTTAAGTACATTACCTCTTTGATCAATGTATCAATTCAATTATTTGTGCTCCACACTTTCTTCTCTGTGATGTTGTGCTTCACTGTTCTTCGATGCCTGAAGAATTCTTTAGCTCTCCTTCAGCTTGATTTATCAGGACTATATGAATTTATTCTTCATTAGTTTCTCTTCAGCATCCTCTTTCTATTCACTCCCCTTAATCCCCTTTTCATGTGATATGAAAATGAATTAAGATTGTCTCTTATATAGACATGATATTCACTGTTTCTTGATTCTTGATTCTTGGCGTGAAAAACAATCCAGCCAATTTGATTTAAAGCATAACTCTTAATTTATCTTGTAGCTATCTTCTTGCCAACTGTAAAAATATTCTTTAAATCAATCACTTAACTCTGGTCGAATAAAACAAATAAAACAACCAGTTAAGTCTATCTTTAGCTCTTTCCAGCTAGATATTTTTTGATTTTCTGAACTCTCTATTTCGTCGGTCAACTGTGTAGTTAGCTGTCGGTGACAACTGACAGTTCCTTCGGTGTGACTCTAGTTAGCTTCGAGATCTCCGTCCATCGGGCATCATTGGATTTTTACTTGTCAGGCAACTCTATTTTCAGCTTGTCGGGCATCCTGTGGTTTTGCTTCATCAGGAAATACTATCTTCTGCTCGTCGGGTATCACTGTGAATTTTCTTCTTTGCCTTTACCGATGGTGTGCACTCTATCGGTGTTGTCTGTCACTTAGTGAATGCTTGACTTTTATGCATTGCTAAAAGCATAACCTTTGTTCCATTTATTCTCTAAAGTATTTGGCATTATATACATGACCGTACAGATGATATCAAGTTGACATCAATGATAATACAAACCATTAACTGATTTAATGCCTTGCATTATCTTCAACTTAACATTATCAAACAATCAATCAGTTACATGTCATCATAAACTACTATGTTGGAAAAATAAATGAAGATTAATCTAAATAAATAAGGGTTGTGTAAAGTGACTATGGATATTAGACTTGATCCTAAAAGAGTTATAGAGAAGAGAAAGTGGCCCAACACGTGTGAAGATGCTTTTGGTATATTATGTATGTCTATATATCCTAATGTTCCCTTTCATGATAAATCTTACACCAAACCCATTAGACCTGGACTCAATTAGAGTCCTTGTTTGGGAAATAAGGTACCTTAAGAGAATTTTAGTTGGAGAATGAGATTGTTGGTTTGAATCTTGCATATTTTGACAACATGCATGTCACAACCCTTATTTTACATTATTGTTTTATGTTTTATATTTTATTTAATTAGAAAATCAAAAGATTATATTTCATTTCACAATGTAATTATTCTCTTTTCATATATATAGATAGAATACTTTTTCATATAAAACTATTTATGTTAAAATCAAAAGTAGGAGTGTAACTTTAAAATTAAAAACTAAATTTTTATTTATCACCAAACTACTTCCACAAATAAACTCAAGTATGCACTGAATGCAACACAAAAGAGGAATTGGTGTAGTTAAGAAATCCCAAATTAGTACTCAAACATAATTGTTTAGGGTCAAACCATCGATAATGAATTAGATCCCATTTTGGAACGAGGGGGGATCTCTATGATTTGATTGGAACGAGGGGGGATTTCTCTGCTTATCAAATCAAAGTAGATTAGAAGGGTGAGAACTCAATGGAAAATCCACATTCTTTTCCCTAGAAAATTGGATGTGGCAAATTTAGAGGGGTTATTTTGGGGGAGATCTATTTCACCAAGATGGCATAGTGAACCTACTAGCATCTATGCAACTTTGATTTATCACAATGATAACTTCTTTATCACCATGGAGAAGATTAGAGGAGAAAAGAATTCATAACCTTATTCTCAACTTTGGATAAGGAAAGGCTATGCTCCTTTCCCTATAAAGTTTGATGTTTGGTTTCTAAAATGATTCCATCAATCTCATGTTGCTTGAAGTAAGCAATTTATTCACATTCTCAACAAGTTTTTATTTTTTATTTTTTAATTCCTATGGAGCGGCAGGAGACTTTCATTCAAATTAAGAAAATAAATCTTACTAAGGTTTATGTTTTATTTTGGTTTATTGGTGAATAAATTGGGCTAATAGGTGAATGGATGAGCAACCAATGATTGGACTCCCCTATGTATTTTTCATTCTTCTTCAAATTTAAGAACACTCCCTCTTATTGTGATCCCATGATTTCTCCTTTATCTTTCGTGTAATTTCTCTTCTTTTTATAGCTTTGCCCAAGTCTTTAGCTGTTGATCTTGCCTTTTGGTGTCTCTTCCCTACTACACTTCCCCGAGCTCTTCTCTTCTATGACCATATAATCCAAAGTGCACACTTTTTCTTTCAAAACTAACATGGTGATGGCCTATGCCGGGCCCATCACTCCTGAAAGGTGGAGCAATATCCTGAAAGTGAAGGATGTGTGACGCCTCATCCCGACCCATCATAGCTCAGTTGATACACTTATTTTGATACATTATGATTCGATATTTTGGGACATTATATCTGATGGACTAGACATTATTAGCGTTATTTATGTCATGTGATGATTACTTCTGTATACTTTATCGATGATGTTTATGATGCTTTAGGTATACTCATGCATTATGATGATTATTTCAGTATTTTAAATTCAAATGGAAAATATGTTATGATATTTTGATTACGTAATCGGTTATAGTTATCAGGTACAAAAATGAAAAAAAGGGTTATTAAGTGAAAATGTAGAATGTTTAGTACATTAATTATGTGATTTGATATATATATATATATATATATATATATATATATATATGCATGTGATTTTNTTTATATATATATATATATATATATATATATATATATATATGCATGTGATTTTATTAAGCTACTGATGTTTAATTTAGTGTGCAGTAAAAATACCATGGAAATTATCGAAGAATCAGTAACCAACCCTATGTACAAATTGTAAAGCCAAGGTTGAATCTAATAAAGAGATTTGAACCTCGTTGTTAAGTGATTTTATTTGTGACCGTAAATTGTACGAATGTATTAAGTGTTTTCACTGTAAAATTAGTGACATGTCAATGTTGTATTATGTTATTTTGCAATGTCACTTGACACTTGTTATGTGGTTATGTGATGATATGTCTACTAAGGTTGGCCATGGAACCCAATTAAATTGTTTAAACTTAAATTTTTTTCTAGTCACTTCTAGAGGCCAAAAGGAGGTCCTAAGGGTCAATTTTAGGAAAATTCAAGTACATTAGTGATAGGGGTACGGTTTAGGAATATTTCTAACACTTCTATAACCCACTAGTGGCCTTGGTGACCCTCTTAATAACCCATTACTCACATGTTGCGAAAATGGAGTAAGTCTTGACCTTTTTCCCAAACTCACACTCATTTCCAATCTTGCATTTATGACAGGGGACATAGGACAATCAAAGGACTTAGGAGTCAATTATGAAATTAATGTTGTTGGGTGGGTAGGATTTGGAAACCTTTTTAGAGGTTCTTTGTGGAGTTAGAGGGTGTTCACCCACTCTCTAATTTTAGAGACATTAGGGTTTTGGGTTGAAGGAAGCAAAAAGGGTTGGGCTCTTCTCAAACATCATTTTGCCATAACACTTGTGAAGGTTGGTCTCCACCATTGCCATGAAATTTTTCTTGTTTCGTTGCAATTAGAGTAGTATGTATTTCATTCTCTTGTATATGTGATTTATGTGTTGTATGTTGTTGTGATGTAAGGGAATGAGATTTTAGTTTGATTTAGGGTGTAATGAAATTACTCACCCTTGGATAGGGAAGAAGTGGCCATGTATGGGGAAGGGGTTATTTAGATTCCATGGAAGTGTAGAGTCTCTTCTCATGGAGAGAAGAGGGAAAAGATGCAAGGTGTATGGGCCCTTGCATGCCAATGAAGGTTATTGATCTTGATTTGGGGGAGATAGGGAGAAGAATTTATAGAAGAGTGTATGTGGATTATAGCCTTGGAAAGGAATGGTTTTTGTATGTATTTCATTGGCAATCTCCTACATGGAAATCCACCTTCACCCCTTGTTATGGGTTCAAGGTGAATCATATTGTGCAAGCCTTGGATGGGAGTTTTCTTGTTGTGTTTTGTATTATGGAAATGGTGTGAATGTCACCCGTTGGTTACCGATTCTCCTAGCTTGGGGGTGGTCTCCTTGAGACCTAAGATGGGAGGTGAGCTCTCCATGGTTAGTATCATGTTGTCTTTTTGCAGATTTTGGGAAGAACCTTGTGTTGGAGCCATTTGAAATTAGAGCTTGAATGGTGTTTTTGTTGCCTTGATAGTAGAGACTCCTCCATTGTAGTGTCTTTTCTTGTATTGTACCTTCATGTTGAAGGTGAAGTTTGTAATAGAATAGACTAAATTTTGTAGCCTTCAGTGTTGTAAATGAAGATGTAACCATTTGTGAAAATGAAAGAAAATCATGTGCCCAAATTTAGATGAATTGCAAGTTATTTCTTGTTTGTTTCTTTTTAAAATTTTAGTCTTGCGAATTTCAAATTTAATATATACTTTCTCCTCCCTTGAAATCTAGATCTCTATCACAATATGATCAAACACTTTATCTTGAATTCCATATTTCAATTTCAAAAACTTTGGAGGATAACATGTTAACAATGGTTCATTTATCAAATTTGGACACTAATTAACAACTTCCCATTATCAATACCCTATAAATGATTCTCTTTGTGTAATGCATCCATAGAATATACATTGCATGCATTTAACTTCAAGTAAACAAAAGAAAAAAAACAAAAAACAAATGAATGTAATACAATGTAATCTTGAGGAGAAAAAAAATATCACTTTCCAAAATTTTGAGAGCCAAAATGCTCTCTGGAAAATGTACGAGAGAGGATTTAATTCCCAAATTACCAGAGAGAATATTCCCCTAGGATACCCCTCTAAATAGTGGGTTAGAATAATAAACCCACTTCATAAATTATGATTAGTATAAACTTTTTTATTAATTTAGTAACCCTGCCACCCATATATAAAACTAAATGAATAATAATGCAAAGGGGAAAGTAAATAATTTTATATTAAACCACTTACCTTTTTGCAAGTGGGCCCTCACATCCTCTTTCCCTAGCTCACTAGGCGCAGCCTTAAGTAATATTAACAAGGGGTGGTCATGGGTATTGGTGCCACCTCCTTGTTTCATGCGCCACCCACCCACCCACTTGGGCACTATTACCTCTGTCCCATGCATGCTTGCCTTGCTGGAAAAGAGGGTGATGGGATATGGGTAGGATAGGGGTAGGGTAGATTAGTAGAATGGTTAGCAGGATAGTTAGTAGGATAGATTAGTAGGTAGTTAGTAGGATGGATTAGTAGGATAGTTAGTAGGAGAGATTAGTAGGTAGTTAGTAGGATGGATTAGTAGGATAGCTAGTAGGTATTTAGTTAGTTTAAGTTGGTTAAATAGATTTTTTTTATTACTTTATTTTAAATTGTGTAGTTTTTTTTTAATAGATTTACTTATTATTAAATGGTGTAATTTTATTATTAGATTAATTGATTTACTTTTTATGTAAAATGTGTAGTTTTACTAATATGTTAATAGATTTATTCTTTTTTTATTTGCATAGTTAGTGTAATAGTTTAATAACTCACGTTATTAATTGAAATTGATTAGCCTATTAGAGTAATATATTTATTCGATTACTTTAAATTGTATAGTTTAGATTTATTAATTGTATTTACTTCGATAATGTTTATTACTATTATGTGTTTTCATGCAATTGTTAAAAAGGGTAAAATCTGAATAAAGGGGTATTGATGGGCTAGGCTAATATGTTAAATTAAGTGTTCCTTTCGAATCATGGGAAATTTCTCTTGTAGTTAATTAATTGTTTTTTATTAAACATGTGTAAACAAATGAAGTTTAGGATTTAATTATTATTGATATCAATTAATTGGAAAATTTAGATAGTTCCTCAAGCAAGTCAAACGCATCCTTTTGCAATGTAATTGGATAAGATTATAGTAATTATGAGAACCTCATTATATTAGGAATGTTTAAGGATTGTAATGACATTGAATAGGATTAATATTGGATTGCTAGGTCAAACATTAATGGAGTTAGTATATCCTCGTGTCCTCGTAGTACTAAACCGTAGGGTCTCTTGTCATCTATCGAGTTGCAATACCGACTCTGCATCTGACCTTGTTGATACCCCGACTCAATCTATGACTAGACCTTTCAACTCGATAATTAACTTCACCATGTTGTCATCTTTTCTCAACGCTTTCAGAATTATTGTGTCATCTTAGTTGTTGTTTTTATGTCTTAAAAAAAAAAATTGTCTATGTTTTGCCCTAGTTTTGGGCATTACATTTTTGTATCAGAGCCATGTTTCGACACTAGGAACCTAAACCCATTATGTTTCAACTCATTTCAAACTTAAATTATTGTGTAGGATGCATGCCGTCACACGAGTTGGCTGACAGGGTAGAGGTCGTAGAGCTCCCCATGTTGAGGTAGAATGGGGGGATGTACCACCTCCACCACCACCACCACCACCTCCACCACCTTGGAACCCTAACCAGGATATTCTGGACGTCCTCTAGAATCTGATTGGGGTGATTCAGTAGAGACTACCACCCATAGATTAGCAACCAAAGCAGTAGATTCCCGAAAGGGAAGCACTGATTCCTGAGGGTGATAGAGCAGTTAACAGAGAAAGGAGTAGGAGTCCCCCACCAGACATGTTGAGGGTCATGGTGATCCTGAGGGTGAGTTAGTTCATCAAGTTGAGGTACCACTTGAGTATGTGATACATGCTAGAGAGAGACCCCATAGAGAGGTTGGAGATGAGATCCAAGAGTTATTGTGACTCCAACCACCCGTGTTTTTTGGATCCACTAATGGGTCAGTAGTAGAGGCCTAGTTACAGAGCTTACAATGATGCTTTGGATTGCGCCCTTATGGGAGTAATATAAAGGTGTAACTTGTAGTCCATCTCCTTTGGAGAAAGCCTCCACTTGGTGGGAGCAGGAGGAGTCCATAGGTAGAGTGAGTATTGATACACTCACTTGGGAGACTTGTGTGGCGCACTTCCGAGAGAGATACCTCTCCAAGCATTTTAGATAGAGGAAGATAGAGGAGTTCCATGATCTCCACCAGAGAGGTCTCATAGTGACCCAGTATGAGAGTCGATTTCTCAAGCTCCTTCCATATGTTGATTACATGAAGGATGAGAAACTGCGTATCCATCATTTCATTAAGGGACTCAATATGTCTCTTTAGGGTATAGTACACCTAGCCTTTCCCACCACATTCAGAGAGACAGTTGAGATGACACTTGTAGCCGAGGATATCCATACTAGACAGGATTCGTAGGATCGGTCTCAGCACTGAAACCCCTCTTCCTAGCAGTCAGGACAGCAGAGAACCCCTTGGAAAGGGAACCAGAATCACTCAGCAGGATCCTTTAAGGGTCTACAGTCTCAAAAATAGAGATCTCAATAGTATTCTAGATAGAGGCCTTCACAGGGTTATCAGGGCTCTAAGCCTAAATAGTGGCAGTCACAGGGTCCTAGGAAGGATCAGAGGACACATACCCCTCAGGCACAGCCAGCTAGGACTCAGTAGTCCTCTAGGGGTGGTTACAGTATTTCCAATAGGACTGGAGGACCACGACAGTCTAGATCACAGGGAGTATAGATTTAGAATAGAGGGCTATGTTGCACTTGCAGTGGCATGCGTCATATAGAGAGAGAGTGCCCATAGGGACAATTAGTTGGTGGTCAGAGATGGGCTACCTCAAAGCCTACAATTAGAGACATGGGTAGAGCCCATAGAGTTTTTGCAGTGGTTGATAACTGCTAGGCTGAGCATCAGGCTATAGTTATTGAGGCTATAGGTATGATACGAGGTAGTATGGTTACTATTTTATTTGATTCTAGAGCTACTGACTCCTTTATATCTCCATATGTAGTGGAGCATTGTAGGCTAGTGGTAGTTAGACAGGATGTCAGTTGGGAGTTAGAGTTAGCTTTAGGAGCTAGGGTGTCAGTTAGTTCCATGGTACGAAGTTGCTAGATTTAGATTGGGGACATATCCATGATGTTTGATCTACGCATTACCCCTTTAGGTTCATATGATGTTGTCCTTGGCATGGATTGGCTTTATGCCCACAATGCCAAGATGGATTGTCGACATAAGAGGGTAGAATGTGTGGATGAGAAAGGTATTCCTAGGGTGATCTTCGAGGTGCAGAGACCTGTATCTCTTCGCATTATTTCTGCTATGCAGCTTAGGTGGTGCGTGCGAAAGGGATGTCAGCTATTTGCTATAACCATTAGTGATAGAGAGGAGGATTCAGAGAGGGAGCCATCCCTCGATGATTTTCCTATCCTATAGGAGTTTGCAGATGTATTTCCTTTAGAGCTCCTTGGTATGCCTCCACCTAGAGCAGTGGGTTTTCACATAGACCTTGTGCTAGGATTCGAACCAGTATCGAGAGCACCATATAAGATGACTACCCATGAGCTTAATGAGCTCAAGATTCAGCTGGAGGAGCTCTTGGAGAAAGGGCATATTCAACCTACCGTGTCACCTTGGGGTGCACCAGTGATCTTTGTGAAGAAGGATGGATCACTCAGGTTGTGCATTGATTATCGGCAACTTAATAAAGTAACTATTAAGAACCGATACCCACTTCCTAGGATTGATGATCTCTTTGATCAGTTACAGGGTGCTTGAGTGTTCTCGAAGATTGATCTAAAGTCAGGTTATCATTAGTTGAGGATTGTGGAGAGTGATATCCACAAGACTGCATTTCGTACGAGGTATGGTCACTACGAGTTCACCGTGGTACCATTTGGCCTCATGAATGCTTCAGCGGTTTTCATGAGCCTCATGAATGGAGTATTTTGTACCTTCTTGGATAAGTTTGTGGTTGTTTTCCTAGATGATATTTTGCTATTTTCTCATAAAGAGAAGGAGCTTGAAGAGCACCTGAGCCAGGTTTTGCAGAGGTTGAGAGAGAACCAGTTGTTTGGCAGCTTGTTGAAGTGTGCATTCTTCCGACCTGAGGTACATTACTTGGGTCATGTTATATCTGACGATGGGATCTTTGTAGATCCATTGAAGATTTGAGCCATCATGGATTGGCCAGCACCCACCAGTGTCACTAAGGTGAAGAGTTTTATGGGGTTATCAGGATATTATAGATGCTTTATTGCAAGATTTTCCAGATTGGCACACCTCAGAGAAAGGGAAAGTAGTATGAGTGGATAGAGAAGTGTGAGAGAGCCTTTCAAGAGCTCAAGAGAGCCCTCATGAGTGCACCAATACTTGCAGTGCTAGACCCAGCAGTAGATTTTGTAGTGTGCATAGATGCATCATTGGATGGCACAGGGGCAGTCCTTATGTAGGAAGGACGACCTATCTCCTACAAGTCTAGGAAATTGAAGACTCATCAGCTTAATTACCCTACTCACGATCTAGAGCTTGTTGTAGTAGTTCATGCTTTGGTGAGGTGGTGACACTTCCTTCTAGGTCATAGATTTGAGCTTCATTCTAACCATTAGATCTTGTAGTATATTTTCACTCAGCCGAACCGTAATGCTAGGCAAAGAAGGTGGATGGAGTTCCTTTGTGAGTATGATTTTGATGTTCATTACATCAAAGGGAAGGAGAATGTGGTTGCAGATGCCTTGAGTAGGAGACGCCATGAGCTTTCATCTGTGACTACTTGTACCGATTTGAGAGAGCGTATCTTACATCATTTACCCAAGGATTCCTTTTATGTAGAGGTTTTCTAGTTAGTGCATTCATAGATACCCTTAGAGGGGAAGTATTCAGAGTATTCCTTGGAGTCTGATGGACAACTATGACATAGAGGGTGTATCTATGTACCTTCTTGTGGGGATTTGCGTGAGTTCATTATACTTGAGGCACACATAGCACCTTATGTAGCACACCCTGGTGTTAAGAAGTTACATGCAGATTTGAGACAATTGTAACATTGGCTAGGCATGAGACTGTAGATTTCTAGTATTGTTGCGAGATTCCTAGAGTGCCAGAGGGTGAAGGCAGAGCATTGTCACCCTGGTGGGCTTCTACAGCCACATGAGATTGCTGAGTGGAAGTAGGATACTATATATATGGATTTCATTGTTGGTCTTCCCATGTCTTCTTGGCACCATGATGCCATCTTGGTGACAACTGACACATTGACCAAGGTTGCCCACTTCTCACCCGTGCGTACTACATTCACAACATGAGACGTAGCTCAGGTGTTCTTGCGGGATATTGTCAAACTTCATGGCATTCCCCGTAAGATCATCTCTGATAGGGACTCATTGTTCACTTCAGTCTTTTGGAGAGAGTTACAGACAACATTGGGCACTAGGCTCAATTTTAGTATAGCGTATCACCCTCAGAAAGATGGTCAGACTGAGAGGGTTAATCAAGTATTGGAGGATATGTTGCACATGCACGTGATGGACCATCAGGTCAAGTGGGAGGAATACCTACATCTGGTTGAGTTTGCCTATAATAATGGGCACCATTCATCTATAGGCATGCCACCTTATCAGGCCTTGTATGGTAGACCTTGCAGGACACCCTTAAGTTGGGAAAGGATTGAGGATAGAGTATCTATTGGTCCCCAGTTAGGCAGAGAGATGGAGCAATAGGTGGATCTGATTCGACAGTGTCTTAGAGAGGCATAGGATAGACAGAAGAAATATGCAAACACGAAGAGGATTGATAGAGAGTATAAGGTCAGAGATAGAGTATTCTTGAGAGTGCGACCGCACAAGAGTCCGATCCGATTAGGAAAGGGCTCTAAGTTGGCACCTTGGTTCGTTGGACCATTTGAGATCTTGTAGAGGATAGGACTAGTTGCATACCGTTTAGCTTTTCCACCTAGCCTGTCAAGCATCCATGATGTGTTCCATGTTTTTGTACTTCGAGGATATATTTATGATGAGACTCAAGTGATAGATTGAGATACCTTGCAGGTGGAGTCAGACGGGCAGCTAGCACTAGAGCCCATTCATATTTTATCCCAACAGACCCTTTCACTTCGAGGCTGAGAGATGGACCAGGTTAGGGTCCAGTGGGATTGTTATGATGAGGTCACAGCTTCATGGGAGGATGCATCACAGATGAGGTCTCAGTACCCATATCTTTTTGATGAACTCTAAGAGGATGTTCATGCCTAGTGGGGGGGGGGATATGAGGACTCACCTCGACCCATCATAGCTCAGCTGATACACTTATTTTGATACGTTATGATTTGATATTTTGGGACATTATATCTGATGGACTAGACATTATTAGTATTATTTATGTCATGTGATGATTACTTCTATATACTTTATCGATGATGTTTATGATGCTTTAGTTAGACTCATGCATTATGATGATTATTTCAGTATTTTAAATTCAAATGGAAAAATATGTTATGATATTTTCATTATGTAATCGGTTATAGTTATCAGGTACAGAAATGAAAAAAGGGGTTATTAAGTGAAAATGTAGAATGTTTAGTCAATTAATTATGTAATTTG
>MU227291.1:4816604-4877296 GCA_018584345.1 Thuja plicata
ATATATGCATGCGATTTTATTGAGCTACTAATGTTTAATTTAGTGTGAAGGAAAAATACAATGGAAATTATTGGAGAATCAATAACCAACCATATGTACAAATTGTAAAGCCAAGTTTGAATCTAATAAAGACATTCGAACCTCATTGTTAAGTGATTTTATTTGTGACCGTAAATTGTATGAATGTATTAAGTATTTTCACTGTGAAATTAGTGACATGTCAATGTTGTATTATGTTATTTTGCAATGTCACTTGACACTTGTTATGTGGTTATGTGATGACATGTATACTAAGGTTGGCAATGGAACCCAATTAAATTTTTTAAACTTAAATTTTGTTCTAGTCACTTCAGGGTATAGTACACCTAGCCTTTCCCACCACATTTAGAGAGACAGTTGAAATGACACTTGTAGCCGAAGATATCCATACTAGATAGGATTCATGGGATCGGTCTCAGCACTGAAATCCCTCTTCCCAGTAGCCAGGATAGCAAAGAACCCCTTGGAAAGGGAACCAGAATCACTTAGCAGGATCCTTTAAGGGTCAACAATCTCAACAGCAGAGATCTCAGCAAGATTCTAGATAGAGGCCTTCATAGGGTTATCAGGGCTCTAAGTCCAAATAGTGGAAGTCATAGGGTCCTAGGTAGGATCAGAGGACACAGACCCCTCAAGCACAGCCAGCTAGGACTCAACAGTCCTCTTGGGGCAGTTACAGTAATTCCAGACGGACCGGAGGACCACAACAGTCTAGATCACAGTGAGTACAGATTCAGATAAGAGGGCTATGTTACACTTGTGGTGGCATGGGTCATATAGTGAGAGAGTGCCCATAGGGACAGTTAGTTGGTGGTCAAAGAGGGGCTACCTTAGAGCCTACAGTTAGAGACATGGGTAGAGCCCATAGATTTTTTGCAGCAGTTGATAACCGCTAGGTCGAACATTAGGCTATAGTTATTGAGGCTGCAGGTATGATACGAGGTAGTATGGTTACTATTTTATTTGATTATGGAGCTAGTGACTCCTTTATATCTCCATATGTAGTGGAGCATTGCGGGCTAGTGGTAGTTAGACAGGATGTCAGTTGGGAGGTAGAGTTAGCCTCAGGAGCCAAGGTGTCAGTTAGTTCCATGGTCCAAAGTCGCCAGATTCAGATTGGGGACATATCCATGATGTCTGATCTACACATTACCCCTTTAGGTTCATATGATGTTGTCCTTGGCATGGATTGACTTTATGCCCACAACACCAAGATGGATTGTCGACATAAGAGGATAGAATGTGTGGATGAGCAAGGTATTCCTAGGGTGATCTTCGAGGTGCAGAGAACCATATCTCTTCGCATTATTTCTGCTATGCAGCTTAGGTGGTGCATGCGAAAGGGATGTCACATATTTGCTATCACCATTAGTGATAAAGAGGAGGATTCAGAGAGGGAGCCATCCCTCGATGATTTTCCTATCCTATAGGAGTTTGCAGATTTTTATCCTTCAGAGCTCCCTGGTATGCCTCCACTTAGAGCAGTGGATTTTCACATAGACCTTGTGCCAGGAGCCAAACCAGTATCGAGAGCACCATATAGGATGACTACCCATGAGCTTAATGAGCTCAAGATTCAACAGGAGGAGCTCTTGGAGAAAGGGCATATTCAACCTAGCATGTCACCTTGGGGTGCACCAGTGATCTTCGTGAAGAAGGATGGATCACTTAGGTTGTGCATTGATTATCGGCAGATGAACAAAGTAACTATTAAGAATCGATACCCACTTCCTAGGATTGATGATATCTTTGATCAGTTACAGGGTGCTCAAGTGTTCTCAAAGATTGATCTAAAGTCAGGTTATCATTAGTTGAGGATTGTGGAGAGTGATATCCACAAGACTGCATTTCGTACAAGGTATGGTCACTACGAGTTCACCGTGGTACCATTTCACCTCGTGAATGCTCCATCGGTTTTCACGAGCCTCATGAATGGAGTATTTTGTACCTTCTTGGATAAGTTTGTGGTTGTGTTCCTAGATGATATTTTGATATTTTCTCGTAAAGAGAAGGAGCATGAAGATCACTTGAGGCAGTTTTTGCAGAGGTTGAGAGAGAACCAGTTGTTTGGCAGCTTGTCAAAGTGTGCATTCTTTCGACCTGAGGTACATTACTTGGGTCATGTTATATCTGACGATGGGATCTCTGTAGATCCATGAAAGATCCGAGCCATCATGGATTGGCTAGCACCCACCAATGTCACTAAGGTGAGGAGTTTTATGGGGTTAGTAGGATATTTTAGACGCTTTATTGTAGGATTTTCCAGATTGACACACCTCAGAGAAAGGGAAAGCAGTATGAGTGGACAAAGAAGTGTGAGAAAGCCTTTCAGGAGCTCAAGAGAGCCCTCACGAGTGCACCGATACTTGCAGTGCCAAACCTAGCAGCGAATTTTGTAGTGTGCATAGATGCATCATTGGATGGCACAGGGGCAGTCCTTATGCAAGAAGTACAACCTATCTCCTACGAGTCTAGGAAATTGAAGACTCATGAGCTTAATTACCCTACTCATGACCTAGAGCTTGCTGCAGTAGCTTGTGCTTTGGTGAGGTGGTGAAACTTCCTTCTAGGTCATAGATTTGAGCTTCATTCCAACCATCAGAGCTTGCAGTATATTTTCACTCAGCCAAACCTTAATGCTAGGCAGAGAAGGTGGATGGAGTTCCTTTGTGAGTATGATTTTGATGTTCATTACATCAAAGGGAAGCAGAATGTGGTTGCAGATGCCTTGAGTAGGAGATGCCATGAGCTTTCATCTGTGACTACTTGTACCGATTTGAGAGAGCGTATGTTACATCATTTACCCGAGGATTCCTTTTATGTAGAGGTTTGCTAGTTAGTGCATTCATAGATACCCTTAGAGGGGAAGTATTTAGAGTATTCCTTGGAGTCTGATGGACAACTACGACATAGAGGGCGTATCTATGTACCTTCTAGTGGGGATTTGTGTGAGTTCATTATACTTGAGGCACACATAGCACCTTATGTAGCACACCTCGGTGTTAAGAAGTTACATGCAGATTTGAGACAATTGTACCATTGGCCAGGCATGAGACTGTAGATTTCTAGTATTCTTGCGAGATTCCTAGAGTGCTAGAGGGTGAAGGTAGAGCATTGTCACCCTAGTGGGCTTCTACAGCCACATGTGATTGCTAAGTGGAAGTGGGATACCATGTCTATGGATTTCATTGTTGGTCTTCCCACGTCTTCTTGGTGCCGTGATGTCATCTTGGTGACAGTCGATACGTTGACCAAGGTTTCCCACTTCTCACCCGTGTGTACTACATTCACAACATGAGACGTAGCTTAGGTGTTCTTGCAGGATATTGTCAGACTTCATGGCATTCCCCGTAAGATCATCTCTGATAGGGACTCATTGTTCACTTCAATCTTTTGGAGAGAGTTACAGACAACATTGGGAACTAGGCTCAATTTAGTTACAACGTATCACCCTCAGACAGATGGTTAGACTGAGAGGGTTAATCAGGTATTGGAGGATATGTTGCGCATGTACGTGATGGACCATCAGGTCAAGTGGGAGGAATACCTACATTTGGTTGAGTTTTCCTATAATAATGGGCACCATTCATCTATAGGCATGCCATCTTATCAACCCTTGTATGGTAGACCTTGCAGGACACCCTTAAGTTGGGACAGGACTGAGGATAGAGTATCTATTGGTCCCCAGTTAGGCAGAGAGATGGAGCGACAGGTGGATTTGATTCGACAATGTCTTAGAGAGGCACAGGATAGATAGAAGAAATATGCAAATGTGAAGAGGATTGATAGAGAGTATAATGTCAAAGATAGAGTCTTCTTGAGAGTGCGACTGCACAAGAGTCTGATCCAATTCAGAAAGGGCTCTAAGTTGGCACCTCGGTTTTTTGGACCATTTGAGATCTTGGAGAGGATAGCACTAGTTGCATACCGTTTAGCTTTGCCACCTAGCCTGTCACGCATCCACGATGTGTTCCATGTTTCTATACTTCAAGGATATATTTATGATGAGACTCAAGTGATAGATTGGGATGCCTTGTAGGTGGAGTCAGACGGGAAGCTAGCGCTAGAGCCCATTTGTATTTTATCCCGACGGACCCTTTCACTTTGAGGCTGAGAGCTGGACCAGGTTAGGGTCCAGTGGGATTGTTATGATGAGGTCACGGCTTCATGGGAGGACGCATCAGAGATGAGATCTCAGTACCCATATGTTTTTGATGAACTCCAGGAGGAAGTTCATGCCTAGTGGGGGAGGATGTGAGGACTCACCCCGACCCATCATAGCTCAACTGATACACTTATTTTGATACATTATGATTTGATATTTAAGGACATTATATCTGATGGACTAGACATTATTAGTATTATTTATGTCATGTGATGATTACTTCTATATACTTTATCGATGATGTTTATGATGCTTTAGGTATACTCATGCATTATGATGATTATTTCAGTATTTTAAATTTAAATGGAAAAATATGTTATGATATTTTGATTATGTAATCGGTTATAGTTATCAGGTACAGAAATGAAAAAAAAGGGTTATTAAGTGAAAATGTAGAATGTTTAGTCAATTAATTATGCAATTTGATTTAAATATATATATGCATGCGATTTTATTGAGCTACTGATGTTTAATTTAGTGTGCAGGAAAAATACCATGGAAATTATTAGAGAATCAGTAACCAACCCTATGTACAAATTGTAAAGCCAAGGTTGAATCTAATAAAGAGATTCAAACCTCATTGTTAATTGATTTTATTTGTGACCGTAAATTGTATGAATGTATTAAGTGTTTTCACTGTAAAATTAGTGACATGTCAATGTTGTATTATGTTATTTTGCAATGTCACTTGATACTTGTTATGTGGTTATGTGATAACATGTCTACTAAGGTTGGCAATGGAACCCAATTAAATTTTTTAAACTTAAATTTTGTTCTAGTCACTTCTAGAGGCCAAAAGGAGGTCCTAAGGGTCAATTTTAGGAAAATCCAAGTACCTTAGTGATAGGGGTATGGGTTAGGAACATTTCTAACACTTCTAGGACCCACTAGTGGACTTGGTGACCCTCTTAGTAACCCATTACTCACATGTTGCGAAAATGGAGTGAGTCTTGACCTTTTTCCCAAATCCACACTCCTTTCCAATCTTGCATTTATGATAGGGGACATAGGACAACCAAAAGACTTAGGAGTCAATTATGAAATTAATGTTATTGGGTGGGTAGGATTTGGAGACCTTTTTAGAGGCCCTTTGTGGAGTTAGAGGGTGTTCATCCACTCTCTACTTTTAGAGACATTAGGGATTTGGATTGAAGGAAGAAAAAAGGGATTGGGTTCTTCTCAAACATCATTTTGCCATAACACTTGTGAAGGTTGGTCTCCACCATTGCCATGGAAGTTTTCTTGTTTTGTTGCAATTAGAGTAATATGTATTTAATTCTCTTTTATATGTGATTTATGTGTTGTATGTTGTTGTGATGTAAGGGAATGAGATTTTGGTTTGATTTCATGCTTATGGTTTTATTCTTGTTTGAATGAGGGAGTTTTGTGAAGGGTGTAATGGAATTACTCACCCTTGGATAGGGAAGAAGTGGTCATGTATGGGGAAAGGGGCTAGTTGGATTCCATGGAAGTGTAGAGTCTCTTCTCATGGAGACAAGAGGGAAAAGATGCAAGGTGTATGGGCCCTTGCGTGCCAATGAAGGTTATTGATCTTGATTTAGGGGAGATAAGGAGAAGAATGTATAAAAGAGTGTATGTGGATTATAGCCTTGGAAAGGAATGGTTTTTGGATGTATTTCATTGGTAATCTCCTACATGGAAATCCACCTTCGCCCCTTGTTATGGGTTCAAGGTGAATCCTATTGTGCAAGCCTTGGATGAGAATTTTCTTGTTGTGTTTTGTATTGTGGAAATGGTGTGAATGTCACCCATTGGTTACCGATTCTCCTAGCTCGGGGGTGGTCTCCTTGAGACCGAGGATGGGAGGTGAGCTCTCCATGGTTAGTATCATGTTGTCTTTTTATAGATTTTGGGAAGAACCTTGTGTTGGAGCCATTTGAAATTGGAGCTTGGATGGTGTTCTTGTTGCCTTAATAGTAGAGACTCCTCCATTGTAGTGTCTCTTCTTGTATTGTGCCTTCATGTTGAAGGTGCAGTTTGTAATAGAATGGACTAAATTTTGTAGCCTTCAATGTTGTAAATGAAGATGTAACCATTTGTGAAAATGAAAGAAAATCATGTGCCCAAGTTTAGATGAATTGCAAGTTATTTCTTGTGTGTTTCTTTTTAAAATTTTAGTCTTGCAAATTTCAAATTTAATATATACTTTCTCCTCCCTTGAAATCTAGATCTCTATCACGATATGATCAAACACTTTATCTTGAATTCCATATTTCAATTTCAAAAACTTTGGAGGATAACATGTTAACAATGGTTCATTTATCAAATTTGGACACTAATTAACAACTTCCCATTATCAATACCCTATAAATGATTCTCTTTGTGTAATGCATCCATAGAATATACATTGCATGCATTTAACTTCAAGCAAACCAAACAAAAACAAAAACAAATAAATGAATGTAATACAATGTAATGTTGAGGAGAAAAAAAAATCACTTTCCAGAATGTTGAGAGCCAAAATGCTCTCTGAAAAATGTAGGAGAGAGGATTTAATTCCCAAATTACCACAGAGAATATTCCCCTAGGATACCCCTCTAAATATTGGGTTAGAATAATAAACCCACTTCATAAATTATGATTAGTATAAACTTTCTTATTAATTTAGTAACCATGCCACCCATATATAAAACTAAATGAATAATAATGCAAAAGGGAAAGTAAATAATTTTATATTAAACCACTTACCTTTTTGCAAGTGGGCTCCCACATCCTCTTTCCCTAGCTCACTAGGCTCAGCCTTAAGTAATATTAACAAGGGGTGGTCATGGTTATTGGCACCACCTCCTTGTTTCCTGCGCCACCCACCCACTTGGGCACTATTACCTCTGTCCCATGTGTGCTTGCCTTGCTAGAAAAGCAAAGGCTTGGCTGCACTTTGGGATAACCAGTTTGGTGGGCCCAAAATTAAAATTTGCTTTGCAATTCCTTTACTTAGGAATTTGACCCTTGCAGCCCCTTGACTTTTGATTTATCTCATCACCCACTTGGCACGTGAGCCAAGGGACAAGAGAGGGTGATGGGATAGGGGTAGGATAGGGGTAGGGTAGATTAGTAGGATGGTTAGTAGGATAGTTAGTAGGATAGATTAGTAGGTAGTTAGTAGGATGTATTACCAGGATAGATTAGTAGGTAGTTAGTAGGATGGATTAGTAGGATAGTTAGTAGGTATTAAGTTAGTTTAAGTTGGTTAAATAGATTTTTTTTTATTACTTTATTTTAAATTGGTTAGTTTTTTTTTAATAGATTTACTTTTTATTTAAATGGTGTAGTTTTATTATTAGATTAATAGATTTACTTTTTATGTAAATGTGTAGTTTTGCTAATATGCTAATAGATTTATTCTTTATTTTTTAATATTTGCCTAGTTAGTGTAATAGTTTAATAACTCACGTTATTAATTGAAATTGATTAGCCTATTAGAGTAATAGATTTATTCAATTATTTTAAATGGTATAGTTTAGATTTATTAATTGTATTTACTTCGATAATTTTTATTACTATTATGTGTTTTCATGCAATTGTTAAAAAGGGTAAAATCTGAATAAAGGTGTATTAATGGGCTAGGCTAATATGTTAAATTAAGTGTTCCTTTTGAATCATGGGAAATTTCTCTTGTAGTTAATCAATTATTTATTATTAAACATGTGTGAACAAATGAAGTTTAGGATTTAATTATTATTGATATCAGTTAATTGGAAAATTTGGATAGTTCCTTAAGCAAATTAAACGCATCCTTTCACAATGTAACTGGATAACATTATAGTAATTATGAGAACCTCATTATATCAGGAATGTTTAAGGATTGTAATGAAATTGAATAGGATTAATATTGGATTGCTAGGTCAAACTTTAATGGAGTCAGTATACCCCTGTGTCCTCGTAGTACTAAACCATAGGGTCTCTTGTCATCTATCAAGTTGGAATACCGACTCTGCATCTGCCCTTGTTGATACCCCGACTCATGCTATGACTAGACCTTTCAACTCAAGAATTAACTTCACCATGTTGTCACCTTTCCTCAACACTTTCAGAATTATTGTGTCATCTTAGTTGTTTTTATGTCTTTTAAAAAAAATAAAAATAGTCTGTGTTTTGCCCTAGTTTTGGGCATGACAGGATGATATGGCACAATGGGGGTTCATCAAATAATTCATAGAGAAGCACTTTGATTATAGTTTCACTCTATGGAGAAACGGGGACTTGGTTGGTACTTTCATTTCTCTTTGGGTTCTAGCAAAAGCCCCCAAATTAGAAATTGTATCTCTTTGTAACTGGTTTTCATTAAAAAAATCTTATAGGGCCTAGGGGAGGTAGTTAGTAGAATTAATGATAAAATGGAACTTTTCAAGAAGCTCTCTCCTCAAGGAATGATCACGTAAACCGACACTCAAAGATCATCTTTGACATCCAATGTCCTGGAATCAAAAGAAACCTATTTTTTCTACTCTATTGGCTCAATGTGAGATCTTACAACAATACTGAATGGTTGTATCACTATTTAATGATAGAAAGCCTCATGGTTTCTTCATCTTTCAAGAAACTAGATTTTCAAACCACGCAAATAAGTACCCGGATCTCCTTCAAGAGATGAAGCAAATCCAAATAGAGCTCAAAAAATGTGGAAGCTCTGATGAAAAGCTAGTAGCATTTAGGAAATAATATTAGACAATTAGAAAATCTGATATTCCCGTGTCTTAAACGATACCAGGCAAGTTAAGGTTTGCTGGGTACAATTAGCAGATGAATTATATATATCCACCATGTATTAAACAAATAGGGCTCAGGATCAATACTGTAGATAGGAAGTGTCTAGGTCTAGACTTATTAGTTACCATCTATTATTATAAACTTGGACATTAATAGTTGGTGCATGACTGGGAAGTTTTCAATGATATATTACTATATAAGAAGTTTAATGAAACTATCCTTGAGACTCTTAGCCTCTAGACTAATTTAATGGGTTTAATGATAAAATGTTGATTGATTATATATGTTTACTGATGGCTATGACACTCTTTTCACTAGTGTTTTGAAGAAATCATAAGTGGATGACAGGACGATCTCTTCAAGGGAAGGTAAAAGAAGGAATATAACTGGTTTATTTGGGAGCTTGGCCATATACATAACCTACCTTCTCATTCATAGTCATTTAACAGTTTCAATTTGATACTAACATCTATTGTAGAGATGGAAGGTAAATTTCAAATATGTAATGTATTAGAAGTTCGATGTGGCTTAACTAGGGTTATCTAATTTTCTTAATTACTTATAAAAATACATTTAAATACTGACAAGATAGCTAGATCAAATATCAAGTTATACAATGTTGGTTTTAACATTCACTCTACCAGTGTTCTGGTGTTTTGATTCAGGAAGATCTCCACAGTCACAGTTGAAGAATTGAGAACTTAAATAGACTTTTCTTGTTGTAAATACTAATAAGCTTTGTAGGGTTTGAAAGTACACATCACTAATTACAACTTATGAATGTTTAAAGCACTCAAGACAGACATAAAAGCTTATTTGCAAAGGCAGATAACAACTTGTAGTAAGAATTCAAGTCATAACTTTGTATTAAATGATTTTATTGTATTCCTATGAGCCACATATGTTTCAGTTAAATATTTTTGTAAGTCATGGTCATTAACCATGTACATAAATTGAATTATGTACCAAGGGTTTACCCTTGAAGTGATATTTGTAATCATGACCCTTGCCATGAAGTTTTCCACACCAAGGGGTATGCCCTTGGAGGTTTTTGTATTAGTAATAGAACTTCGGTCTCAAGCTATACCAGAGGTTACCTTTTGCTTGATTAGATCCCTTGTGCGCTCACTAAAACTACTGGTATCAATACCTTATCAATCTCTTCTCTGCACTAGATGATCTCCACCTCTTTCTCTACTCTACTCGTTAGCACTTCAACTCTTCAACTCACCATCATCTCTGTATAAACATACATACTCAATAATATATAGGCCTCTATTTTTCCTCTTAATATCATTGATTAGGTTTTCGTTCAATTCCGCTCAACCGTCAGATCATCTCTTGTGAACTAATTCAATGTATTTGCAACTCGTTAAATGGTTAACCTTTGCCTTGTGACTTGCCCTTTCTTGGAACTCACAACTTTACTTATTTCTTCTTAATCATCATCTTAGATCTTCAACTTGATTTTTCATGACCATAGATCTTGTAACAAACTTCATCTTTATCCTTAGCATCTTCACATTAAACTTTTTCTTCTCCTTGAATTTGATCTTTGTTCAAACTTTGTTCCGTGCTCGATGACTCGGTGACTATCTTCACTCGGTGTCTGACTTTGCTCGGTTACCAACCTAGCTCGGTGATTGACCTCTGCTCGGTTTTCAACTTCGCTCGGTGACTGAATTTTCTTTGCTCGACTGACTAACACTTCACATTACCAACAAACTTCTCACTGCTCGGTAACTAGGCTTGTTCCCTTTACCAACTTGACCTTTCTGTTTTACCGAATTAACAACATCAAATGTTAAGTAAAAATAATTATATCAATAGTACCTCATCATTGTTTGATCTTTATTATCTTCCCAATAAAGTTCCTCTCGAATGATATGAAAACTTAATATAAACCAGAAATCAATTGCTTGACATCAATGACACAATAACAACTGATCTAACCATTCTACTTGCTTGTATTCTACTAAACTTGGTCTTCATCATCATTATCATTAGTTTCAACCTACTATACAAGAAAGGATGAGACTTTGACTTAAATGTCTACAATGATGCTTATTGGGCTGTAAACATTGATGATAGAAAGAGTACATGTGGCATAGCTTTCTTTCTAGGAGAAATACTAGTTACATGGATAAGCAAGAAACAAAGTTGTATATCACAGTCTACTGTCGAGGCTGAGTATGTTGTTGTATCTATTAATTGTGCAAATTAGGATGATTTTTTAGTATCTTAGAGGAAGATTTGGGGTCCTACCCCTATCCAACATTCATTAATGCAAGAGGCATGTTGCATCAATTCTAGGACACATTAGAATATCTGAATTTTGAGTTGATGCTAGTGATCACACTTTAGGTGATGCCTGAAGTTGTGAAAGGATTTATGTATGAAAAGAGAAATCAGTACATGCAAGGTATGATTCACTTCTTGAACAAGACTTTAGGAGAATGAATCTTTGGCATTATTTTCAAAAAGAGAGAAGTAAGTGATTGATGATTAGAGGAAGAAAGAAGCAAGTGATGAATACCAAAGTGAAGGAAACTACATGTAAGAGGGAGAATGTGATTGGAGGTAAAGAGGAAGAACAAGCTAAGAGGGATCAAAGACAATATAGAGAGATCAAAGTATACCATCATCAATTGATAGTGTTGCTATCAATGCCAAAGAGGGAGATTTTTAACCAACTGATGGTAATGATGATGAAGATTGAGTTTAGTCATCAATGTTTACAACCCAATAAACATCAAAGTCAAAGTCAATGTTTACAGCCCAATAAACATCAAAGTCAATGTTTACTCTTTCTATCATCAATGTTTACAGCCCAATAAACATCACTGTAGACTTTCAAGTCAAAGTCTCATCCTTTCTTGTATAGTAGGTTGAAACTGATGGTAATGGTGATGAAGACTGAGTTCAGTAGAATACAAGAAAGTAGAATGGTTAGATCAGTTGCTATTTTGTCATTGATGTTAAGCAATTAATTTCTAGTTTATATTAGTTTCCATATAATTTGAGAGGAACTTAATTGGGTAGATAATAAAGATATGACAATTATGAGGTATTATTGATATAATTGTTTTTACTTAACATTTGATGTTGTAAAGTCGGTAAAGTAGAAAGGTCAAGTCAGTAAAGGGAACAAGCCTAGTTACTGAGCAGTGAGTCGTTTGTTGGTAATGTGCAGTGTTGGTCAGTCGAGAAAAGAAAAGCCAGTCATCGAGCGAAGTTGACAATCGAGCAGAGGTCAGTCACCGAGCAAGGTTGGTAACCGAGCGAAGTCAGACACCGAGTGAAGATAGTCACCGAGTCACCGAGCACGGAACAAAATTTGAATAGAGATTGAATTCAAGGAGCAGAATGAATTTAATGCAAAGGTGCGAAGATCTATAAGATGCTAAGGATAAATATAAAGTTTATTACAAGATGTAAAGTCATGAAAAATCAAGTTGAAGATCTAAGATGAAGCTTAAGTGATAAAAAGTAAAGTTGTGAGTTCAAAGAAAGTGCAAGTCACAAGGCAAAGGTTAAACGTTTAACTGAGTTGCAGACACATTGAAACAATTCATAAGATATGATCTGACGGCTGAGTGTAATTGAAGGAAAACCTAATCAATGAGATTAAGAGGCAAAAAAGAGGCCTATATATTGTTGAGTCTGTATGTTTATACAGAGATTCTGGCGAGTTGAAGAGTTGAAGTACTACCGAGTAGAGTAGATAAAGAGGTGGAGATCCAGTCCAGCGAAGAGACTGATGAGTTATTGATACTAGTAGCTTCAGAGAGCGCACAAGGGATCTGATCAAGCAAAAGATAACCTCTGGTATAGCCTGAGACCAAAGGCATGTTACTAATACAAAACACCTCCAGGGGCATACCCCTTGGTGTGGAAAAATTCATGACAAGGGTCATGATTACAAATATCGCTTCAAGGGTAAACCCTTGGTACATAATTTAATTTATGTCCATGGTTAATGACCATGGCTTACAAAAATATTTAACTGAAGATATGTGGCTCGTAGGCATACAATACAATCGTTTAATACAAAGTTGTGACTTGACTTCTTACTACAAGCTGCTATCTGCCTTTGGAAATAAGCTTTTATGTCTCTGTCTTGAGTGCTTTAAACATTCATAAACTGTAATTAGTGATGTGTACTTTTAGACCCTGCAAAGCTGATTAGTATTTACAACAAGAAAACTCTATTTAAGTTCTCAATTCTTCAACTGTAACTATGGAGATCTTCCTGAATCAAAACACCAGAACACTGGTAGAGTGAACGTTAAAACCGACATTGTATAACTTAATATTTGATCTAGCTATCTTTTCCGTATTTAAATGTATTTTTATAAGTAATTAAGAAATTCAAATAACACTGGTTAAGCCGCATCGAACTTCTAATACATTACATATTTGAAATTTACCTTCCATCTCTACAACAGATGTTAGAATCAAATTGAAATTGTTAAATGACTATGTACAAGAAGGCAGGTTATCTATATGGCCAAGCTCCCAAATAAACCATTTATATTCCTTCTTTTACCTTCCCCTGAAAAGATCATCCTGTCATCCACTTATGAAAAGAGTGTCAAAGCCGTTAGTAAACATATATGATCAATCAAAATTTTATCATTAAAACCGTAAAATTAGTCTAGAGGCTAAGAGTCTCAAGGATAGTTTCATTAAACTTCTTATACAGTAATATATCATTGAAAACTTCCCAGTCATGCACCAACTATTAATGTCCAAGTTTATAATAATAGATGGTAACTTATAAGTCTAGACCTAGACACTTCCTATCTACAATACTGATCCTGAGCCCTATTTGTTTAATACATGATGGATATACATAATTGATCTACTAACTGTACCTAGCAAACCTTAACTTGACTGGGATCGTTTTAGACATGAGAATATCAGATTTTCCTGATTGTCTAATATTATTTCCTAACTGCTACTAGCTCTTCATCGGAGCTTCCACATTTTTTGAGCTCTATTTGGATCTGTTTCATCTCTTGAAGGAGATTCAGGTACTTATCTGCGTGGTTTGAAGATCTAGTTTCTTGAAAGACAGAGAAACCATGAGGCTTTCTCTCATTAAATAGTCATATAACCATTCAATATTTTCGTAAGATCTCACATTGAGCCAATAGAGAAGAAAAAACATGTTTCTTTTTATTCCAGGCCATTGGATGTCAAAGATGATCTTTGAGTATCGGTTTACGCGAGAATTCCTCGAGGAGAGAGCTTCTTGAATAGTTCCATTTTATCATCAATGCTACTACCTACCTCCCCTAGGCCCTTTAATATTTTTTTAACGAAAACCAGTTACAGAGAGATACAATTTCTAATTTGGGGACTTTTGATAGAACCCAAAGAGAAATGAAAGTACCAACCAAGTCCCCGTTTGTCCATAGAGTGAAACTATAATCGAAGTGCTTCTCTGCGAACTATTTGATGACCCCTCGGCGTGCCATATCATCCTTCACTTTCAGGATATGGTTCCACCTTTCAGGAGTGATGGACCCGACATAGGCCATCAGCCTGTTAGTTTTGAAAGAAAAAGTGTGCACGTTGGATTCTATGGTCATAGAAGAGGAGAGCTTGAGGAAGTGCAGTAGGGAAGAGACACCGAAAGGTGAGATCAAAAGCTAAAGGCCTGGGCAGAGCTATAAAAAGAAGAAGAGAAATTACACGAAAGATAAAGGAGAAATCATGGGTTCACGATAAGAGGGAGTGCGCTTAAATTTGAAGAATAATAAAAAATATATAGGGGATTCCTATCATTGGTCGCTCATCCATTCACCTATTAGCATAATTTATTCCCCAATAAACCAAAATAAAACATAAACCTTAGTAAGAGTTATTTTCTTAATTTTAATGAGAGTCTCCTACCGCTCCATAGGAATTAAAAAATTAAAAATAAAAACTTGTTGAGAATGTGAATAAACTTCTTACTTCAAGAAACATGAAATTGATAGAATCATTTTAGAAACCAAACATCAAACTTTACATTGAAAGGAGCATAGGCTTTCCTAATCCAAAGTTGAGAATAAGGTTATCAATTCTTCTCTCCTCTAATATTCTCCATGGTGATAGAGAAGTTATCATTGTGGAAAATCAAAGTTGCATAGATGCTAGTAGGTTCACTATGCCATCTTGGTGAAATAGATCTCCCTCCAAAATAACCCTTCTAAATTTTCAGCATCCAATTTTCCAAGGAAGAGACCATGGATTTTCCATTGAGCTCTCACTCTTCTAATCTATTGTGATTTGATAAGCAGATAGATCACCCCTCATTCCAAAGTGGGATCTATTTCATTATTGGGAGTTTGACCCTAAAAGATTATGTTTGAGTACTAATTTGGGATTTCTTAACTACATCAATTCCTCTTTTGTGTTGCATTCAGTGCATACTTGAGTTTATTTGTGAAGCAGTTTGGTGATAAATAAAAATTTAGTTTTTAATTTTAAAGTTGCACTCCTACTTTTGATTTTAATATAAATAGTTTTATATAAAAAAAATTCTATCTATATAGATGAAAAGAGAATAATTAATTGTGAAATGAAATATAATATTTTGATTTTCTAATTAAATAAAATATAAAACATCTAAAACAATAATGTAAAATAAGGGTTGTGACATGCATGTTGTCAAAATATGCAAGATTCAAACCAACAATCTCATTCTTTAACTAAAATTCTCTCAAGGTATCCTAGTTCCCAAACAAGGACTCTAATTGAGTCTAGATCTAATTGGGTGTGGTGTAAGATTTTAACATGAAGGGGAAAATTAGGAGATCATACATAATATACCAAAAGCATCTTCACAAATGTTGGGCCACTTTCTCTCCTCTACAACTCTTTTAGGATCAAGTTTTATATCCATAGTCACTTTGCACAACCCTTATTTATTTAGATTAATCTTCATTTGTTTTTACAACATAGTAGTTTAATCTACTTAGGGGAGCTATGTGTGTTGATCCATGATGTTTGATTGAAAAAAATGCAAGAGTAACAAGAGTATTAACCCTTAAAAGGGGTTAGCGTCAGTGGACCAGTGCAATGGTAGGAAATCATGACACAGAAGTAATGCGGTGGTAGCAAGGCATGGTGTGAGAGAAAGCAGTGGACAAGAAATGTTGGGGTGGTGGCGGTTGGGACAAAAAAGTAGAAGTATTCTAAAGGATTATTCTAAAAATATGCCCCTATCTAAAAAATTATTCCAACATGCTGAAAAGTGGTGAAAGTGACTCATAATTCTAATGGGAATAAAAAAAGTGTAGGGAGAAGGATACCAATGTAACCAGGTATAGAATTGTACAACATGTTACAAATTTGTATGGATCCATATCATTGTACAAATTGGTTACTTTGAAAACTATGCCCCATGAAAATTGCCCAAAAATTAAACTGCTATATTTTTTGCTAAACAATAGTTAATCCTTAGGCGCCTTTTGGCCACTCCAAAGATGATGGTGAGTTATATTTGGCTACAAGATGCACCAAAATATTTATCAAGGTTGGAACCGTCAAAATTTGAATAGTAACTTGTAGATATAACACTCATATACCATGTTGGAGTTCATGATTGAACCTGGTAGATACAAAAATCACATACAAGCAAATACGTGTCACAAATGAAAATTGAGAAAGATTAATTTCTCAACAATATAATAATTGTATTTATGGATAAACCTAAATAAATTATTACAATGAATAATTGACTTGTACAACAAATGTTAAATCTATTAGGGATGAATAATACTTAGATTTATTACAATTAACAATAATTTGAAGACTCTATTAGTGGACACAAAGCCAAATTTACTTTTTCTTGGTTGTCCCTCTTACCCCTAGATTTTCCTTACTCAACGAGGTGGTAAATTAATCGTAGGGAATAAATTTGTTTTGTTTTTTAACTTTTGTAATGTTGATGCTTCAAGAACACATTTCAAGTTGATGTAATGATTAGTAACACATTTAGATGTATTTTTTTTTATCTTCTTCTCTCTTTGGCATTTTTCCTTCATGATAAAGAACATTGATTTTGAAGAAATTAATTTACTACACCTAAATCTTAAAATGCTCTAGTAATGGCTTCTTGGTATGATGATTACCATTCTAGGTTTTGTTCTTCCTTAGAAACCCCCTTACTATTCAAGAACTTTATATTATAATGAAGAAAGTAGCTAACTCATATGACGATGCCTAGTCCTCTAATTAAAATACTCAAGGTTATTTTGTAAACATGTGTCATAGCCTTAAGTTGTCCATGCACAAGCAAAATTAACTTGCTAAGTATCATAAAGAACCTTATAATCAAATCAATTTTCTTGAGTCTAGTTTTCAATTTGAGCCCTAGACAATTGCTATAAATAATTATCACACTAAGGCCCAAAGAATCAAACTTCCCAAATTTTATTTGTGGATGTATACAAGAAAGTTAGACTTTTAATAGGTGGAGAATGATTTTTAATGTATGCCAAATGCAATATTCACCAAATTGTTTAAGTGTAATGGGTTATATATATCTTAAGGGAGGAACATGTCTATGTATTTTATAAATATGTGTGATTATAAATATGAGGATGGGGATGGATAGTATTATTCGTGAAGCCCTTGAGTGAAGATGTAAAGAAATGGTTATGCATTTTTTTATTGTTATTTCCTTCTTGAGATATTATATTTGCATCTTTTTATATGATAGGTAATCGGTTGAAGCCTGAGAGTCTTTTTAATTTATTATTATTATTATTAAGTTGATTAGATTTGAACCCAACACCTCCTAATTAAGAGGCTCATAGCTTACCGCTATGCCATAGGCTTCCGACTCATTTTTATATCTTTTAATGTGTGGTGTATACTTGGTATAGATTGTCCCTCTCTTGATAGTGAGTTTGTGGACATCTAAAGCCAAGAGGGTAAATCTAATAAATAATTTATTCATATGTTTTTTTTTCTCGCTTTGAGATCTCAATTCATTATAAGCTTGACACATCTATATTGATCAAAAATTACTACGGCGTATGAGTGTGGCTTAAGCTTGAAGTTGTACATTAAGGAAATAGATAAGCCAATATAATGTTAGGAGTTGTCCTCCTTTCCTCAATGTATAATTCAAAAGAAAGATGCCCCAATAGGCTCAAGTTGGAATTAAGCACTAAATGGGTCAATGATCCTTCATTGTAATGAATTGAGCGAAGTTGGATTTTACAGAAAATAATACAGTTATGCAAAATAGGAGGCTAAATAAGTAAAATTGACAAGATTTGGGAAGACTAGAAAATTATAGAAAAACCATTGAAATAACTTGAAAAGGGATTCAAAAGATTATACTAACCTGCAGTCTAAATTCAGAGTGATATTGCAGGGAACATAATGTCCCGATCATTTTGTTCTTATGATCAATTTTCACAAATTTATTGTGTTCCATGTGATTTTTCCCAAAACTTTCACAGTCTATTTGACAAAATTTGTACTTTCTGGATTAGTCTTGATAGTTTCACCACCTATTCCCGCACACACAAAAAATGGGGAAAAGGTTGTGGAAAAGGGTTTTCCTTGATCAAACCCTTGTTTGGAATAAACCTTGAAAATGTAATGAAATTGCATAAAGGAAAATATGTAAATGAGAAGGTAACTGCCAAATCTACCTTGTAAATAAGTATACCTTCATGAATGGATGTAGAAATTGCACATATGCATGAAGATTCTTGTATGTTATTTGAATTGTAGTTGAATTTTGACTTTGAATGAAGGATTCCTTCACAAATGCATTGATCTATGAGCACCACTCCCAGATCTTGAATATTGTTATGCTCAATGAACACTTGCTATGAAGGAAGAATGTATTTTAGATGGAAAAAGGATCTTCTTGCTTGGTTGATTACTCCTCTTGTTGGTCATAATGGGAGAGAAGATTTACACAATAGATAATATTGTCTTCAAAGTGCCTTTGATGCTTGGAGAAATGCTAGATCTTGGATGCTTGTCTTCAAATCTTGAATTCACTTGATCACAAAATGCTTGACTATAGATGTCATATGAGAAATGAGGAGAGATCGTGTGTTTATATACCTCTCACACACTCTGGGATTCAAAATTAACCTAGGTCGACCATGAGATCTAATTTCTCTGTAAAACACCTTAACGGGGCCCCAATTCAAATTTGAGGACAAACCTAGGCAAACACAACAACTTTGGAATTGTGTTAGTGGGAACATAATGAATTGGGAATTATGTACCCAAGAGAATGAGCCAAAATTGAAATGGGAGATTGAGAAGATAGGGAATATGCTGGAATAAGGGGAGATAGGTAGTTGGATCAAGCATAAAAAATAAAAAATCTAAAAATTACAAAAAATGAGTCTTAACTAAGAAATCAATTATAAGTGATAACTTTTTAGGATGGTAAATTTAGCCCCCACTTTAGCAGGAGTACAAGACAACCTCATTCTCACAATAAAGTAGATCAATGCACTAGAATTTTTTTCTCAAGATCAAGGAGACACCAAGCCCTTGAGTGACTTAGGTCCTCATCAAATCTATAGTCAAGATAAAAGAGGAAACCCGAGAGAGAGAGAGAGAGAGAGAGAGAGAGAGAGAGAGAGAGAGAGAGAGAGAGAGAGAGAGAGAGAGAGAGAGGAGNGAGAGAGAGAGAGAGAGAGAGAGAGAGAGAGAGAGAGAGAGAGAGAGAGAGAGAGAGAGAGAGATTAGGGGGCACAACCAACTAGCCTAGTAACATATTCATTACTATGGATTATACAAATAGAAATCATTACTACAAAAGATGTAAGTGATATTCTAGCAAGTTATGTTATTCTAGTCTACCCACATCAAAACAAAGAGGATAAGTCCTTAGGGAAATATTGTCTCCATTAAGAGATCCATAAATGTGGTCAGTCTAAGGACCAAATGAAAGAAGGCTCAGCCTTAGGATCCACTGAATAATGCACAAGGCATGATAATGTAAAGATGAATGTAAGGAATTCTTTTTCTCCTAAGCCATCCACATAAGAAATTGCATTGAATAATTATGTGTGTGAAAAATGTGAAACAAGATTAGAGTGTATGCCCCCATGTTAAAGCAATTAAAAATTCCTTAATGAGAGAAATGACTTTAATGGAGCATACATGCACCCACAAGAGATAGATGTTTCCACTATGAGATACGCCCAAGAAAGGACAAACCAAGGGAAATGAAATACATGACAAAGAGTGCACAAAATAGATCTACTAATTCTTCTAGGGTTAGTATGATCATACGATAACTCATGTGTATCAAAATTATATCAAAATAAATTTTCATCATCCCCAAAAGGTAGAAAAACTAAAATCACAATGGAAGGTCACATAAGAGATACAAAGAAGAGTCTTTTTGGGTGGTATTATGGAGACCAAAAATAATGGTAGCTACCACTTTGCATCATCCCCAATCAGATAAAAAAAAGGAACATTTATAAACAATAGCACATTCATGACATAACATGTGTATGGCATATAGAAAAAATGGGATATAAATAGAGGAATGTCACAACAGGTCGATTCCTTTATCACCTAGCGCCAACAAAGCAGCAAGGGTCATCCAAATAAATCTAAATAAATATATAACAAGAAATAAATTATAGGGGCAGCACATTACAATAGGAAAACACATGAAATAATTCATTGTACAAGAGGAGTTAATCATGCATATCGCCTTCCCCCCATCTCAATTTATATTGTTTAGGGAAGGTGGACAACACACAAGAGAAGAAACATCAAGCAGAGTATATAGAACAATATCCAATTCCAAACAAGGACCATGCTCTAAGGATGCGTCACTTTGTTTGTCACTATGATCAAGAGATAATTGTTTTGAAAATCTAGGTATTAAATCATGATTAATATCAATAAGCTCATAAATATCACCAGAATCATCAACATGAACATAATTTGCATTAGAAACATTAAAATTAACATTATCAAGAGATTCTTCTTTGTCCATATTAATCACAACAAGATCTCAAATATGAATAGAATTATCATGTTTGATCTTTCATCTTATTTAAATTAACTTCCTCTCTTGGGCTATGCATAGGTTGGCTAAAGGAAATCAAGGCATTACTGGGTGTCTTAGGAGATGAAATGTGTTTTGGATGCACACTCATGGGCTCTAAAAAAACATTTATGGTGGAAGTCATGAGCACAATGGTTACATTTGGTTTTGTTTAAAATTTAAGGTGGCTTTGGATCAATCAACATCAGGTCGTTATCTTCTTTAGGAGGAAGAAAAGAAGGCACCACACTAGGTTGAGAGATAGCAGTTGTGAAGTGTTTATAAGTTGTATGATGTGGAACTTAAGTATAAATAGGAGGTAGGGTAGGTTTAGGAAAAATTATAGATCTAAGGCAAGGAGATGGAATAAGGTTAGTATCTCTAAGTTCACAAATCTTTTGGATTTTGAATTTTTGGTAAGATGGGAAGAAGTTATCTTTGCTAGGTTAAATTGGTTGAGGCATAGAAGGCCAAATGAAGTCAAGGTGAAAGTTCACTCAAGTAGCTAAAGGCTAGAAGGGACTATGGTTAATCATGATGATTTCTCCATCATGGGGAGATTTCATACACTTATGGATAGGAGAGACTATAGCTTTCATGGAAGTGAGTGAAGGAAGAACAAGTTGAACTTTAAACTGATCAGAAGTTGGGATGAAAAAAAAGGTGGCATCTAAGGTTTTCTTACAACCTTCTATGAGAAAATTAATGGAATCATGGGTAGGATAAGTGAAACCATTCATTTTTTTATCATCACATTGGATTTTTCATAAAAATATTATTATAGGTGTCTAGTGTAAAGATTTTGTTCAGTTATAACATTCACCACGCAAGTAGGATATATAATAATTCTATGAGAAGAAAGAGAATTAACCTTTGAAACAATGTAAAGAGGACCATCAAGTGCCCTAATAGTCTCTTTAGGATCAAATGTAATGCTTTTGATTTGGATTGATCAATAAGGTTGACAAAATTATTGGCCTCGATACACTTAGCATCATATTTCACAATGGTAGGAGGATCACAACATGGGTGGAAGAAGAAGGTAAGGAATGGGTAGAATCAATAATATTGGTAGAATGGGAAGGTAAGAAATATTTTATATTTTCAAGTTTTGGTTGAGAGGGGAAATGAATTTGTTTCCTTGATAATTAACACCCTCAAGATATATAGCATTATAATCAATGAGGTCTTGAATATTAGATTTCAAATGAAAACACTTTTTAGTATCATGACCAGGTTGATGATGATATTGGCAAAAGGATTTGGGATCAACGTTCTTAGGAGTTGGTTTTGAACAATCAATTGGATTAATGAGAGGAAGTGTTAAGACATTATCATTAATCAAATTCAAAATCATATTATGAAAAGACTCAGACAAAGGGGTAAAAGTATGATAAGTTCTAAAATAAGATGACAAAGAAGTCACACCTTTGGATGTTGTTGCCACTTGTACATCAACATTGTTTGATGAATTGTTGATCTTGACGAAGATTTTAGGTTTTTTAAACTTTTGAAAAGGTTGGGATGCTGCATCACTCTTATCAACTGGGTCCATTGGAGTGGTGCTCTCAAATTGACTCACTTGAAGTAAATAATTATGAAACAGTGAACATAATTAAGTAAAAGAGGAGAATTCAGAAAGCAATATCTTTTCTTTAATTTTTTTTTGTAAATTAGCAATGAAAATATGTTGCACATCAATATCAAGCACAAAATAAGAAATTTGAGCATGCACATGCTTAAATATACCTATAAAATTAGTCACTTTTCTTTACCACTTTATTTACAATGCATCAAATCAGTCAAATAAATCTTAGGAACAATATTGTTTTGAAATTTCTAAATGAAATCATTAGCAAGTTTTTGAAAGGAATCAATGGAATAAGGAGGCAAATAATAATACCATTGCAAGGGATTATCTCGAAAGGTTGTAGTAAAAAATGTATCCATGAACCTATGATCATGAGATAAATCACTACACAATATTTGAAAGGTCTTAACATGAGTCAAGGAATCATTGTTACCATTGTAATTCTCCAAGTGGGTTATTTCCATGTATTGATGGATAAAAACATGAATAATGTCTAGGGACACAGGGCCAGGAATGTCACCTATAGGAATGTTGAATTTGGATTGAGTCATGGAGGTAATTTTTTGTTGCAAGGATGAAATGGTTTCAAAAAGACTATTGATAATGGATTTGGTGAAGAGGTTGGTATGGGACAGATGTGAAAGGTTTGGACCATTGTGATATGAAAGGATTAGCATAATATGAAAATGGAACATTTATTGAATAGGTTGAATAAATAAGAGAGGGGGGGGGTGAATCAGTTATTCATAAACAACTTACAAAACTTAAACTAAATCATTAAGTACATAAACTATGTAATCAGGTGTATATCCATGAATTCGCTAACTCCCACTTTACCAATAATCAAATTAAACTAAACATAAACTTAAGAAGACACAAAACCAACACATTGAACACCAAAATTTATGTGGAAACCAAAACTGGGAAAAACCACAGAGAAATTAATTCTCATAAAATGAACACTGGTTAAGGTGATGCCCATTAAGGTGATTTTTAAGAGAGCTCACTGTCAGTTTTCTCACTGCAAGTTGGCTAACTGTCGGTCAGGATAAATACCCTGAAATAAGAGAGGCTCACTGTTAATTACAAAAGACATTTATTGAATAAAGTATAAAATGGTAGAATTTCATATGAATATGTGGGAAATAGTTCCAATTGATAGCACATAGTTCACTGATAGCATAGATTTGATACAGATCCTCTTCCAGGATACACCAAACTTCTTCAACATTTTATCTCAAATTCTTTCACACCACTGCCTAATATACCAAAATAGACTCACATTATATCACCTTCAGTTATATATCTCCAAATCATACATATAATTGTATCTATCTCCACATTACACACACTTACACTTACTCATAGATAAAAAATGATTTTCTTTATTTATACAAGTATATGATCATACATATATTGGCCACACCAAAAGAGTGTGTCAACTACAATATAAAAGGATATTTAAATTATGTTCAACACTCTATCACCGACCCTAAATATAGGTCGTACATAGGTAATATTTACAACACGTTACCATAGGGCCTAAATATAGGTCACCCTTAAGATGTACACACTTCATATTACATTCACCAAAAAGATAAGTAAATTTTGGAACCATTAGAATGCAACAACCAAGACCATGTTTGGTACAACAAAACTTCTAAACAATTGATAGATAAGAATTGATAAAACCTATTCGGAATAAGATATGATCAAATTACCAAATCTCTTGATGAAATGCAAGAAAGTTCAGATATCAAAAACACCTGGAACAATACTGTAATCCTAATAGTCAATAGATACTGAAAAAAAAAATCATGCAACTCCAAACATAGAACGTATACAAGTATACCAAAATATGTAATCTATAATTAGAATTAAGTACACTTTCCATCGACCACCAAAATTGTATGTACTGAACTTGTTCTGCATATAACCAAAACCACTAATATCGATAACCCCAACTATCCAATTAATATTGAAACTAATACCAATACCACCAAATAGTCAGTATAAAGGTTTTGACATCAATGACAACAATGCCAAAAACATCTCAATATGTATAGAAACTTCTCCTTTATCATTGATGGTAAAACAACGAAAGCATAGAACATCCAAAAACTCCAAGAACAAAAAAATTCCCCCGAGTAGATACTCCATTATTATTTTTGACTTCTTCTTTCTCTGCCCCTTTTTTCTACAATGGAGAAGGGCCAAAAACTACATCATAGAAACTTCAAAGAAATATAGCAAACATAAAAAAAAATTCTTATACCTTCCTTCAAGATTGCAAGCTCCTTCTTCCACTTAGCTACAACAACACCAATCTGGGCACATAGACTATCATGTTCCACCAATAAATAAAAAGATGAAATCTAGTCCAGAGACAGAATCTGCCACTCATAATCCTCTCCTTTAGAAAGAATACCAGAAACATGCTCCAATCGAACCTCAATCATGTCCTTCACTAACCAAAATGTCTTCACTAGATCTTCTCTTTTCCTCTATAACTGCAACATTTATCCTTGTAACTATCCAACTTTCATCCTTTGTTTTCCTTCCTTGTCCTTTAAATAATCATATGTATTTCCTAGCTCATTCACCTTTGTCTCAATAGCTTCAATTATGCTTCTAAAATTGTCTACAATAGCAAGCCAAAGAAGACAATACCTATATATATATATATATCTAAAAGTTTCCTTTAAACAATCCTTGGTATCGTCGATCAACTTGAGTAACTTTTTTTTGCACCTGTACATTTTTTCTCAATAGACTTCTTGAACCTTCTAAAATTATCTCCACTCTGCAACAATCTCTCCTCAATACTCCTGACCAAATCAATAGGTAACACAACAGACACACTAGACATAATAATATTCTTCCTGATCAAGTGATTAGTCAACAACTTGTCAATCTCTGTCCTTCTCACCGACGAGCAACCAATCCACATATCACCAATTCTATCAAATGCATCCTCTTCCAACAACAACTAAACCAACTTAGAATCCATAGAGTTAGATTGTAATGGAGAACTCACATCTTTCTCAATTTTTTCTTTATCTTCCTTATCCTTTGCTTCTTTCTTTTGCTTGAACTTTTCCTCTTCACCATTATCCTTTTTTTCATTACTCTCTGAAATAGTAACAATTTGTTTTCTTTTTTTACTGATCTTTCTCCTTTTATGTTCTAGAGGGGAACCATTGACAACAACATCTAACATTTTCTAACTAGAGGAGGAACCCTCCTCGCCATGAATCACGGACACTGCACCAGAAACAACCACATCTTCAATTTTGTGAAATACACCTTACAAGCATCTACATAATTTTCCAACGAATCTAGATATCTAAAAATATGCTTACCGACAGAGATGTTGGTCATCCACTCTAAATTCTCTTTACTAGGTAATGATATCATGAAATAGAAAGATAAGCACACCATAAATGAACCAAATCTAAATGTATAACCTTCCTCAAAAACCATCTTCAAATTCTCAAGAAAATTATCTAACAACATCTTACATATATTAAACTGAACATTTTCTCTAACCATCTTATAAAGAAATATAAACAACCACAATCGAGTGACACCATCACGATTCTAAAACTAAAATTTATAGGAAATTCCATAGGCAACATACCTAAGCACTTGATCAACAAGGGTTATTATCTGGAATGCACATTGATCATGCCCAATGGTGGTCAACTTCTTCACCTCCTTGTACCTAATTGATTTATTCCCTAGAACATCTCCAACACTGCACAATCCTGTAATGTCTTCAATTAATTTATTTTTCACTTGATAGGGCTTATCCAACGTTAGGTTTCCATCCTAAAACTGACTCAGCAAAAACATAATAAATTCCTTATCGTCGCACCATGGGAATTATTCCCATATATCCAAACCATAGTTTTGTATTCTCTGTAATTATTCCACAGATAAACTAATCTCCATCTACCTGATCCTACCATGATAAAATTATTTAATTTTATCCTTCTTCAACATTTTTTATACAACTGCACTGGTACCAGGAACAACCAATTGAGATTCCATAATCACACTTCACAAATTATTTCTCCAACCTTTCTCTTAGACTCTGCTTTAAAAAATTGATTTTCTCCTTGTAATAGTGCCAATGTATTTTGAAAATTCATATTTATAACCATGAGCCATCATATTCACTTTTCTCACCAAAATTAAATATCATTGATGTAACCCAGTTGTACTACACACATCAATCAATCAATCATTAACTACAATTACTATATGCTCATTCATCATACTGGAGATAAGCTAGTTGCAACTGGTATCACCTCAGAGAAGGGGAAGTGGTTGATATAGCATTTTTAATAATCCTCCTAAGCCAAATCATTCAGCTTAGTTACTAGAAGATCTTGTTACCACAAGGCTCTCATCACAAACAAATTATTTGTTCCTCCATGTCATATTAGTCTTCTGAGATTCACTTGAAATTGAAACATTATTCCTTTCTTTAGCATTCATCAAAGCACCACCATATCTATGTTAGCGTAATGACCAATTTGTCCACATTTGAAATAATTAACATTCCTCTAACCTGATCTTACTGATTGAATTCTAGATCCGCATTGATTAGCCTTGTGACCATAGTTATGACATACATAACAATTCCCATGAAATATATTATTCATTCCATTCTTCTTATCTAATTTATAAAATTGACATTTGCATTGTCTTTATTTATGACCAACCTTATGAGAAATAAAAAATTCAATCTTTTGATCCTTTCTCATCTTACAATCAACTATCTTATCACCAAAATTCTTGCAAATGTGACAAAAACCGTTAAAAAATAAGTACCTTTGAGCATTTGTTTTCCTTATTAAAGGCCTTCTTGTAGAAGTATTCTAATTCTTGATCTTTCTAGTTGCCTCAAACATCGCTTCAACTTCAACTACCTTTTCTTTGCCTTTTTCCTTCAGATTTGAACATTCATCGATAAACCCTAATCCTTCTTTATCTTTGTGGCTCTTATGCAGGGTTGATAACTGATTCAAAATAGTAATCCTCTCATAAAATTTTGCTTCAGATCTCAACTTCTTCAATTCTTGATCCGGCTTCTCATTTTCTTCTGACTTCATCTTGATGATATTCTTGAGATTTTCTTTAGATTTCTTCCATTCCTCTATTACAATCTTTAGTTCATCTTCGGTCTTCTTCCAGCCTTCCATTTTTTTATTTAACCCTTCTTTGATGAATTATTCAGTATTTTACTTGTCATTCAACATCTTCTCTAATTCATCCACCTTTTCTTTTGATTCCTTCAATTCTTGACTGACTTCCTTATGCCTTTCTTTAAAATTCTAGATCTGATTCCCAATCTTACTGATACATGCATTCACTTCCTTCAAGTTTTCTTTAAACTCCTAATTTTTTAATTTGGTACCCTCAATATCGCTCATCATGGTATTTTAATTCTCATCAACATAGTATCCTCCTTCCATCTATTCAAACAACCAAGATCTCCCTCAAGCAGTTAAGCTATATCTACAAGGGACCAAGCTCTGATACCAATTGTTGAACATGTCAAATAATTGGGGGGGAGTGAATCAATAATCAATAAATAACTTTAAAAACTTAAATTGAATTGGTAAGTGCATAAACCATGTAATCAGATGTGCATCAATAAATTTACTTACTCTCACTTTACCGATAAGTAAATTAAACCAAACATAAACTTAAGAACACACAACACCAACACACTGAACGCCAGAATTTACATGGATAACCTAAATTGGGAAAAACCACAGAGAAACTAATTCCATGAAATGAACACCAATTAAGGTGACACTGGTTAAGGTAATTTTTACAAGGGCTCACTTCTCATTTTTTCATTGCGGGTTGGCTCACTGTTGGTCAGGCTTACTACCATAAAATAAGAGAGGCTCACTACCAATTACAAAAGATGTTTACTAAATAAAGTGTGAATTGACATAATTACATCTAACTATGCATGAAGAAGCTCCAATCGATAGTACATTGATCATTGATAGTAGAGATCCGATACAAATCCTCTTCTAGCATATACCAAAATTCTACAACACAGTATCTCAACTTCTTTCACGCCACTTAATGATTACCGAAATAGACTCATACTATATCACCTTTGGTTCTTTGTCTCCAACTTGTACATATAATCACATCTATCTCCATATTACACACACTTACACTCACTCATAGATAAAAAGGGTTTTCTTTAATTATACAAGTATCTGATCATACATATGTTGGCCACACCAAAAGAGTGTGTCAGTCACAATACAAAATGATATTACAATTATGTTCAACACACTACCGCCAACCCTAAATCTAGGTTATACATAGGAAATATTTACAATATGTTACCACAAGACCTAAATAGGTCACCCTTAAGATCTACACACTTCATATTACATTCACCAAAAAGATAAGTAAATTTTGGAACCATCAAACCACAACAACCAAGATCATGTCTGATATAACGAAACTTCAGAATAACTGATAGATAAGAATTGATTAAACCTATCTAGAATAAGATATGATAAGATTACCAAAACTCCTAATGAACTACAAGAAATTCTAGATATTAGTAACACCTGGAACAACACTATAAGCACAATAGTCAACAGATACCGAGATAAAACATATGCACATCCAAACACCGAAAGTGTACAAGTATACCGAAAGATGTAATCCATAAGTAGAATTAAGTACACTTGTCACTAATCACCAAAATTATACGTATTAAACTTGTTTTCCATTTAACCGAAACCACTAATATCAATAACCACAACTTTCCAACCGACACCGATACCGCCAAGTAGTTGGTATAAAAGTTTTGAAATCAATGACAACAATGCTAGAAACGTCTCAATATGTCTAATAATATCCTCTTTTGGTATTAATAATCATGCAATTTTCTAATAAATCCCTATCATGATCAAACAACAAGATACATAAATGAGCTGAAATACAACCAACAGACGGTTATTACACCATTTTTGTGTCTACTCATGGATTACTAACAAATATTCTAATAGATATTCTACCATTTTATGTTATTTCTAGTACGCATGTGCATAAAACCTAGCTTATGTATGTGGTTATGAGGCATAGTCGAAGACTTTTGAAAATGTGATTTTATGAGATGTAGAAAATACCAAAAAAAAAAGATTGTTGGCCTATTCTAATACTATATCCTCCCATCCTCATACTATTTTAGACCTTATCCCTCCATTAATACTATCATTCATATTATTACTCCTAAAGTTGTCCCTACTTATCTTGTAGCTACTTCTAGTGGTCCATCTCCTTTTACCCTTAGTTTTATCCATTGCCTTAGAAGATTTTGAACTTTATGGAGACTCTATGCTAATTTCTAAAATACCATGTTGCTCAACAAGACGAGTGAGATGAAGAGTTCATTTATGCATACATTTGTTCTCATTATATGTTAATTTCTTGTAAAAGGCACATGTCACTTTCTCTATCGTGGTTTCCCCTTAATTTGAAAAAGTGTCAATTTGAGTGGAGGATTTCTTGTCTTCCTTACTTTCCATATCATATTGATATTTTTGTTTCTACTCTTTGTTTGAAGCCTTAAGTTTCTCTTTTCCTAAAATAAGGGCTCAAGGTTTAATGGTCTTCAAGGTATCCATATGGATTAAATTATCTTTCTCCCTTGTTGAGTCTACAATAAAACCTTCCAAAGTTTGCATTTTCCATGTGATCGGTTCTATTAAGGGATAAAAAACTAGGCAATTACCATGACTCAAGGATTGGACATCCTACTGAGCAGTTATCCTCCTTTATAAAAAATCATTTCATTTATCAACCTAGGGACATATTTACTTAAAATGGGTTAGCAAGATATATGCACCAAGGATTCTACTTAGACCACGCTATGGTTGTAAGAAACAAACTGCTTTGAAAGGAAACTAGTCTATACCTGCAGGAAACGAATGCTGGAAAGGAAATTAATCTATAACTACAAGAAAAAAATGTTGGAAAGGAAATGTGGAAGTGAATATCCTAAAGGAATACTACAACTTGAAAACACAAAGACTTAAAAACACAACTATAATGCTTCAATAGTTCTGCCACTTTGGCTGCAGGAAGTACTGGACTATCCTGTGGCTTTGGCTACAGGAATTGTGTTAACACTAGAATTATGATACCAAGATGCAGGAAACTGAAAATACATGCAAATTATTCTAACTAACTAACATGGATTCCTCACCAAGTGGTCCCCCTTGAGTGAGTGTCCAAACTCAATTACACTGAACTAAAGATCAACACTTCATCTTCTATTGATTGAAAAAGTGAATTACAAGATTCATAACAACTGTAAAACAACAGAATGGAAACTATAATTGATAATTCCCTCCCTTCTCACGTAGGAGTGGGGCTTTATTTAAAGAAGAAAACATCTAACTGCTAATTGATCACGCCATAGAAATAGGCGGATCTTTTATTACAATCCTACCAACAGAAAGGAAAACTATAAAATAGAATAGGTCCAGGAAAGAGGAAAGAGCTTCTTTTGACAACAAATATAAATTCCCACTCTCTCCTATATTTCTTTAGAGAATTCATTACATTGCCTCGGTCTTTGCTTGATTGTTGCCACCTTGATCACCCAGGATCTGCTTGCTGGTGTTACGCTTAATGTTTCTCCATGTGAACCTGCTGCAAGACTGGGTCGGGCATCCAGCGCATGGGCACATTTTACCTGGTCAAGATGATGGTTGCTATATTGATGCACTGCACTTTAGATGTTATGATAGAGACATTTATGGTAATCAACACCAAAATATACATGCATTATTTATGTTCAAACAACTAATTCATTTATAAAGACATAATCATAATTCTAAAGTAAATAATATAGCATATTCATCCAAGCATAGCGTATTAAGTGTGTTTTAACCATAGCATAGGTCTGGTGGCAGCATGCCAAATAATAGAAAATCTGAGTATAATTTTTTGGAGAAAGTATGATAGAAAAAGGAAAAGGTTCTAGTAGAAGCTATCCTAGGGCATCTAAAATTTGGCATTAATATGCCCCATCATTCTGCCCCCAATGAAGACTAGTGTCATCCCTCAGGCACTGAGACATTTTGTATCTTTGCAAGTACCCAGAGATCTCCTTCCTGAGGCTCACCACTCATGGAGGTGCCCACATGCCAATAGTATCCATTTGTTTGCTCCATCTTGAGTCGTCGACTCATCTCCAACTGTTCATCCACCTAATTGTCTACACAACTGTATAGTGGCCATAGGAGAAGAGGAGGCTTAAAGGAAAGAGGGATCCACCTCTCAGGTCGTGGTTTCCTTCCCAGGCGTATGTACCACTGGATTCATTGCATCGCAGCTCGAAGGTTGATGAGGCTGTGAGGATCAGCCTTCTTTAGTTCCAGTGTTAACCTATCCCACCTCTTCCTTAATCCTTTTGCTTCCCTATTTCCCTATGCTATTGAGAGTTTCTCAAATTCTGCAAAAAATTCCTCTCGGTTGCCCATAATACTTTTCCTGTGTGTAGAGTCCTGCAATCCATAAACTATTTCCATCCAATCACAATATAATATGTAGGGAGTACCACTTTCTGGTCGCAAGGGAAGTGTAACACATTGCTCAATTCCTATGTATTTACTTAATTCCTCCTCGTAGTTTATTTCATTTCTGGACCAAGAAAGAAGAGCAGATAGGTGAATGTCACTAATAAGTAAAAAGGGGTTCCAGTTGGTATCGAAGGGAACATCATAGTTGTGCAAATAAAGTTCACATAATAAATTCCTAATGCAATCTAGTGATTCTTCATATGCAGCCATGAATTCCTATGGTGAGCTTATGCTTGTGTATAAATCTCTAAGAACTCTCAATAGTTTAAACATTAAAAATTGTTCTTTTAAACACAATGTATAGACCCTAGGAGGTGATCTGCATTCTATCAGCTGAGAAATTAATTCTGTGACTGAGTCTAACTTACCTTACAAAAGTTGTACTTCCCATTGTTTTCTTCCTATTTCCCTTTTTAATTTATCCCTTTCCAGTTCCCACATTGAATTTTCATATTTCATTTTTGTAAAATAGTCAATGGAGAGGGATTGGAGTGTTACCTGTGATTTTTTCTGGGTGTGACCTGTTCTATTTCTTTTTTCACTACTTTTGTTTCATCAACTCTAAACTCATCAGTGGTTGGCACTAGGGCATCATTCACTTGAACATCTTCATGATGAGAAGAAGGTATATTGGCTACTTTGGTGTGTTCTATCTCTATGCATGTTGTTTCTATGTCCAGTTTCTTGGCTGCAGGATCTATTTCCATCATATCAGGACACTGCACATGGGCTACCTGCTTGTGGTTGTTCCTTCAAAGACTCCTTAATATGTCGATTATTAGGAGACAAACCATTCATCAGAGGTGAGTCTATTTTGTCTGCTTGTTGTGTGTTCAAATGAACACTTCATCGTAGAGGAGTGTCAATAGATGTTGCAGGGCACTTTTGTGATGTCCTTTTCTTTCTTATAGGAATGGCTACAAGAGAAACATGGTTTTTAGGCAAAACAAGAGTTTCTTCCATTGCATATTCAGTCATTTTTGCTTTGCCCTTTTCTTTCCTCCGGGCACTCTGTTTTACCATTAGAATCTACAAATTTGTGGAACCCTTGGTTTCACCGCCTCCTTGGCTAGGGTTTGGACTACCAGATGCCATTTTCTCTGTATCAGCTCCCAAAGGAGAAGGGATTTCGTGTGAATCTTCTATAATAGTAGTTTCATCATTGTCAGGAATGGCCTCATTAGGGACATTTCCCTATGCTTCTTGAATTACAGGTTTTGGCCCTTCACCATGTAATTGTACATGGGGTGTGGTGATAAACTCGTCCCAATTCATAGGATAGATATTCCACAAAGATCTTTCCACCAAGAGTCTTATCAATCCATGGTAAATAAAATTGGGCACATTTACCAGGCGGCCATGCCACAAATGACTCAAAAGTTTAAAATGTACGACATGCAAGTAAGAAAATCATCCCTCACAGGTAATGTACCTTATAACATGGATTTCTAGCTGAGAGTAATCACTTGGAAGAGTTGTTATTTTGGTCCCTTGTTTTCTGTATTCTAGTTCAACATCTGTGGGTAAAGAAAATTCAGCTTTGGTTGTCCGTGCATCGTTCTCGTGTGGAAAGACTTCTCCTATGGTAGGAATTCCATAAAATTTATCAATTTGTGCCTCAGAAGCTTCCACTCTTAACCCTTTTACGTAGGTAACCCCATTGCTATAGGTTCACAATAATTCCAGTGTTACGACCTTGTCGTAACCATACAACCTAACAAAATATGTAAGCCAACCTACATGGTTAAAGACTTGGATGTTGGGCTAGTCCTGTAATAGGGATGACTGATCCCCTGGTTCATGTCGTATCGGTTTCCCACCCATTCTTTTATTGAAAAATTATGTAGCCCAAAGAAATTCCAAATCACTACAACCTCCAATTGCCTTCCACAACTCTGCCCTCTGTACCCTTAATGTTCCTCACCCTGTATTCCGCTTAACTTAAGGCTAGATAAAAATTGGTGAGCTCTTTGGTTGGTTTTCTAGGTAATATGGACAAATGGCAGAGGAAATTTGAAAAAGTAGAGTTGGAAATGTGAGTTGGTTTTTAAAAAAACAAAGGCTTATCAAGGAATTTTGTATGCTTTGGGTTTTCACATCAATTAATTGAAATGACTATGCAACATAGATTAAGCGAGGGTCATTATTTCAAAACACAACTTAACAGGATATCCCCTACGAAAAAGGTGACAAGTGTCCACACATGCTTGGTTATGAAGTACAATAGTACTTGGATGAATTACTAAATCAATTACAATGTAACTGATAATAATGTCAAATGAAGTTAAAAGTGTTTCAAATAATAAATGAATGTGTACCTTGAGTATAATAACTTGTAAATGTCCAAATCTGAAAAGATCGAATGACGTGGGTTGAACACAAATTAATGAGTGGCGTAATGATAATGGGATGGGTGAGTGAAGATGGCAGAAAAAGTTGATGGGATATGATGAGATGGCGGCTTTATTACGGAAAAAGATATTTCATGGGAAATGAAAAAATTTTATGACTACTTTTGAATAGAGTCAAAGAGATGAATGGAGTGAAAAACCACTCCAATTGGCTACAGGAAAGTCTTCAGCTGGAGGAGGTCCATTGGACGTAGAAGAGTCTTCAGTTGTAGGAGGTCCATTGGCTGCAAGAGGTTCAACCACAACAGGAGGAATCTCAAATTGCCACAGGAACTCAGCCTTAGTGGTTTTCTTATGGTACAGACGAAGTCTGTGACCATTAACCAATAAATTGAAACACAAAGGTTCGATTGTAGACAATTGGACTGCACCATGAGAAAAAACTTTTTCTACCTCATAGGGACCAAGCCAATGATTTATGAGCTTACCTTGATTATCTTGAAACTGTGAATCATATAAAAGTGCCCAAACACCAGCAACAAACTGTTTATTCTGTATATGTGAGTCATGCCATTTCTTTTGTTGCATTTGAACTATGTGTTCTATAAGGCTTCTTTTCTCATTTCATCCAGATGATTAAGATGCAGGAGTCTTTCCTTTGAGATGTAGGAAGATCCAAGTTGTGGTGTAATGTTGCTCGTATGGTTTTATGTTCAAATTCAATAGGCATTACGATAGTTTTTCCATACACCAACTCAAAGGGTGTAAAACCTATGGGTTTTTTCCATGTTGTGCAGTATGCCCACACATCTTCCTACAATCTGTTACTCCAGACCATCTTGTGTAGCTGAACTATCTTAGTCAGGATAGCTTTGATCTCTCTATTGGTGATCTCTACTTGACCATTCACCTGGGGATGATATGGACTAGACTTCCAGTGGCGAATGTTGCACTCATTCATAAGTGCAGTGATCAGAGTAGAAGTGAACTGAGCTCCCTAATTTGTTACAAGTTCCCATGGAACACCATACCTGGTAAATATTTACTCATATAAAAACTGAACAAACCTGTTATCCCTATCATGCTTCATATCTCACACTTCCACCCATTTTGTTACATTTTCAGTGCAGACCAAAATGTAAGAGTTGTCATTTGATGGGGGGTTAATTGGTCCCAAAAAATATAACCCCCATTTATCAAATGGAGTGACTATTACCTGGGGGAACAAAGGCATTTCATCTGACTTGGTTGGACGAATCATTCACTGACATCGATCACACTTGCGGGTGTAATTGGTTGCATCCTCATGTAGAGTTGGCCAGTAATAGCCAATAGTGAGTATTTCATGGCTCTCTATTTTGTGAGTATATTCATGAAAGGCATGCATGATATCATATGTCTTATCCTCTTGAATACACCTTCTCAGAATCTGATTGGGTTCAATATAGAAGAGACAGTCGATTAGCCAAGAAAAGTTGAAGGTTATCTCAATTAACGACCCTCTTTTCCTTGGGTGAGAAATGTGGTGGTACCTTTTGAGCGACCAGATAATTTGTGATGTCAGTATACTAGGGGGTATGAGCTGAAATAGAAAACAGGTGGTCATCAAGAAAGCTTTCATCGATGACATGTGGGTCATCGACATTCTACAATCTGGACAAGAAATCAACAACTACATCTGTTTTACCTAGTTTATCCACTATCGTGATGTCGAACTCTTGTAGAAATAGGAGCCATCTGGAAAGCCTCCCTGTAATAGAAAGCTTATTTTCCAAATATTTGACGGCTGCATGATCAGTATACACAAATATTTGGTAACCAGTTATGTAGTGGCAAAACTTGTTCAGCGCATATATAACAGCCAGAAGTTCTTTCTCTATGACTGTGTAGTTCAGCTCAGCGCCCTACAAATTTTTTCTTATGAAGTAGATGGCATGCTCTAAAAGCCATTATTTTTGTCCTAGGACAATACCTACAACATGGTTAGATACATTAGTATGTATAGAATGATAATGCCCAATTAGGCCCTCAGAGAACTGGTGCCTGAGTAAGAACAATCTTCAGTTGTAGGAAGGATTCTTCACAAGTTATTGTCCATAAAAAGTATGAATCCTTAGTGAGAAAGGAATACATGGGACCTTCCATTTTGTTGAAGTCCTTAATAAACCACTGGTAGTAACTAGCATTCCCCAGAAATCCGTGGACATCCTTCTGCTTTGCTAGCGTACGCAAGTTCATGATGACTTCAATTTTAGTAGGATCCACCTGAATGTCTTTAGCAGATATGTAATGACCTAGCACAACTCATTCCTGCATCATCATGGAGCATTTCTTGCTATTGAGGGATAGATTATGCTCCTCACACTTGGTAAGAACCTTACCCAAATTGACCAATGCCTCCTCATAGGTTTCCCCATAAGTGGTGAAGTCATCCATGTATATTTCCATGCAATCATGTGAGATATTAGCAAAAATAATGATAACTTCTAGATGGAATGTAGCTGGAGCATTACAGAGGCCAAAAGGTAGCGCAGAGTAAGAAAATGTTCCCCAAGGGAAAGTGAATGTGATTTTCTCCTGATTTTCAGGAAGGATCCTGATCTGGTTGTATCCACTATATCCATACAGGAAAGAAAAATAACGCTTCCCTGCTAAGGAATCAAAGACCTGGTCAATAAATGGCATTGGAAAATGGTCCTTCTTGGTGGCAATGTTGAGTTCCCTATAGTCGACACATACTCACCACTTTAATCCTTTTTTTTGAACAATGACCAAAGGTGGGACCCATTGACTATCAGAAATGGGGTATATAAAATCGGCATTAAGAAGTTTTTGCAACCCTATTTTGACTATCTCTCTTAATGCAAGGTTTATATGCCTCTGGAATTTCCTAAGAGGCAGTTTGTCCTCTTTCAGACAAATCCTATGAGTACATAGTTTAGGGTCCAAGCCCTTCATATCTGAATAGTCCCTTGTGAAAGGTGTGGTATGGCCTTTCAGCAGTTTAGCCAAAGATGTTTGTTGCTAGTTGGTAAGTTCTCTATTAATATACAAGCAACAGTTAGGGGAAACTTCCAACTATTTTGTGAGTTCTACAATAGAAGCATTCGTCAATGGAGGTGCTTGGAACTCATGGGGTATTAATTGGTGGTAGAGATACTTGGTTGTAGGAGATGAAGGTAGGTTGCAATCAGGGTACAAATCTTGTAGGGAGAAGTTATGAGGATTGAGACAATTTATGGGAACTGAATGTGGGCCATATTGGTTGTGCAAAATGTTGGTGATTATAGTGTCCTCTTGTAGGTGCAGGAAGGGATCCCTTTTTAACATCATGAGTTGGGCTACTGAGTTGACTACCTCAACCTCCTCCCTAATGTCATGCCAAATTGGTGAAGCTAAATCCATTTGTCATTGTATAGGCGGGTACAAGGCTAATGTCTCAGTATGCTGACCATTAGAAATGGTCATACCGCCTGAGCGACATCCTATAAAGGCATCAGCAGTGGCTAGAAAAGGGCGACCAAGAATAATTGGATAGAATCCCAAGGTGGTCTTAGGTGAGAGTATCATAAAGTCTGGATAGGACCAGGTTTCAAGGTCAACAACTATATCCTCCACTACCCCGTTGGGTTTGAATGTGGAACTGTCTATAAGCTACAGGAGGGTGGGTGTTTCTCGGAGGTTAGTGACTCTGAGTTGCTACATGATGTACTTAGTCATGACATTTATGGAAGCTCCTAAGTCTGTCAAAGAATTTTTTATGGCTGTCCCATTAATGGTAACCTCGATAACTGGGTTGTCTGGGTCAGAATAATTGGGGACCACTATTTTATCGAGCATGAAATCAACAAGTTTCCCTAGGCCATGGACTATCTGGGGATCTTTCCACTTACGACTTGGATTTTTAAAGAAAGCCTCTTTGATAGCCTTGCCATACGTGGGAACATCCTTTATTGCTTGAAAAAGAGGAATCTGGACATTAATGTTCTTGATTTGGTCTAGGATGTCAAAGGTTGCATCATCTGTATGCTTAGAATTTTCATTCTACAACCTTTGTGGAAAGGGAGGTGGAGCTGGCTGGAATTTCTCTGGTAACATCGTTGCGCTTATTGTAGTGGCATCTGGAGTAGTTTGAGGAATGGACTCTTCTGGAGTTACTTCAGTTATAATAGGAGGTGTTGGTAGAGTAGTGCCTGACCATAAATGAATGTCATTGATTGTGTAGGCAGGGTATTGGTTTGGGTCAACTGAATAGGCATTTTGTTAAGGTGTTGGAGGCATATTATTAGGATTTGGCTAAGACTAGGAAGGGATTTGAGTAGGCTTAGGGGGTGTTGTAGTGGCTGCAAGAGGTGGAATAAGGGGTTGTTGTTGAGACTACGGTGGTGGCTACAGGAGTCCCTACTGCTAGTTTGGTCATTGCTGACCTCCCCACCACTATGGATTTTGTTGCCAATTTCCTTGTGGAGGCTGCCAATTTCTTTGGGTTTGTTTCCAATTCCCTCAGAGTTTTTTCCAATTCCCTTTGGTTTGTTTCCATTGAGGACTTGGGTAAGGTTTCCATTGAGGTTGCAGATTATTCCAAGGAGAGTATTGATTATTCACAGGTGGTTTCCATTGACTACTATAAAATGGACCATTAAAAGTAAGAGGGTCCAAAGGCATACCTTATTTGTGAGCCCATGGTCTTCATTGTGCAATGAAGAATACTTTCTCATCATCTCCTTCAATCAGCTTATAATCAGTGGGTAGTTGTGCAGTCTTCGTATTGGCAACCAACTTGCAACGATAATCTCTCTTCTTCTATCTACAATGTGGACAAAACTCTGCCAGAATAACTTCAGACTCCTCATGCTTATTTTTTGCCTACATTGTGTCCAGCTGGGTGGCCATGTTATTGATAATGTCTTGCTTGAAGTCAGACAACAAATGTGTGATTTCTGTTGGAGAGGCCCCGGTGCCATTAGTTTTTCCCATTGTAGAGTTATATCCTCTGCCCTTCTTGGTGGCAACTCTTGAGAGACATATTTTATTGATATCCTCCCATGTAGATTGGGTGATATCTCCTCCAATCATAAGATCCAAGGCTTTAGTGCACCATTCATTTATACCCCTTAAAAAGATAATTTTTTGTGACTCTTCATTGAGCTGGTGCTGAGTATTCTTCTACAAGCGAAACAATAATATTGACACATAATCCTCTATACTCTCATCTTCCTTTTGTATCATCTTGAAGATGTCATCCCCTGTCATATCATTTCCCTTACAATACTCTTTATACTTTGTCAAGAACTCTATCTTCATTTCATCCCAATCATGCACAACGTCCTGGCCTAAGCCCATAAACCATCTCAATGCATACTTCTTGAGAGTTACGAGAAACAATTTGAGTCTATGGGAATCTGTGGTGTAGTCATAGCTATGACAGAGGATGTCAAACTCAAAGAGAAAGGTATCTAGGTCCTCGGTCACCAGGCCATAGAATTTTGGAAGTGATGAAGAGGGAATATTCTTGAGGTTGTGATTATCATGCTGGTCAATAATGGGAAATGGAAAGGTAGGGGGGTTTTCCATCCTAGGAAGACCTTGAGGGAGACCTTGTGGTTGGTAGATGACAAGAGGCAATGTATTTTCTTCTTGATTATCTAGGTATTGGATTCTAAAATTGGCCAAGGCTTCTGCAAAAGGATTGAACTCAAGTTGCTCTTCAAGAAGGTGAAAGTTCAGTGGATCACCTTCTGAAGATGATGATGATGATGATGATGATGATACATGAAGGTTTACAATTTCATCCATGAATTGACCCTCCTCTTCATCTTCTTCCGATACAAAGATATCTCCTAATCAGTTGTTGGGGTAATTTGGTAAGTACCTTCCTAGAGTGTCCCTTCTTCTTCTTATATGCATACATATAAATGAAAAATTACGATGGTGGAGTGAAAGACTTTTTGATAGAAAACTCTATTTAAAAAAGATGTACATGCTTGAATTGAATTCTACAAATGGATGAGTTAAAAAATTGCCTCAACACCATCCCTGGTAACGGTGCCAAAAATGATTGGTTCTATTAAGGGATCAAAAACTAGGCAATTACCATGACTTAGGGATTGGACATCCTACCGAAAAGCTATCCTCCTTTATAAAAACTCATTTAATTTATCAACCCAAGGACGTATTACTTAAAACGGGTCAGAAAGATATATGCACCAAGGATTCTACTCAGACCACGCTATGGCTATAGGAAACAAATTGCTTTGAAAGGAAACTAGTCTACAGCTGTAGGAAATGAATGCTGGAAAGGAAATTAATCTATAGCTGCAAGAAACAAATGCTTGAAAGGAAATGTAAAAGTGAAGATGTTGAAGGAATACTACAACTTGAAAAAACAAAGACTTGAAAACACAACTATAATGCTTCAATAGTTCTGCCACTTTGGCTGCAGGAAGTACTGGACTATTCAGAGGCTTTGGCTGCAGGAACTATGTTAACATCAGAATTACGAAACCAAGATGCAAGAAATTGAAACTATATGCAAATGATTCTAACTAACTAACATAGATTCCTCACCAAGTGGGCCCCCTTGAGTGAGTATCCAAACTCAATTACACTGAACTAAAGATCAACACTTCATCTACTATTGATTGAAAAAGTAAATTACAAGATTCATAACAACTGTAAAACAACATAATGGAAACTATAACTGATAACGCCCTCCCTTCTCATGCAGGAGTTGGGATTTATTTAAAGAAGAAAAACATCTAACTGCTAACTGATCACACCATAGAAATAGGCAAAGCTTTTATTACAATCCTACCAACAAAAAGAAAAATTATAAAGTTGGAAATAGAATAGGTCTAGGAAAGAGGAAAGAGTTGCTTTTGACAACAAATCTAACTTCCCACTCTCTCCTATATTTATTCAGAGAATTCATTACGTTGCCTCGGTCTTTGCTCAACTACTGCCACCTTGATCACTCAGGATCCACTTGCTGGTGTTGTGCTTAATGTTTCTCCGTGTGAACCTGCTGCAAGACTGGGTCGGGCATCCAGTGCATGGGCGCATTTTACCTGGTCAAGATATTGATGTGCTTCACTTTAGATGTTAGGATAGAGATATTTATGGTAATAAACACCAAAATATACATGCATTATTTATGTTCAAATAACGAATTTATTCATAAAGACATAATCATAATTCCAAAGAAAGTAACATAGTATATTCATCCAAGCGTGGCATATTAAGTGTGTTTTAACCATAGCATAGGTCTGGTGGCAGCATGCCACATAATAGCAAATTTGAGTATAAATTTTTTGAGAAAGTATGATAAAACAAGGAAAAGCTCCTAGCAGAAGCTATCCTAGGGCATCTAAAATATGGCATTAATATGCCCCATCACCATGTAGCTCCAAGTGACTCTTATTCGAATAAAAGGTGGATATAAAAATATGATATTCAAGATTTTTTCTTTAAGGAATGGAAAGGATGAGTTGATCCTATTTCTTTTATATGCGACATCCTTTAACTTGGAACTTTAGTGAGTTAAATTTTGTGAAATACTCCTCCAAAGTGTCAAAGTATCTTGGAATTAGACTTAAGAGTTCATTTTCTAATCAATGAATTCTTAGTTCATCAACCTTCCCAAAGAGTTGTTCAAAGGCTATCCAAACTTCATTGTGTGTTTTCAAGGCTTCTACATGGAATAGAAATTCTGGAGATAAATTTAGAGATAATAATCCAAAGTCCAAATCACATTATTAAATATTTTTCTATATATTTTTCTACATTGGGATTTTTTTTGTACCCATAGTTACCCTATATAACACTTTCTTCTTCAACATGAGGGAAATGACCCGTTTCCATTCATGATAGTTGAAGGGTGTTAAAGGCTTCGTGGTTTTATTGAACTCCATTATTAGTAGAAACTTGATGTGAAAAAATAAATGTTTAAAGGGAAATATGGAAGTGTACAACGACACAACTCATAGAGGTGCACAGTGGCGTAACTCAAGACACTCCCCTTTATGCAATATTTGGTGACCCTGCTCCATATTTTAACACTTTATAATTAGTGTATTTTAAAATGAAAATAGGCCCAATGGATGGGAAAATTTTAAAATATGAACTTTTTCAATAGATAACGCTCAATTTTGAGCCATCCATAAAAAATTATTGCAAAAGAAAATTCTCGCAAACTAGGCCTAATTTAAATACAATTGCACTAACATATTAAAAAGGACATCAAGGGGAGATCCAACCCATGCATTTAACCACTCATTAGAATCATCTTATAAATATCTTTCCAATGAGTACTAACACATAAAAAAATAATCTTCCATTTGTAATTTATGGTGAAAATAAATAATACTCCCCCTATTCTCCAGGTTATGCAAAATTAAAAATTGCTTCCCCACTTACAAGCTCTTCGCTCATAGTGGTTAGCATAATTTTTACAACATTGAAATAAATTATATTAGCATAAAATTCTAATCATACAATGATAATGTCAAAACAAATAATTAACAATATGAAGTGGGAGCTATTGATGTGATTTTTGTGAACACTCCAACATGCAGGATGAAACACTTAGTATTCCAAGATGAAACACCAAATATATAATCCTCTATTGAACAAATAAACCACATATGATAAATATTACAAATAAATATCATACAAGCGACTCTAGGGTACCTAATTTTGTTGGGCACAACTCAATTTTATGATGTGGTTTGTTGGTAATTGTACTATCATAAATTGTAAGCACCTTATTGGTGTGTACAATTTCATGATTGTTTGGCATCCACCTTATTATGTTCCCATTTTAACATGCATGATGGGACTTCATGTTGCACTTTGTGAACACCTAAATTCGAATATGAGTCCTATGTTATCTCAATTTCATCCAAAATCAATGTGAGGCCTTATTTCTACGTGTGCTCCTTCATTATTTCTCCAATTCAATAATTTATTTCCCAACATGAGCCCTATGTTACCATTTGTAGCCTTGTTCTTCTCGACCCCAAAATCAATTATACCTCATAATATGACATCCCCTCACTATGTGGAATCTATGGTTCTGATTTTGTGTCTGATTGGAGGGAAGAGGATGCCCAGGGCGTCCTCTTCCCTGATGTTTGGCCATAAATTGGACTCGTCGGCTTGTCTTGTGGTTTTAGCGGGATTTCCAAATGTGTGTTGGCCTCCTCAAAATTTTACCTCTAAATTTTTGTGAGAGGAATAAACGCAGCCTATCTCTCCTCATTTGGATATACACAAGTAAGATTTCAAGAGCTATCCTACAATTTTGCATCCAAGCATTCCAGATAAAGATTCCAAGAATTATAAGGTATTTTCAAGGCAATCTTCTCCATGGATCAATCTTATTTCCCTCATTGAAGGCCAAGTAAAGGATTCTACCATCAAGGAAGAAGATCATAGTGCAAGCATTCATCCACAATCATTCAAGGCTTCAAGCATTTCTTCTCCTGAATCAAGCATTTTGGGAAACTACAACATCCATTACACAAGGTTTTATCATTCATGATATCATTTTAGGTTTTTGTGCAAAGTCAAAGCTATTGCATCAACATACTTGATCACATTTTAAAAATTATTTGAATTGCTAAGGTGTGATATACTTCATTATTTAGATCTAGCCTCTGATATATGAAAACACACTTTCATTTACTTTATTTCATTTCAAGGTTGATTGAAAACTAGGGTTTGACAAAGGAAAATACCTCTACACAACCCTTTTCACCATAATTATATGTGCAGGAACATGTGGTGAATGCATCAGGGCCGAATCTAGAAAGTATAGGATCTGAAAAACAATTTAGAATTTGAATCAAAAAAATTAATGTGAATAGGAAGGCTTAAGTGAACTCTTCCCGGGAACAAGATTCCATGGGCAAACTCTTCCTTGTAGATTAGATTCAAATTAAAACCTCAGCTTAGTATTGTTGTCTGGTTTTTTTTGGTACTTGTAGGTTATTGTCTATTCTTTGTTAGTCTATGTAATCCAAAACTTGTCATTTCTACCTATATTGCCTTCTATCTTGCATCACCCTATCATATTCCCTTAAATCCAACTTATTCTAATACATTATTGTGAAGGATCATTGACCCACTTAGTGATTAAGTCCTACTCGAGCTTAGTGTGTCATTTTCCTTTCGATTGTTCATTAGGAAAATGAGGATAATCCAATCTCCCTTGCATGCATTTCCCTCTTCCTTTTCCTTATTGTACATTTTGGTGAACCTGACACACCACATTTCCATTCTCATTTGGTGCCTAGATCTCATTCATTTCCTTCTTGGATCTAATTTGGGTAGCTTTCATTTTCATTATGGAGTTTACTAAGTTAGATTGGTGTGTGATAATTTATGTTGTTGCATTTCTCCTTACCTCTATTTACCAATTACATGGAGTGGATAATACTTTCTTGTACTTTATTATGTTTATATTCCTTCATGGTGTTCTTGCATATGGCATTATGAGACATCTCTCAAATATATTTCCTCCTTATAAAACATGTTTCAAGATCTTTATCAATATTTCATGTAGTTTTCTCATAATATTTTTAGAAAGTGTATGGAATATGTTAATTACATAAGAATATTTGTTAATGAACCAAAAAATGATATTAGCATAAATACTCTTAATTTTTCTCCTAGGGTGTCTATTAATCAAGAGGATAGAGATCATGCTCCTAACAATCCCAGATCCTCTCCCCTTAAATCCATCTTAATAGATGATCTTAAGGAAGCCAATTTATGCACTTCTTTCGATAATCTTAAATATTCTTCCTTTTTTTTATCAAAGTATCTTTCATAATCCCGATGTTAAATATTTTCATGGTGATTTATCACCAAAAATAACATTAAGTAGATATGAGGACCTTGATAAACCTTCTTCTTCTTCCCCACCTAAAGACAATATGAATACTGATAGGAATTCTAATATCCCTAAAGAGATTCATTCCCTTCTTATTCATCTTTACACTGCCCATTTTCATATAGCTCAAGATGAATTCCCTTCTCCATCTACATTAAATTCCAATTGCAATATGAGATATGAAATTACTACTCAACAAGGTTATAGTGGACAAGGTCTTTGTATTCATGAACAAGGTATTGAAGTCCCTATAGATCCTCCTACACAAGTCACTAGATGTGGTCTAGGATTTATAACTCAAGCTACCACTTTTCCTTCTTCTTCTAATCCTTTTCATTCTGTTTCATCCCATTAAAAACCTCTTTTAGAAATTATTTTACCAACACATTCCATTGTTACACCTCATTTTAATGATCGTTTGGCTTTGGCTAAGAGAATATTTTGGAGAATTAAATACAATACTATTTTTTTCCTTTTAGACATTTTGCAAAGAATCAAATATATCATAATGGTTATTTTCATTGTTTATTCTATCGTAGCAATAAACATTCTCTTGTTGATTGTATTGAGTTTAAATAATTTGTTGAAGATTTGGTAGATAGATCTCTTATTTGCTTACCAACAGATCTTATGCTTTTTCTTGATATCAAAGCTATATCTTATAATTTTTATTTCCTATTATGTTTCTCTCCATTATAAAATATTAGCATCTTACTTCATTAGGGACTCTCTTGGTTTTTCATGATGTTCATTGTGAGCAACACAATAGGTTCTTTCCCCTGTTCTTCCACTTTGGGGGCAAGGTCTCTCTATCTTATTCATCATTTTTATTCTAAAGGATCCTTTATACCTTTTTTGGTTGAATCTCTTATAGTATGATGTCCTTTCATGCATGGAATTTATTGTTGCATATTTTTCTCTTTAGGAGATTGTTATCTTTGTTTACAACCTCTTCCTTTCTTGGAAGTGTATATCTCTTATAAAAAAAATCAATGTTTTTATAATGTGACATCATTTTTCTTTCTCCTTTAATAGGACCCTTTTTCCCTTTATGGAATCACATATTTTATAATGGTACATTCTTTCTAGCATGAAATTATTTGTTTTAGACAAGAAATTTTCATCTTTGTTAAACAATCTTTTTCATGCTTCAAAGAGCATGTTTGTTATAAGTGATCTTTCCATTAGGGAGTATGTGGTTTTCCTCTTTCTTTTTCAAAAGATTCATTATATCTTTGTTATTTGTATCAATTATAATGTGATGTGCTTCCTTGTGTGGACTTTTTTTGTTCTAAGATCTGTCTCTTTTCTAGAGATTGATATTTTTGTTTGCAATCTCTTCCTTGTTTGGAAGTGTATATCTATTACAATTGATCATTATCTCAGTATATATAATGTGTTGTATTTTATCATGCCTCTAAAACTGGTGGGAAATATGCTTCATTTTACTTTCCCTTCTCCCTCTAAGGATCCACTTTCCTTGGTGGAGTGGTGTTTGTTTATCATGTGACATTATTTTCTTATATGGAATTGTTCACTTTGATTTAGGATTCTCTCTTATGAAAGAGGTGTGTATCCTTGATCACAATATCTTCATTATGTGTAAAAGCATGTTCATCCTAAACAAATACCTTTTCCTAGGGGTTTAAATTGTGTCATCCTTTATCAAGAATCCCTTTTTCACCTAGCAAAAGGGGCCTAAAAGGGTTCATTCTTGTTCTCTTCCCCCTCTTTGTCTCAAAGATGTTATCTTTGTTCAATAACTCCTCTTGAATATAGATATATTGTAGCCAAGATCTCTTCCCACTTTTTGATATTCTTTCACAATTATATATTCCTTGGCTGACAAGAGTCTTCCCTCTTTGCTAAGGTTATGTCATGCATTGTTGTTTAAGGATATCTCCTTGTTGTTGCAAGTAGGTATCCTTGTTATTTGTTCCTTATGATGCCACCATAGTCCTATCTTGACATCATAAGGAGGGGAAATATATGTGGCCTCGTATAATTTGCAGCCTTATAGAACCCTAAGGAGACTTCTTTCCTTAGGACTAATCATTTTTACAGATCCTTAGACTAGTTTCTTTCATTGATCTTTATGGTTATTATGATTTCCTTAGGACTGGTCATTTTTACAAATCCTTAGATTGATTTCTTTCATTAATCCCTAAGGATACTATGCTTTCGTTAGGAGTGATTGTTTTTATAGATATTTTGACTGACCATTTGTATGGATTCATGCAGATACTATGATTTTCATAGGATTGGTCCCCTTTTTACAAATTCTCTAAGCAAATAATGTTTTCCTTAGGGTAAGTTGTCATGTGTGCAAAATTTTCAAGGTAGAATTGATTAACATAACACAACTTGCTAGACCATCAATTCTACCTCCCATCTCTCATGGGATGACTAGAACTAGCATAATGCAGCTTGCTATCCTTTCCACCCTTTCCTCCCCTTCTTCCCCATGGATCACCTAGCATAACACAACTTGCTAGACTATTGGATTCATGATCTCTCTCATTTCTTCCACACTCTCATAGATTTTGCTAGTGGGTTAGATTATGGAGTGTTGTCTTGTCCTTAGCGTATTATTTTTCCCTTTCCATGTGACCATTTTTGCTTTTACAATAGCTTTTTGAACGTGATGCTAGTGGTTGGGACATTTTTTGATTGAGTTCTCCTCATCCAGTTGATTTGGAGTTTTGTTTTTAGTACAAACCCCTTTTGTTTGTGTCTTTCATCTATTGTTGTTTGTTATATTTTTTATTTTTCTTTTTTTTCCCTTACATGTGGTTGTTTGAGTTAAGATCCTTTGTTTTGGGACTTGTGGCCCTAAGCTTAGTGATGCATTATCTCTTTGTAGTTTGTCTATGATCATTTCTCTCTCTTTCTCTTCTCTCTTGTTTTCTTTACCATGAGTATGAGGTTGTCTCATACTTCCGCTAAAGTGGGGGCTAAATGTACTATCATAAATTTTAAGCACCTTATTGGTGTGTACAAATTCATGATTGTTTTGCACCTATCTTATTATGTTCCCATTTTAATATGTATGATGGGACTTCCTGTCGCACTTTGTGAACACCTAAATTTGAATATGAGTCCTGTGTTAATTCAATATCATCAAAAATTGGTGCAAGCCCTTATTTCTAGGTGTGCTCCTTTATTATTTATCCAATTCAATAATTTATTTCCCAACATGGGCTATATCTTACCATTTGTGACCTTGTTGTTCTTCTCAACCCTAAAATTAGTTGTATCTCATAATCTGACATCCCCTCACTATCTTGGATCTGTGGTCCTGATTTCCTACGTGATTGGTGAGAAGAAGATGACCAAGACATCCTCTTCCCTGATGTTTGACCCGAAATTAGACTCAGTGGCTTGTCTTGTGGTTTTAGCAAGATTTCAGAATTTGTATCAACCTCCTTCAAATTTTGACCTCCAAAATATTATGAGAGGTATAAAAGCAACCTATCTCTCCTCATTTGTATTTACACAAGAAAATATTTCAAGAGCTCTCCTACAATTTCACATCCAAGCATTCAAGATCAATATTTCAAGAATTCTAAGGTGTTTTCAAGAAAATCTTCTCCATGGATCAAGCTTCATTCCCTTATTGAAGGCCAAGCAAAGGAGTCTACCATCAAGGAAGAAGGTAGACTCTACAATTGTGAACAATTGTTTGACTGCTTTTTGAAAGAGTTGGAAATCTGAAATCAACTATAAGCATGAAACTCAAGATCAAATCAAGAATAAAGTTGGTATAATGGAAGCTTGGAAGGTTTAAACCAAGAAAGTTATAAACCAAATCTGAGCAATTCGACATAAGAACTTTGAACTTACAACAAAATCTGAGAAAAATGAATTGAAACATGAAGGGTTTGGGTAGTGAAGTAAGGAATATCTCATGTTTAAATAAATTTCCAAAAGACTTAAGAATTTCGCCCAAGTTAGAACAAAATTTCCAACACCTTGCTCATTTTTGTCCCTATTTGTGAAGGTAGACTCTACAATTGTAGCTTCATTCCCTTATTCAAGGCCATGCAAAGGAGTCTACAATTGTTTGACTGCTTTTTGAAAGAGTTGGAAATCTAATTTTCAACTCCAAATCAGATTTCCAACTCTTTCAAAAAGCAGTCGAACAATTGTTCACTCCTTGCTTTTAATTCATAACTGGCCAAGCGTTTGAATTACTTAAATGCAAAGAAATTTCATTCACAGGTTGATCAAGTCTTTCACTAAGATTTGGAGCGTTATTAGACAATCATATTCTCTACATGGTTGAAGCCTATGACTAGACAAGAAATTGCACCTAGATTTTCTCAAACTTATCTTATTGATTTGGAGACCTCAAGGTTGCTACCGAACTAGAACAAAATTAAAAAAAACTACATTGTGAAGCAAAACGTGGGGATCCTCATTCGTAATGGGGTGATGGTGTGAAAATCTCACAACATGAGCTAACCAAATCTATTAAAGAGTCATTGGAGGAGGGAGTGTCTGGCAAGTATATGATGTTGAAGTTACGATGTTGTGATACCATGTTGAAATTTGTAACACAAGCACCTCCAGAATCAAACAACAAAAAAAGAATACCTCCTGCAAGGAGAGCAACAATAAAAGAATTGTACATGTCTCGATAAACAAAGAATACAAAATTACAAGATTATGATTTGCAAGATAAATTACAATGCATAGAATAAATTCTTTTATATAAAGTAATAGCCCTAAAATTGTGCAAAAATGTAACTCAAACTAAAAAATAAAACTAGAGCTAAATATGCAAACTAGAGGTGCACAATATGCGCGATGTGCAAATTGGAGCCCAACTAGACTAAACTAGACCAAATTAGGCTCAACTAAGTAAACTTAAGCTAAGCTATGCATGCACGTGCAAACACGGCTCAAATATGCATGAGAATATTCTCCGACCATGTGCACAACTATTTAATGCAATAATTTACCAAATGTGCCTAATGCAATAAAACTATGTATGTGCAACATAAATGCATACTCTAACATATGAAAAATAAAGTTGTTGATTTCTTTAGAAAAGGGTGCTTCTTATGTTGGAAATGACACCACTACAACACCAAAAAAACAAAAACAAAAAAGTAATCTAATCCACGTATGTGTGAGAGCTATTCAAATCAAACAAAAAATATAACTCTGAAGAAATAATTTTACACAACAAAGAATTTGAAAAAAACTATATAGAATCCCACATTGCTATTGGTTAGATATTTTTGTTGCAAATCTTTGTTTTTTTTAACCAAACACCTTTAAAATAAAAAAAATGCCCAAATAAGCTTGCAACAAGAATGACAAGGGCAACATGAAGGCTTGACTAACCTCATGTTCCAATGTTGCTTAAATGTATTTTCTGCTCAAATTTAAGCAATTATGGTGGTCCCATGGAAAATTAAAGTTTTCAAAAAAGGATAATATGGATTTTTTTCCTATTTTTGTAGAGTAGCTATTATTTAGAAAATGAAAATAAGTTGTGAAGAAAAAAGGGGCCTTAATATAAGCAAGGGTTGCTTATTGAAAAATTACTAGGTGTCTTTATGAATTTATTTCCCTCATTTATTTGTTACTAAATTTCTCTTTCTTTTATCACCAATTTTTCCATCCAAATTTTAAGTGAAAAATTAATATTAAATTGATTGTTTAAAAATAAGCAACAAAATTAGCAGTTACATGGGGCCACTAGCTCCACAAATTACTCCTAAAAAACTTAAATGATTGCTAGCCAAAATAAGCTAAGCAACTGAATGGAGCCTTGTCCTAAGCCACAAATTGTTGTGAAGCCAAAATTAGTTCTAATCTTTCTCCCATTTGTACACTTGATAAAAATTCAGAGATAAAAAAAAAGTAGTAGAAATAAAGAAGCACGCATTGGAGGTGTGTAGTCCTGCTTGGATATCTTTGGATCAACCTCTTCATGACCCCATACACTTGTGCAATACAAAATTATGTCTAGAAAACAATGTGCTCCTAATATGCAGATCCAAAGGAGGAGTTATGGATTAGTGGTTGGTGATTGTGTATTGTTGGCATGTGGAAGGAAGAGGTTGTTGAAAACTAATGCAGATCATAGGCTTGCAATAACGACTGGTTGCAAGAAAATTGTAAACAATGATTGATACAAGTGACCAAAAGAGGCTAGATAGACCCAAAATATGTCTGCAAATAGGCTTTTTTTTGGCAAAAAATGATAAAATCTTCTATAGCATATGAGACAATGAACAACCAAAAAATTGTTTGCAACTATTTCTAACTAATTTTAACTCGTAGAAATATGAACTGGTAATAAAAAATCAGATTGGCTTTAATACCATGTTACAATTGTCAATATCTCCAATATTTAAACTAGCATCAATGAGTCACATTCAATCTATGAAGTTTAAATAATAATGCAATACAAGGATGATTGGATAGAAATGATTAAAATGTACATTAATAGGTTGCATATATAGGCAAGCAAGAGAAGTGAGAAGTTAGAGAAAGATGATTGAATGCCCCTATATAGGTTTAACACTTTTGGCAAGCAAGCAAAGATGTTAATAGGTGTCTCCAAACGGGACTATACATGAGGTGAGACAAAGTCATAAGAATGACATAAAACAAAAAAATATAAAGAAAGTACAAAGGATTAGAGAAATTGCTATGCAACTTGCTCGATAGGGCCGAGCGAGAAGAGGCCAACTTGGCCCCCCATACATAGGGAGCATTCAATGCACGTCCTCTCACCCAGGCTATATGGGCTCGAAGTTAGGCGGAGTAATTACCGTTGTAAATGCAGAAGATGGAGGAGAGAAACGTGGTCCTGAAAACATGAGCGATAGAATCAATACTTTTAGCCAAGCAGTTGTAGGTGTTCCAATCTGAAAAGATGACACCAAATTCATCGACAAAGATTAGGGAGGAATGGGAGTCAACGGAGGATCAGGAGGTAAGGTTTCGGCCTCCAAATGCCTTATCATTTATCCTAATGTAGATATGGTTAGTATGATTAAAGCAGAGAGATGTAGGCTTGTAGATACTGCTATCTTCCTTGTTGCCCAAGACATTGATAAAATCCCCTCACGTGTGTTTATGAACAATTGGCTCCTCTCGATGTGGGAAAAAACTAGGGTTTATATTTTCCCTTTGCAGAATGCTCCAGAAAGGCTTGTTCATTATCTTTTTGTACAATTCAGCCAGTCAAAAGGTTGTGGTTGAAAGACAATTCTAGAGCATTGGCTCATGTAACTTTCGTGCCCTAGGTTGGTCTATAAATGCCAATCTTGATGAAATTCTAGCCTTATCATGCCCTATATGGTTAACCATTAGAGGGATTCCTCCCTTTCTATGGAATGTCTTGCCCAAAGCCTTGGAATCTTTGGGCAAAGTTATTCAGGTCCACCAATCTAATGCCCTTCTACCACATCTGGATGCCAGAGTTTTAATATCTATCAAACCTGGAGTGGACATCCCTGACAGCCTTGACTTTGATCTTGAAGATGGACTATTCTCATGCCCGGTTGAAATTCTAGGTGGAGTAAACTTGTGTTTCCTATGCAAGAGAAACGACCATAGGAGGAAGAACTGCCCATTATTTGTTGAAAAGTATGGACCCCAAGACACCTCCAGAGGAAAGGGAAAACATGAATTGCCTCGCTTCCCTAAATCTGACAAACCCTCCTCCTCTGAGACTCAAACCGTTAACCCTAACCTTTTTTCTGGAGAGAGCAACGTAATTGATCCTATCCCTATTAGATTGAGCCTTGAACAACTATTTGTTTCTCTTAGATTTTAAAAAACACCTATAGAGAAACTATGCAAGACAGTTGACAGTGGGATTGAAGGTAAAAAAACCTCCAATGCAAAAGAATAAAAATATACACAAATATAGGAATTCTCAGCAACTGGCTATGGACAAAATCAGGAGAAATTATGGACCCTTCAAGAGAAGGAGAGGAAACACCAATGAAAGGATAGTTGAACACACCCCCCTTCCTTTCAATTTGCTCCAAGACAGAAATGACAATAAGGAGGGAAATGATAGAGAGAGTGTAGAAGAGGAATGGAAGGTGAGGAGCAGTGAGTGTTGTCAGGACGAAATGGATACCTCAAATGAGAAAAATGGAAGCAAAGTAAGGAATCCCTCATGTAGAATATTTTTAGATGATTATGAATTGACTATCGTCCCTGCAACCCCCATGTATCCTCCTCTACCTCTCCCTTGTGCACTCCCTCTACCCACTCACGCCTTAGCATCCCTTCTAGATAAGAGGAAATTAAAAAGGGAAGATATTTGGATGAAACTTCTCAAGAGGATGAACTGTCTATTAAGGAAATATTTAGGGAAAGTGGCGTGAATAAGAATTGGGAAATCATCCCATTTGATGATAGGCCATGGGATGTCAAGTTCAAATATACCAAGATCAAGAGAAATCCCAGGATAACTAACTCCCCTGTTGATTCTAAGATCCCAGTTGAGGGAGGAGAAAACACTGGCCCCAAAGAGAGCATGAGGAAAAGAGGAATCCCTATAGGCCCAGTTAACAAAAAGGAGACCAAGAATAATAACAGTAATAAATTCCCTAAATGTTACTCAAGCTTTATGACTAGCATGGACTCCTCTGCATAATTATATGGACATTAAGATTGCATCCTGGAATGTTAGAGGACTGGAATCCTTGGAGAGGAAATATATAGTTCAGAGATTCTTAAGAGCCAATAAAGGAATTGATATTTTGATGCTGCAGGAAGTAAAAGTTGTAAGTTTCACACTTGACAATTCTCTAAATGCATTTGGAGAGATGCTACTGCATTATCTACCTCACACATTAGAGGGAGAGGAGGAACATTTGTCCTCTTAAGCCCTAACTGGGCCAAACTAGTCACCAATTGGGGAACATCACCATGTAATAGAGCAGTTTGGCTGATTTTTATTACAAAGATAGAAAGTTTGGAATATGTTCAATATATGCATCCAATGAACATAAGGAAAGAACGGAATTGTGGAAATGATTGTGCCAACTAGAGGAGATTCCCTGGATCATGGTAGGAGACTTTAACATGGTAGTGAACTCTTAGGACAAAATGGGAGGTAATAGACTAGAGTGGAAAGGCAGTGAGCAATTCTTTTGGAACAAGATGATAGGAAAATACAAACTCCTTGACCCACTGAGTGGTTGCAAAAAATGAACATAAAGACATTTGGTATACATGGTGCAACTTTCAGAGAGGAGACAAAAGGATCTATTCTAGACTTGACATATTCTATTTTAATCATGAATTATTTAATTGTCAGAAAGATTGGTTAAAGTGGTCCCATATACACTATCTGACCACCACCCCATCACAGCTAAATTCAATCCTAGGAGATCTTCTGGTAGGAGCTACCCTTGTGACAGATCATTTTTCCTTAATACCTCCTTGTTGGATGAGGCAAGGATCTATGATGCCATGTATATGATTAAGTGGTATAACAGGGGTATAGTAAAATACATGGATGCAAGGAGTAGATGGGTCCAAAATACTTCAAGTTGGAAATCATTGTTTCAAACTATTGGGGGAAAATAGATAACGATGCTAGGTGGTTAGAAGAAAAGATTCATAATGATCTTTCCAGGGCAGAAGGTACTCAGAAAAATAATCCCTCAGCTGAAGAGGCCATAGACAAACTATCAGAAGCTAAAGATACTCTCAGAAGAGTGCAGGAAGACAAGCTCTTAGGAGTAAAGATCAGGTCCAGGAGTAAGTGGGTGGAACATGGTGATAGGGGATCAAATTTCTTTTTTAATCTCCTCAAACAAAAAGAGGCCAAGACTAGCATTGAGGATATTTGGGAAGATGGAGTTAAGATAGAAGACCAACAGAATATCTCTTAAGCCTTTGCACATTTCTACCATAATCTCTTCACCTCAGAGGATAATGGGGATAAGATGACAGAGGCTAGAAGCAAGATCAGGCAGGTAGTTCCTACTAGAGTCAGTCAAGAAGATTTAGTACTGCTCGGCAACCCTATCAGTCCAGAGGAAATTAATGGGGCTATAAGATAGATGACACTAGATAAGGCCCCTAGTCCTGATGGTCTACCTATAGAGTTTTATGGGAAAAAATTGGACTGGATTGGGCATGAACTGCTAGAAGTGTATGAGGAAGCCTTTGCACAAGGTACCTTAGAAGATATTAATAGTGGACTTATTAAGCTCATCCATAAGGAGGGTGAATCCCTGATAAAGAACTGACGACCTATCACCCTTCTTAATGTTTCATACAAAATTTTGGCCAATAGACTTAAAGAGATTCTCCCCAAGATTATAAAATATAGTCATACTGGTTTAGTTAAGGGCAGATACATTATGGAAATTTTGGTTACTTGCTGGGAAACCATGGAGTGGGCTAAAGAAACCAACCAACAAGCAAGGATGCTTCTTCTAGACTATGAGAAAGCCTACGACAGAATTAAGTGGGACTTCATATATTTGATGTTGGAGGCACTTGGCTTTCCAAGAGAATTTGCGAGAATGGTTTAGACCTTGATGACTGGTGCCATGGCTAGAGTAGAAGTTAATGGTGTTAGATCAGACAGTTTTGAACTGACTAGATCTATTAGGCAAGATTGCCCACTAGCTCCAAACCTATTTGTAATAGTCGCAGATGCACTAAGCTATTTGATCTCAGATGATGTGCTCCTTCCAAGAATTAAGGGAATATAGATCCCAGAAAATAAAGAAGTTACAAATATACAATTTGCTGATGATACAACACTGCAACTGCGGCTAGAGGTTGAGAATCTGAAAAAATTTATGAATAAGATAGACTGCTTTTGTACAACCTCAGGTAGCAAGATATCTACGGAGAAGTCCATTTGCCTAGGATAGACAGAGGATCCTCCAATATGGCTCCCCCAATGGAAATTTAGATTGGAGGGTCTGAACTACCAACTCAAATATTTGGGTATCCCATTCTCCATAAACCCAAACATGAAAACTATGTGGGAATGGGTTCAACAGAGAGTAGAAAAGAAGTTAAACAAATGGGATAGCCAGTATTTATCCATGGCAGGTAGAGTAGAGGTTGGTCAAAAGATTCTTTCCTCATACTCAGTCTATTACTCCTCAGCTTGGTTGTTATGTGAATACCAATTTAATATCCTCCAAAGAATTATAAGAGATTATCTCTCGTCTGATGGTAGAGGTAATAAGAAGGGACATGTAGTAAGATGGGAGTGGTGTACCACTGAAAAGAAATTTGGTGGATTAGGGTTGAAAGACCTACAGATTCAAGGAATATCCCTTGCCTCCAAATGGATTGTCAAATCCATGGAAATTTTTGATAAGAAATAATATACTAAGAGGGTATCCTAAGAAAGGAAAGAGATGGATGAATCTATCACTCAATGACATCCTTGCAGGAGAGATGGAATTTAAAGTGCAAGGCTCAAAAATCTTTAGATCAATTTGGAAAGGGTGGGATTATGTTAGAAAATGCATCACGGAAAATAAAGTGATGCACTACAATGACATGATATTGGCAACATATCTATATGGTGGAATTTGAAATACAAAGACAAATCTCTTGCACTAATTCAAGGGTGCTTAGCCAGACTGTGGAATAAAAAGGGAATCTCCTATTTGGCTGACATTATTCAAGATGAAACATTGGTTGGTTGGGATGAATTGAAATTGAGATTTAACCTTCCCACCTCCCAGTATAGAACATTCTCTATCTTGAAAGATTCTTGTAAAGAGTTGAAACCGCCTAAAGATTTTTTATGTGGATAGCAACTGTCATGTTTGTTTTAAGTGCGATGATGGTACCTTCCTACCCAAGATCAAGTCTAAATAGTTATATTCCCTCCTTGCTAACGATCCTTCAATTTTCTCCCATGTGAACACCTGTTACCTTTTAAACTCCCTAGTGGTGACCCATCTATCTGTAGCTTTTGTAGACTCCATGAGTCTGTCATCCATGTTTTCTTTGATTGCCCTTTTGCTAAAGAGTTTGGAGCTTTTTTGGATTATCTGGCAAAATTGATTTCTCCCTCATTGAGATTATATCTGGTAACATCAAAGGCCTTAAACAACCTTATAATAAGTTATTTTCTCTTCTCTCTGCTTTAATCATGTGGCACATATGGAAGTTAAGAAATGATAATATATTTGGTGGTTTTTCCAAGAACCATACTGAGTGCCTGAGGAGGCTCATATTTCATAAAATTGATGTGCAGGCAACAGTGGTCATAAAGATAAAGAAGAAGAATTTGGAGGACCTGTTCAAAGATGGAATGGTAAGAATTGGCTCTTGGGAAGTCTCTCATGGATTCACATGGACACAGAAGGATCATGATCTCTCCCGTTTCGAGACAGCTCTCCATGGTTTTATGGAAGAAGTAGTAGCTCAAAAAAATGAAGAGAGATAGCAAAGGGCTCAAGGTATCAAAGTTGTTCCACTAGCAGTCATTCCAGGAGCAGATATCCCCATAGTTGAGATACTGAGACACCCTTATGAGCAGCATATAAGGGACAACAGAGTCCTTAGATGGATGGAAGGACAACATGGCTGGATGGCATGGTTCCCTCGTAGGGAGGATGATACACTGTGACAGTATATATGCAGAGATGATCCTATTTTGACATATATTTTTCACTTTATTATATGTTATAGCTGATAGGTGCTCTATTTTTTGCATGTATTTTACAGTACAATATAGATTAGTTGATAGGTGCTGGTAGACATATATGTCTGGACACTTGAATTGTTGGTATTATTACAACACCTGGTGTAACGAGCTTTGTATGGCAACATATATCATTACTAAATAAATAAAAGTCATAAGGATACCTAACTAAGCTTAAGCAAGTGTGAATCCTAAATAAGATATTATTTATACTAACATTTCTAACATGAACATACAATGTCATACTATCGGGATGTGATGTAAAGAATATATAATATACTAGACAAACAATCATCTATTTAAATGAAAACGTGTGGCTTTGGACAAAGCACTTAGAACCATATATCGATATGTAGATCCTAATACAAATCTACTCTTCATTAGCCCATATGCAACACTCGTCCCAACAATAAACACAAAACACTTCATACAAAAGTAACTATTTTCTTTAACAAGGACTATTCAAGCAAGCATGCACATGCCTACTATAACTCATTTTTATTTTCATGCAAAACTACAAACATTATGATACTTAATGCACTTTAATTCATACAATGATATCACGCAAGATTTAACATGAATGTATATTACGTGCTATGCAATTATGAGTTCTATATGATTCTTGATGGATATTAATTTTCTGTGATATTTGTTTCAAATGCTCATGCTATCTAAGTTTATGTCTTTCTAACTATATTCATGACTTCTTTTGCCATTAATAAAGAAATTATAGTCAAATAGATAATGATGCAAATATTTATTACATTTAAATATATACATGTGTGTTGGTGTGTTGCCATCATTAATATGTACAACTATTTTAAAATAAACACCAATTAAATGGTTTCATGCCAATAAGCAAGATCTGATTTCATACTAAAGTCGTGATAAATTTGAATTAAAGATTTAAGAAAATTATTCTTGTCATTCAATTTAAAAACTCTGAAGATAGTGTGTGTATATATAGCTGAGTTTTAGATCAGAACAATAGAAATGCCAAATATTTCCTAATTTTATGAGATATATATATATATAGAGGGAGAGCTAGAAATCACTGCGAAACATCTCATGAATTTACATGTCGTATTGTAAGAATTCACCAAGAAAGATGTACATAATAAAAAAAAAACAAGAGAGAAACAATGCTCAAATCTCTTGGTGAAAAGCCCCAAATCGCTTCTCAAAATGCGAGATGTACATAATAAAAAAAAAACAAGAGAGAAACAATGCTCAAATCTCTTGGTGAAAAGCCCCAAATCGCTTCTCAAAATGCGAGTTGATCAGCCCACAAGTTGTGCCTATTTTTCCTTCTAATCTATATCCAAATATGCTAATAATACCATTGTATTGTGCCATGTTCTTGCTTGGGAACTATGCATAAAAATATTGAGAAATCCTTTAAAATGCTGTTGTGAAAGCTCTCTAAAGTTGGCCTGAAAAAATTCGCAAAACTTGGCAACCTTTGCAATGATATCACCGTGTATTCATCAATGTTTACCTTGGGTTTTATGCCCTATAAACTGTCACTGATCCATCTCTATTTTTGCCCTCATTTGGGCATTCAGTACGTCTCAACTCCCTTGGAAGTTCCATCTAAAAGATTTTATGAAGCTCACTTTTTGTTCTTGTTTTTACAAACTTCATGTACATGCTAATAAAATATAGTTACACTACAAACTTTTGAGATATATATATGAAAGGAAAATATTTTTTTTTATTGAGAGATGATTTAGACATTTGGAAAATAATTAAGCCGATAGGCTTATTCTTGGGATTTTCAGACATTCTGGCAGTCTTACGCCGGGAAAGGTCAAAGCGGTGCTGGGAAAAAGGTGACGGTAAAGGCGCCGGCCACTCCACATTTGTTTGCCATCTCTGTGCCACGGCTGATCACAATACGCCCTTGTCATTGCCACATAGGTAAATAATGAGCTGTGCGTAGAGTCCATATGAGAGGCATTACAGCATACACAGATAGTTATGGATTTGGAGGAATCGGAAGATGAAGTATATGGTTGTCAAAAACATTAACTCGATTGTTATTTCTGAGCGGTCTATGGCCGTAAGCAATTGGTATCTCCTAAGCGGTGGATTCCCTAAGAAATTTTGGAATCCTCGGAGAATAGCATAGCCTGAATGAGATCAAATAAACCGACATCGGTCCTCTGTGTGTCAATACACAGGCGATCATGGAATAACGTAATCACTTGCAGAAGGACACCCATAAAGCTATGTTGGAGATACCGGCAGATTGTCATTTGACAGGTTTATGTATGAACAAAGGGCAGGATTTTTTGGCCGCCTGTGTGCGTCTGTGGAAGGAAGAGAAGGAGGACACAAGGATGGCAGAGAAGCAGGAAAAGATTATAAAGGACATCGAGGCTTCCCCATCCCTTTCACTACCCATTGTGGGCACTCCATTCAATTTGGCTGTCAAAATGTTGACATCCAAAGGGGCAAAATCTGATGGGGAAAAGTGGAATATGTTTGAGATGATCAAGTACATGATTATGCTTATGGTCTGGCTTTCTATGTGGGTTTTGCGGATGTTTTTGGACCAT
>MU227291.1:4878194-4915052 GCA_018584345.1 Thuja plicata
CTTGACATGCTTGGAAAGCGTGAGTTTGATATAAGCAACAAATGGGACCATATTACAGTCCCCCCACATTTACATGAAATCGCTCCACATTTTATATACGAGAAGAAAATGTGCGGTTGTAGCGATACAATACCTAGAAGCTCTCAGCATGATGTTTATACGCTATCACCAAAGCAAAAACTCACATTCCAAATAATTGAAAATCATAACAAGGTCTACTCTAATAAACCACTACAGATGATCGTTCAGGGAACTGCAGGAATAGGAAAATCTTACTTAATTGCTTGTATCATAAAAGTACTGAACAATAGGACACCCCAACAAAAAGGCCAGCTATTGATATTGGCCCCAACAGGGGTTGCTACATTCAATATACATACATCAACAATCCATTCAAAGCTCAGAATACCTATCAAAGACATGCAACCACTACAAAGCCAAGCATTAACAACATTCCAAAAAGAATTAAAACATATAAAGTATATCCTAATAGATGAAATGAGCTTCATCGGACCAAAGATACTCCTCAAAATTGATAGTCGGCTCCGAGAGGCCTTTCCCCATCGACAACATGTTCCTTTCGGTGGAATATCAATGATACTCTTTGGCGATCTAGCACAACTGCCACCTATCATGGATAAACCAATTTACACATCATATTCCAATGCAAAGTTATTGTGGGACCAATTTACAACGATTGATACTCTACAAACAATGTTTCGACAAGCAGGTGAGAGCAGTGCACAAACATAATTCCGTAAAATATTACAAAATGTCCGAGATGCAACCCCAACAGAAGATGATTGGAAGTTACTAATGACTCGTACAAACATACACCTTACAGTATCTGAAAATAAAACATTTGACAGTGCTATACATCTGTTCGCTACAAATGATTCAGTAAAGCTACACAACAAGAAGATGTTGAAATCATTACATTGTCAGATCGCAATAAGCACAGTAATGAGTTTTGCAAACAAAAATAATAATATAGTGAATGATGAACAATTAGAAAAACATGTACTTCTCTGTAGGGGTCAACGCATTATGCTTACGACGAATATATGGATAGAGACAGGGCTTGTGAATGGAGCTCTTGGTGAGGTGATTGACATTGTTTATGGGCCAGACTGCAAGCCACCAAGTGTGCTTATGTATGTTGTCATACGCTTTGATAATTATTGTGGACCATCTTGGAATGAAAAGGACCCAAAGGCTGTACCGATTGTGCCTGTCACATTAGGTAGCCAAAGACAACTCCCTCTAACCATGTCATGGGCTATTACTATACACAAAGCACAGGGGCTCACACTACAAAAAGCAACAATTGACATTGGTAAAATAGAGAGACAAGGAATGACGTTTACAGCTATATCAAGAGTCAAATCTCTGGATAGTCTTCGCATCTAGCCTGCATTCTCCTATGATAGGTATGCCAAAATGCAAAACAATCCATATACAATGAAACGGAAAGCAGAAGAATCTTGTCTAAACCAGCTGTCAATGGAAACCAAATACACCTATTCCGCATGTACAAAACAATAATGAACCTATATAGTACTATCGGCGTACCCCTTGGACCCTTCAAAAGGTACAAGTGCTAGTCATGTAATATAAGAAGACAGTGATGTAAAAATGGAGGAGATCATTTTATTTTTTTCTAGCAAGTCATTTTCAAAAAGATTATACATACACTATTATTTATAGTGCACATGTAAGTAATTCATACAAACTCTCATAACCATAAACATCGTTTAAAGTATAACGCACAATTTAAACTATGCATCCATGATAACACAAAAAATTATAATAAGTCTATTAAAAATGTAGTATGAATGGAACTATGTGAGTGTATGCATCGGATTTCCATCATGTCAACCATTGCTAGGCAGCTAGGTCATCTCTACCCCAACCATGTTCCCATCTTTGACATGTTCCTCCACTTATTTGCACTCAGTTTCTTGTTAATATGTTAGTCCATAAAGAAACCATAATCTCAATCAATAATATGCACAACCACATAATTCATCATCATTTTAATCTCATTGTCATGCATTTTACATTGACACTGTCTAATTACCATTTGTGCACCACATTTCTTTTAATAATCAAACAATCATAAGATAATTGACCAATTTGTGTATTATTACAGCAAGCAAAAAGATGAGATGTGATATGCATAAGTGTTGTGTCCTATATTTGTCATACCAAGATTTGAGTTGTATTGTCCAAATGTTCTATCGCAAGATTTCAATGTTGCAAGCTTAGATTTTGAATGTGAAGTTGAGATCTTTGCTAAATTGTTTCCTAGAACCCTAAGAAATTGTGTTATTCAATAGCTTTTTTATTTACCTATGAATTCCTTACACTTTTAACAAATTAGCTACTAGCATTTTCATAGAAATATGGGCTTGAAAATAACCATGAATAAATTGACTAAATGTGTCTAAGAAACAATAAGTCTATCAACAACCACGTTTTTTTGTTTTCAACAATTATGTGGCAACCTTCCACATCAATTGATGATAATGAGCTCTAGATTAAGTTTCTTGGAGGACTTCTTTGTATCATTTGGAATAATGTACACTTCTCTTTTTAGAGACCTATATAGTCACTTGAAGAATCTTGAAGTCAAATTGCTTGCATCTAACACACACAAGTATGAGTCATTATCTTTTACATGTTCTGTCCCTTCAAATTTTTAAAAGTCAAATAAATTTTGGAAGGGTGATTAACTTCGGGAAATAAAAAGAAATGTCCACAAAGTGGGTAATACTTACAATGTTATTACTTTTAAACAAAATAACTCTAGGAATTTTATAAAATATAAGAACCTTTGGATGCTAAGCTTCAAATTTTATTAAGCTCAAATTTGATTAATCTTCCTCCTATTCATTTATTGGATCCTAGCTAATTACTTCGCAAGAATTGCAATGAATTATGATAGTAAAGGGACATTATACTTAATCTTGCATTGGTTTGAAGAATAAAATACAAGATCTTATTGAGAAAAAAATTATTCATATTGAGGAAAACTCTTGCTTTGAGGCCATTGGCAATTTTATTGGTCATTTTTAAAAGGTGGATGAGGCTACGACTACGATGGGCCTGTCTACCTTTCCTCACATTCTGGTTGACATCAACATCTCCACATCAAAGTCTAATAAATTTTGGAAGGGTGATTAACTTAGAGAAATAAAAAGAAATGTCCATGAAGTGGGTAATACTTACAATGTCACTACTTTTAAACAAAATAACTCTAGGAATTTTATAACTTATAAGAACCTTTGGATGCTAAGCTTCAAATTTTATTAAGCTCAAATTTGATTAATCTTCCTCATATTCATTTATTGGATCCTAGCTAATTACTTCGCAAGAATTGCAATGAATTATGATAGTAAAGGGACATTATACTTAATCTTGCATTGGTTTGAAGAATAAAATACTAGATCTTATTGAGAAAAACATTATTCATATTGAGGAAAACTCTTGCTTTGAGGCCACTGGCAATTCTATTGGTCATTTTTAAAAGGTGGATGAGGCTACGACTACGATTGGGCCTCTCTACCTTCCTCACATTCTGGTTGACATCAACATCTCCACACCTTCCTTGGGGAGGTGGTTCTCATCGCAATCCATGGACTCAACCACTGGATTATGAAGGCCTCCCCTTTTGGTGTCGGTGGTGCTTCTCTACTGGTCATTTGGCTACAGATTGTTCTCTAGTGCGTCGAAGAGGTGTTGTCACTTGGTGGAGAGACGCAAATGATGATCATTTGACTATTTATAACTATGACTCTTCCTCAAATGACTCTTCATAGGCTGATAATGACTCCCCACATGGTGATGCTTCCATTGAGTTGGCCTCCTCTAACTCTGTGGATCTGACTCCGCCTCTTGCTGTTGATGTGGTCCCCTTTGGCCGCGTGGACCCTTCTCCAACTGATGTGGCTCCTAGTTTGCACCAACCCTTGGCTATTGAGGTCCAACATTGTCAACACTCTATTCTCATTGTTGATTCTCTCACGAAGCAGGCTCTGCCACCTTCCCCTTGTGGTGGGGACCATACTGAAAGCATCATCTAGATGGTTGTCAGCAGACAAAGAAAAAATAACTTTGCAGACTCTCACTCTCCTCCCCAGGTTGTGGGTGTGTTGTCTACCCACTCTTGATGTGGGCTTGAAGCACTGTTGCGAGTTTATTGTTAATGGTCTTCTCTTGACCTCGTAAATAGTTGTTATGGACAACCTTGGGTTGTAGTGGTGTAAGGGTCAGCCCACTTGCTAGGTTGCTTAACTTAATAAAAAACATTATTCATATTCAAGGCGTCAATAATAATAGAAATCATTTGACTGCACCCCTAATCCAAACTTGGAAATTTATAACCACCCATTCCCCAACCATGCTAATAGAGAAAAAAAAATTAATTGCTATCAACCATAATAGTGTAGATTATCACTAAATTGATTCATATACTACATTGCATGCAAATGCTTTCATGTCAATGATACTTTATCAAGATACGACTTTTCCCTCACATGGTACTCCATTGATGCCATTTTTCAATGAGATCATGTGAAATAATCATTACGGTGTGTGATAGCATAAATTCAAGATTGCATCATTACAAATGCTACAAATCAATACAAGGCATGTAGTGAAGAGTTCCCAATCTTTAAACATTTAAAATTGAATTATCAAGCCCATTTAGGATTATCCTTAAAGATGACAAAAGGATTATTTGATTCACACTTTGGATCGTCTTATCTTACCTCTCAATATCGGACCTAAGGAAGTACAAATATTGTGGCATGGCATTATTATTGTGCCTCACAACTCACACCCCACATGTTCACTTGAGTGAGTGGGGACCACTTTTTGTTTTTGTCTTTGTGTGTTTTCCTTTTCTCTTTTTCTTTTTTCCTAATATTTTTAGGCTTTTGTTTATCAATGTTTTGGGTTTCTTGACGTCTCATTGGACCCCTGAAACCTTAATCCTTGATAACCTCGATTTTCCTTTTCCTTTTGTCTCGTACCTGTGTTTGGGGATTGAATGTCGGGGAATCAAAGATGCCATGGCAACATGACATCCCCGACACTTCGAACACTGATAGGTCTTGACCTTGCAAAACCCTAACAAGCGACCTTTGTCACTAACGTGTGTTGGTGTCACCCCAACTCTGCACTTATAAAAGAGCATTTCACCACTCATTTGCACACCTTGCTTCCAACGAATTCAAAGAAAACTTAGAGGGATTTGTGTGATTTAGAGCGAAGAGAACCTGCTTCCTATGAGTCCCATGTGCAGTTGAGAGATCTTTGAGCTAGTAGTCTACTTGTCATCAATCAGACCTCTCATCTTCATTGCTTTTGGGTAGAGTTTTGTGGTTGCTCCCTTTGTTTTGCATTGTTCTTGTCGTTTTGGTTTCTACTTTGTTGTCGTTGTGCTTTGCAGTGTTAATGTTCATGTCTTTTTTTTTTGTTGTTTGGCTTTGTGGCTTTGAGTGGGGTTAGTACTTAGTTCTGGTGATTTTATTAAGTGCAATATGTTTGAGCAATTACCTATGGTTTTTTAACCCTTGCCAAATTCCTATACTTGTTCAAAATCAAAGCAAGTGCAAGAAAAACTTAGTCAGGCAAAAACCGTGATTGTTGGACCATAAAAATTTGACCCACAAAAAAAGCCATCATGGTAGATCCTAAAATTGACTAAGAATTGGATTTTCTGATCCAACACATTTGATCCCCGATCCTTGAAAAGATCTTTAATCTTTTGAAGTTCAAAGGTTCAGAGGTCCAAACATGTTATAAAGATCAGGGATCTTGATCCCCAATCCCTAAAGCCCCACTCTAAAGGTTTTTTGCCAAAGGGAATATAGCTTTAATGACGGAGCCCAAAGGTTTGTTGTGGGTGTTGAAACCCCCAACCCCCCGAAAGATCAGGTATGTTAACATCTCCAATCCGCAATAAACCTCCATTTTTGAAAGCCCTGTTGTATAGCATTAGATGATCAAGGATGTCTACATCCCCGATCACGAATACTTCAGGGGTGTCGCATCCCCGAACCCCTGAAAAGTTCTATTCAAATGTTTGTTAAAAGGAATAAGAGTGCATAATATGAGGTTCTTAGTTATGATTGCTTGACATTCTGGTATAGTTAGAGTAGTTTGCTTTTCACAAGTAGTTAGATGAATAAATGGGTTTATGGTACTAACTCGTGTGTTTTTCATGCAAAAGAAGGAATGACAACTACTACCCCAATGAAGAACAATTCCAAGGGTACCTTCAACCAAGCTGGTCTCCAAGGGTCGTGAGATCACTAACATAGACTTGGGTCATGTGGACTTGAGGGAGTTCATGGGGTGAACGACCAACCCCTAAGGTACATCATACTGGGCCACCTCTCTGGTGAATTCAGGATTGGTACAAGTAGTAGGGTTTCCAATCTCCCTCTAGCCCCTTGAACTTGTGACAGCTCATGATGCAAACTATAAGCTAGATGAGAGGAGAGTGTGGCAAGTTGGGAGAAGTAGTGCTACGACACATATACAAAGGTGACATTATTGAACAAGTTTTGCATATCCTAACCTATAACACATGCGAAAGTGACCATTCCCCTTGGAGAAAAGTATTTTCATGCTGATTAGGATTTCCTTAGTTATATCAATGAGGAATTGATGGAGAAACCAAGGAAGGGACATAACATAGAGAAACTGGACTTTCATAGGGCCTACCTCCATATGGATGCCAAGGATTATGTAACTCTTTTGAGTGGGGTGGTAGGGCTACCTTGGGCAAAGCAATTGAAGCCCTAGATAGTTTTGTTCATTAAAATATCTTCAATACGAAGGAGCACATAGATTATGGGCAAAATTACCAATGACAACCTTAACGTGCAGTTGATCCAAGTTAAAGCAAAAATAGGTTCTACATGACCTCATACTTGGTATACCTTGAAACAACCCAAGCAACTTTCCCAAGGTTGAACACTAAAGGATCACTTGTTAATTTGAAGACGAGTTTACAACCATTATTTACAATTAGCACTCAAAAGGGGTATTCAAGATCACAGAGTGGTAAATGATGTCTTCATTTTTGCTGTCATATGGACCGTTCAAGGAGGTTTTGCTAAGAGACTCCTGGAGCTATAACAGAAATCAAATGGTTAATGAGTTATTTCATCCAATTTTAAATTGTTACATACATCAAGGTAGTCAACATCACTCTCCCTCCCAACAAACTGCCAAGATATCCCTGGGACAGGCTAACTGTTCGAGAGTTGTGCAGGCATGTGGGAGACAATCACAAACAGATCATGATAAAAAATAAGTCTTGTTTTCAATTCTCATTAAGGCGGGGGCTCACAACTGCTCGAACATGAAGAATGCTAAGTCCATCAACCCAAAATTCACAAAGTTCCCATTGGATACAATTAAGACCACTTACGGTAAGTTTGATCCCAAAGGCACGTTTAGCCATGTAATTAATTGGCTCCTACTTCAAGCATGTGCCTCATCTGGAGGACCACTGTGTAAATTGTGTAGATGAATATGAGGTGACGGTCATAGATTACTACAGGACAGATCTAGACCTAGCTGCAAAAGTTGTGAATTTTTATATCTTTGAAGAGCATAGGACCAAAGGCAATGAAAATAAATTGCATCCAACCTATAATTGCAATAAAATCTTTGACCAAGCAATTCATAATTTTGATGTAAATGAGGTAGAGTAGGAGGATATAGATTACAGGGTTCGACATTGTACTAAAGTGTACCCAAGAATGTCTAATTAATGCATACTAAATGGATCTAATGTCAAGTGTGAAAGAGTTTGATCAAATGCCTAAGAGCAATAACCCTAGCACCTCCAAGAGAAGAAAAGATACTCCAAAGCCACCACCTTCATCTCACCCTTCATGGCATGCTAGGGTGGTGTCAGAAAAGATACTTCGCAGGACAAGAAAGTAGCAAAAGGAGAGAGATGATGGTGTTGCCCAAGAGGAAGAAGGACCAACAATCCTTCTCCACCTACAACTACTACTCCTTCCTCCCCTCAACCAACAACCAAACCCATCAAAATCAAGATTAAGAAGACTTCAGTATGAGAATCCCCCTCTAGTGTACAAAAGGTTGAGAAAGGGTTTAAGGATGACAAGGATCATAAAAGAAGAGGAAGGGGAGTAAGTACCCCTTCCAAAGGAGGAAGAAAACCACAAGGGTCGCTGAAACTCGAGCTCCCCCTCAAGGTGCAACAATTGCAAAAAATGAATCTATGATACCACCTTCAATGAGCTCCACACAAGAACAAACATAGCAACAACCACCTCCTATTGTGGTGGAAATAGAAGATGATGATGGTACTGTTTTGGGAGGAATAGAGGAGGTAGAGAAAGAAAAGAAGAGCTTGCAATAGAAGACCCATTGATTGAAGAAGACTTCCCCTAGGTGGACATGCCAAATATAAGAGGGGAAGAAGGAACAAAAGATACTTCTTTCAATTTTGATGAATTGAATAGAGAGGGAGAGGAGAATCTCTATTCAATTCTTGGAGAGATGGATTTTAGGGTCAAAGGTGAATAAGACATTCCTAAGTTGTGACTTTTTTGTGTACAAATTGTTCATTAAGGTAAAGCCATCAAGATTACACGAGACTCATATAAGCCTCTTTGCATAATTATTATATATCATTTTTCAAAGACAACACCATCTTATGAGTGTATATTTACTTCTTATGTTGGTTGAGAATGTCCATATACTTTGAAATGCATGCTGCCGAATTAGAACGATGAAATTAGCCATCCATGTTATTTTCTATTTAATTTGCACAACTTGGTGTAATGTGTTAATGGAGTAGCATAGCACGATTTTGGAAACCCGTGGTCTAATCCCGCTATCCCTTTTTATTGAGCCCCATTTACGCCAACTCTTATACCATTGTCATTTAATCATCATAGGACCCTCATTCACACTTCCACTTCCATACATTCGATCTACCTAGAAAATATCATTCTACTCAAGGATTCATTTACAAGTGGCTTTGGATTGACCTGGTTCACTCCCCCAAGGCATCCATGCACCCTACAGAAAAAATAATAATTTATGTATCATTTTACACAAAAATTTATTTCTAAGTGGCTTGATGTTGACCTAGTCCAATCTTGATGTGTATGAATGAATATGAAATCAAAAGTTTCAAATTCAAAATAAAACTTACACATTTATGCGCAATGTTGTTAAATTGTCATATTTAAATATGTTTAATGCGCACTTAATTTCATATAAAAGAATAACTAGACCAAACATTGACTTCCAAAAGCCAATAAATAATTGGACCCACATCCTTATATTGACCATCTACACAAACTACAACTAAAAACATAAGCTAGTCATATTAAATATCACTTCTTGTATTCAATGTTGGCCACTATGTACCTTGCTATACTAGAGCAGTTAACCCTGACTACGACGCCTAAGAATAATTAATCATTTACCTAAGGGCCCGTTTGGTAGCAGGAATTGGACCGGAAATGGCATTATCTAATTCTGGATAATGCCAAATTCCATGTTTGGGTCCTTGGAAAAAAATGGAATTGGAATTCCGAAATTCTCATTTTACCCCCAAAATGAGAATATCATCTTCCACCTAAATAGGTGGAATTCCAATTCCAATTTTTACAAAAGCAAATTTAATATTTCATGTGTGTGTGTGTGTGTGTGTGTGTGTGTGTATATATATATATATATATATATATATATACGCACGTGTATATATATACACACATGTATGGTGTGTGTATATATACACATGTATGTGTATATATACACGTGTATATATGTGCATATATACACGTGTATGTGTATACATAGATACACACTTGTATGTATATATACACGTGTATGTGTATATATACACAAATGTGTGTATATATACATGTGTATATACACACATGTATGTATGTATATATACACACCATATTCAAAGAAATTAAAAAATAAAGAATTAAAATTCCTTATGCATCTTCTCATTCATCTTCCGGGTGAACCAAACGGGTCAGACCATATTCCGGATTTCATTTTGAAGATAAGCATCTTCCTGAATTGACCATATCTAGGATATAGTATTCCAGTACCCAAACGGGCTAGACATATCTTCCAAGCATTATGACTACATAGTATGCTCCGAAAGAAGATATATCATTTCCAGAAAACCTAAACTTCATAACCTAGCAGGCATGTGTTTTTCAACTGTGTTAGAATTTTCAATCTCCACGTGATTGAAAAATTTCAACATTCACCAACTTTGGCCTGGAATGAATGCTTGGTAACAGAATTTTTCATGCTATTGACTTCAATATTTGGCAAGCTAAACGTCCAGATAGCTTTGGATGTCTTAAAATGTAAGAATTTCACTTCCTAGATTGTAGGCATAAATCTATTATTGTAACGGTCAACGTCATAAATTCTCCTATAAATGGAACTGCCTCGTAGCAAAGGACACATGTTTAACCCAACTTCAATTTTATATCCAAACCACACATCAATATTTACCCCTAACACCACGTCAGGTAACTAAAAAATGCCCGTGGGAAGGACTGATAAAATGAGCTTCAGTTTAACACATACTGCGAAACATTACCTCATAGATTGCATAAAAATTAAACATGCATATAGAATCCCCATGAAACAATTATTCTAGATTGTCATTACGGAAGCCATTCTGATGTGAGATGGCCAAGGAAAATTTGGAATCTTTCCCTATTTTTGTGGAGCAGCTGCTGCTTAATAATTGAAAAAAAGGGAGGGCTGAAAATAAGCAGCATCTGCTTATTGAAAGAAATGACAACACATAGCTCCACATTATTTTCCCTCTCTTTTGTTTCCTCCTACTTTTCCTCTAAATTGTATCTTCAAAATTTATTATTAATTATTTCAACTAAACATGCTATTTAGGATGGCAGCTCAAAATATAAGCAGCAAATCATGGGCCCTCTAGCTCCACAAATTGCTGCTAAAATTTTTTGAACAGCAGCTGCTAGCCCAAATAAGCTTTAACAGCCGCATGGGGACCTGCCCTTAGAATCGTGAAGATAGTCCTAAAAACAGAAACAAGAACTTTTGTGGAAACTTAAGGCAGGAATGAAATAAATGAATTCACTTTGCCTAATTTTGTGATGAATCACAAGTGCTTTCTCTTCATCTAGCTAGAGTAAGAAAAAGAGTGCTTTGACTGTAAAGACATGACTATCTCATAGGTAATGGCGCCCTTGATTTTAGTAAGAGGTGGCACTTCTGATTACGAGTAATAGATATTCTTCTTGATTTTAGTAAGAGGTGGCACTTCTGATTACTAGTAATAGATATTCTTACTTACGTAGATATCTGAAAATATACAAGTGTATACGGAAATGTAATAATAATTCATTTTTCATATGTACAAAATCAAAAGATACACATCAAGAATTTGAAGCTATAGAGTCCCCTCCATTTTGTTCGCATACGTTCCCCCGACACAAGGGGCATACCCTGCAAACAAACATTAGAATAATCAGCATTTAGAGTCCCCATATTATATAAGACGGAAGTAAAGCAAAGCTGTAACTTGTTTCAGACCATGAAAGTAATTGGCAATAACAAAAAAGACTGCAATGCAAATAGTTGAGTCCTACCTGTGTATTTCTTTTAGCCATTTATCAACACATGCCATATGGTACTCATGATGACAAGGCAAAACCCTGATCTTATCTCCTTCCTCGTACTCTGCAAGGCAAATATAACATCTGGCACCAAACCAATTTCTCATTAAACAAATTTTACTACCAATGCAAATTTGTTATACCAAGCCCAACAGCAAAATAATCGACGCTCCTTACAATAAAGCACCATATTTTAGAGGTAACTTCAGATAAAATAGGAGAATAATCAATGCACAATGTAAGGAAATTACAATCAGATACAACATACATAACCACTAGATTAGTTTGCCTCTTTTTGCAAAATACAACCAAAAAAGAAAGTAATATCTAATTGGCTACTATCTTTTAAGAAAACTGTTCTAATTCTGTAACCAAAAGAACTATGGAAATTACTTGCAGTTAAAATCTTGAACAAAAGCAAAAACAACTTACTGTGCCGCTTCCTCAATTACATTGTCATTTTTCTCTGCATTCTTGTGGTTCCTAATGGGAAACGAATCAACAACTGCCTCAGGTGCAGGGAGTGAGACTAGTGATAATGAAGTTGACTGTGAAAGGGCCACTGACTGTCTATGGATTTCATCTAGTACCTGCAGATATTGAAAATAATTTTTTTCTCAAAGATTGCAAACACCAGATCTAAAAATGTTTGAGAAATAAATGTGCTGATACGAGTATAAAAACTGGATACGCCTCATTAACTAGCAAACACTAGCATCTCGACAACAATTATAACAACTAAATTACTTGACAAATGTAAGACGGATTTTTGAAACAATAAAGCAGGTGACAAGAATTCATTACCAATTACAAAAAAGTTAAAAAAATATGTAAGCCATTGGATCATTTGCCAAATGGCCATAACGAGAAAGCTTGCAGAAAAATGAAAATATCAGCACGCTAATATTTTGTTTATCAGTTTAAGAATATCCATTAAACACCACTATATTAGTATATTATCATCATTTCAATTCTGACAAGAACTACCTGTACTCGTGAGATCTAGTATGTTTCATACATTTTCTCTTATAGATTTAAACTTGAGATTTGAAAACATTTGTGGGAAACCTTTCCCTACACATTGTAGGCACTTCCTGTACAGTTTACATGAGCCATGTTTTGGTCATTTACCTTATTCTACAGTTCATTGGTAAATATATGCAGAACGAAAATCAGTGGGTGTCAGTCACTAGAAGTATATACTATAGACTAATAAAGTTACGGAGTAGTAAGGCTAATTACACTCGCATCCAATGGGAAGGATTGCCTAATGACTTCCTGGGAGGTCAGTCTATACTTTTTTTAATTTTAATTTTTCATTACAAACCAATATGATTTCAATCCAATCAGTAGCACATTATTGTTAATGTTATGGCCTTTACAGCAAAGATCAATTAATTATGCTTGAAATGGCTATTTCAATTAATGCATAATTAAGGTCAAATAAGTTGATAATAATATATTATGGAAATAATATTTATTATTATTATCTCACCTTGAAGCAACTTGCAAATGCAAGGACGACTTGCATGATAGCAAGTGGGGCGACTTGTTTAATAAATAGTAGAAGGACCAAGTCGGCCAGTCCTTGAGGGAAAGAGTTATGACTCTTGGAGAGTCATCATTATGTATAAATAATGAGAGTAGATCTGCTCAAGGAACTCACTAAAAACATAATGTGATAAGTACTTGAGCAGAATTACAATCGCATATTCTTAATCATTTTCATCCTCTACTTGAGCGATTTATTTCAGATCACTTAGAAGCGAAATTCAAGGTTCGAATTGAAAGAAGAAGAGCATATCCATAGAGCGAACTGGAGCAGATATTGAAGTGCGAACTATACCAATTTGGAGCAGACCTTGATAGTGAATTAAAGAGCAGATTGGAGGCTACTAAGAGCAGAAAAACTAGGGCAGAAATCAAGGACAAATTTAGCAGCCTTAAAGGACGAATTAGAGCAGAATTAGAGCACCCTAAAAGGGCGAATTAAGGCAGATCAAGAAGGGCGAACTAGGGCAAATTGGAGCAGCCCTAGAAGAGCGAATTGAAGACCTTCAAGCTGTGATTCATAACAGTCATTGAGGACAACATTGAAGGACTAATTTGAAGAATACTAAGTGCAGATTTGAAGCCAACAAAAGGATAAATTCAGACCTTCAAATCCGGGTATCCTCTTTCTGTACTTGAGAATATTTATTATATCCAGTGTCTTAGTCTTTGAAAGACCTCTATAGATTGCATTTTCCTTGCATAAATCTCAAAACTTTAACAATTATTTTGGTTTTTTCTGACATGCTTGTCAAAACCACCTCAGTGAAAGAAAGCTTTTGCTTGCTTATCACGTGCAATGTAACTTAAATAGCCACATATAGATGCTAAACAAGACTTCAATTTTATATCTAAACACCTCTCATGTCATTTAAATCGCACACAGAATTGATTGTAAATTTTTAATACCTTTTGTCCAAAGCAAATCAAGGTATAACTAGATTCAACAATCAATCTAGAATCTCAATTCTGGAGTTTATATTTCCTAATTGTTATCTTGATATCCATCCACAAAGAGGTTGTTCTACCCAGGCAAATCAATGACATAAAAATACTTTTCCAGAAAGAGACTGGATAGTTTTCCCGAGTGACAATTTGTCAATTTCAGCTCTATCATTAAACCATTTCTGGCCTTTTGCCATTCATTTTGGATATTCAGTTGCACAATCATTGTTGAAGATGTCCTATTCATAAAAATTGTTACTTAAGCATAGATATTATAAATTGACCACAGAAAGTGAACCATCAATTATCAATCAAGGCAACCTGCAATTATATGTGCTCTGTTTTATTTATGCTTTATTCAGAAGCACGGTATCTAAAATAATCACAAAGGGATATTTATTGTAAGAAACAGGAGCATAAATGGCAACCTAGATTACCAGAACACAGATTCTTGATAGATACATCTGTACGCACCTACAAAAACACAGAAATTAAATTGAACAAAAAATGTGTTTTTAGTACTGGTAATGATTTTCTTAGACATAAATAACCTCTGTATAAAAATTGTTCACATCCATGATGATTTCAATACATTAAGGTTGCACAGTAAATAGACATACTTGTTCATATAGGTAAACCTCCATACCTGGATATTAACCAAATACATACCCGGATACAACCCATACACAACCATGGCCTGCGATGATGCCCAGATATGACATGAAATTTTCAGAGCATCCGAGGCATATCTTTGTCATATCCATAACTAAATCTGTATCAGATATGTATGCAATAGCTATTATGGGAGCATGGTAGCTTAGATCACAGGCTATGTTTGGATCTAAGATATATCATTTCAAATGGCTAGGAGGTGCTAACAGTTGCAGGATTGCAGGCTATTGTTGGATCTAAGATATATCCTTTCAAATGGGTTGGAGATGCTAACATTTGCTAGATTGCAGGCTATGGCAGGACCTAATAAATATCATTTCAAATGGGATGGAGGTGCTAACAGTTGCAGACTGCTTTCATCTGAAAAAGCATTTGGAGCAAAACTGGCATGGCTACTGTGTAAGAATTTTTTTATCAGCAAGTAGGTTTCTAGAAATAAAATATTTTCTTATCATTCATTTTGACTTATTAATATTCACTCAAACATATCCAAGTGGAGTTATTAGGCCCCTAAAATTACTTCACAATATTGAACTCCTCTATTGAACCGGAATGGAGATGAAGAGACTGTTGTTTTATAAACAATAGTGAACACATCGCACGAAGTTATTTCTATACTGTATATTTCTTTAAATTTTTTGTATATTTGGCATTTGGCATTGATCAATGATCAAGTATCATACTATCAAATGATTTAGTTTTACAAATCTGCATATTTCTTTATATATATATATATATATATATATATATCTGTGTGTGTACACACGTACCCAAATGCATCCCNTGTGTACACACGTACCCAAATGCACCCCCCCCCCCCCCACCCCGAAAAAATAAATAAATCCATGCATCCACCTACTGGGTTCTTGTACCTGCATCCAACCAGTAACTAAGATAATAAGAGATGGAAGGAGCAAGTTTATGGGAGGTGTGCAAGTTGGCAGGGTTATATACAACTTCTTCAGTAATCAGACACTCAGACACACCACTACCTGGCGAAACACATACCACACCAAAGAAACAGCCCAAATGCAATTGTTTTCTTATGAATATCCATCCATGGTTTAAAAACTGGGAACACCTTGCAAAAGACAGCCTGGTCAATCTCCCCTGATCCAAAACCCAAGAGATTTCTAGGCAACAACATAGTAAATGAGAAATCTCCCAAGCTAAAAGGGGTGAAAAATTAAGTTTATAGTGTGCACACAAATTTGTATGTAATTATACTAGCTGTCCATGAGTATTTGAGAAGCAAGGAAGTCTTTTGAATAGATTAAGAAGAGGATGCAGATAGGTAGTTTAAACAGTTTAACTTTTAAACAGAGCTAAATCCAGAAGCGTTCTCATTACAATATCATGGACTGTGAAAATGCTGTGTCTCTCAATTATAACTTCTATCCATTCAAGATCAGTTTCATAAATGACACTGGTGTTATAACTTATAAGGATACAGAGATCTGGTACCAGCTGAGTCTGGCAATGACTTCACGCCTAAAACTAAATAAATAAAGTGAAACTGTATCGAGATAACAATGCTTGATCTTGAACGGTGGTCAGTGCTGATTTTGAGTTTGCTACAATCGATGGAGCAAGTATTCTTTGGTGCTGGCAGCACTGCCGTGGGAAATGAGACTGATATTAATGCTGTTGCATATGTTGCTGATGAAAATGGCACTGGATAGAGAATAAAACTTAGGAACTGAAAACAAATTTGGTGCACGTCCAAAAGCAAAGTGAGAAAAAATGCTCAGAATCTGCTCCCTAGTAAAACCACTTGGCCTGCATGGTGTAGGAGTGCACAGGCAATTCGGCAATCAGCACCATCCCCTCTCCCCCCCCCCAAAAAAAATAAAATTTCCTCTTTGTTTCTTAATTTTTTGGTTTCGATTTTGTTTGGCATCTCTTCTTGATCAGCTTTGAATTGCGACAAACTTCTCATCTCAAAGTTTATAATGAGGCCAACAGAGCCTTGGTGGCAACACAAAATGGATCTGTTAATCTGGCTATAAAATAACTTACAAGAATTCTGCAACCTCTACCAGCTTCCTTGCAGCTTGGTTGCTTTGGGACAGGGTATTGGCCTCCATCAAATCTTAAAGGATGCAGGAACTTGTCAGATGTTGCAGTTGCAACTGCCCTGGTAGATGTATATGCAAAATACAAAAGCATGGACAGGCATGTGAAACTGTATGACAGAATACCTCAATGAATTGACTGCAGGTTATGCACAAAATCAATTTATGCAAAAAGGCTTTAAGCAAAGCCAACGCAGCATAAGATGGGAGCCTTGGAACAAGGCCTTAGGAACATCTGAGCAAATGCTAGGTGTTGAAAAGGCTTAAGAAACGGTCAAACAAATGCATTTGCCATATATTAAAACCGTCCAGCTTCCATAGTAGCAGTGAAAGGGTATTGTGGAAAAGACCAAAAACCGCTTGCACTTCCATCAAATTGTAAATAAAATGATCTGAAAAGGCACAGCGGAGAGAATCTGAAAAGGCGTGATAGACCCAAGAATTAAGAATTGGACAGAAAATGAATTGATGGAGGGTTCCAATTCTCATCAAATTGAAGTGCAGAAGGGAAGCATCAAGCGGAGGCATCGACCCCAAATCAGGGGCATAGAGATTGGTATTGGTCCATAAAGAGACTAGAGGGCTGCAATCAAGGGGAGAGTGGAATCGGCCCAAGATAACGAGACTTGGGAGATAGCCTATGAAGGCACAGATAATAGAGTGTGGATTGGCTTTTGTTTATGTATCATGGAGGAGAGAGCAGGGGTTTGTGTTAGAAGAAGGAAACATGCTCCTGCAAATGACAGAAAGACCAATGAGAATGTGTGACACATAAAAAGGGAGAACGCTAAACAGAGGCAGAGGAGTACATATTTGAATAGATGAAATAAAGAAGGTTGATCTGACAGATAGAAGAACAATGTTTGAGACTGAACATTGGGAAGACAATTTATTTTTATAAAGAAACTGAGTGGTGCCGAATATCATCAAAAGAGGAAGTGTTGTGTTGCTGTTGCAAAAAAGATGAGATTTGTAACTTGTTTTTCCTTTTGAAAATTTAGTTTCAATATGCAGTTGTGAGTTTGTGTAGACATCTGGATTGACACTTTGGTGAGACTAATTGTGTTTCAAGTTTCTTGGGTGTTTAATTTCCTTATTGCATCACTGCACATGGCAACTAATCAGCACTTGCAGTGCGGAACAAATTGAATACATCATTCCAGGTGTGCTCCATCCTAGTACCTAACCCCTATTACCTGATCATGTTAAACAATTGGCAAAGTGGGTGTCTGCATGGAATGTGATTATGTCTCCAAGCATAAGCATGTGAATAAGACATAGGAAATGGCTATGTCACAAGGTTCGAGCTGGAGTTTGTGTTCGGCAACCATAAAATTTGGATTAAATTCAATCGGAAAAAAATGTCATTAAATTCACCTATATAAATTTATTCTTTTAAGAAATATAAATAATAAATCGAAAAATAAAACAATATTATATAAAATTTAAATACAATATAATAATATTTTCAAAAATTGTAATATAAATATTTAAATATTATTAATATATAATTAGTAAATGAATTCTAGTTATATATCTAATTAAACATTTTAAAATATTAAACTTTAATATTGAATAGAAAAAATAAATAAATAAACAAATTGTTTTGAAACCAAACTATAAAGTTAATTAATATTAATTTAGAAACAAAAAAACTTTAAAGAGAATTTAAATCTTAACATGTGAGAGGGTCAGTTTAAACTTTTCTGTAAGAGACTGATTGGGTAACGCTTCAAAAAATGGAGTTGCGAGAGAGGATAATCTCGCACATCTGGGCCTCTGGCTAATGGTGAGAGTGGGGAGTTTTGAAACAGCATCGCACCTGAATAGTTTTTGAAACTGCATCACACCTGAATCTGCAGCGATAACCAAACTTGTTTGAATCGCATCTTATCTCCAGTGACAACCACATTGACCAACACTATCAACATAGCGATTTTTTTTAAAACCTAAAATCGATTCTCTACGAATTTATTAGCGAACAATAGCGATTTTTTAAGATTTTTTTGAAGTTCGCCGAATTTCGAACCCCATGGCCGAAATTCGGTGAACCTTGTGACTTAGAGAAATGGTATCCAAACTCAAGAAGCAAGAAGCAAAGTTCAAAGGCATGGATCTTTCATCAGATTCGAGAAGAAAAGAATCACATAACCCTGCAGCTAACAAATTTAAATATTCAAATGCAGGTTTTTCAGCTGAGAAAATCAAATACAAAGGAAAGCACTGTATTGGGTTAATTACTATCCTCATTCACATTTTATGTCTAATCCTCCTTCAACAGTTATGAGCAATACGCTATGGAGTACGGATGGACTCTTCAGGTAAGAATATAGTTTGAAAAGTTTCATTACTCCATTTGAAGAGCAGTGTCCGTAGCTTTACTTGAGATTAGTGAAGAAAACTTAAACCAGTATCTGCAAATTTGTGACTGCCAGCATTGTGAATCTCATTTTAAATAATGTATTTAGAAAAAATGAGTTGAAGACTCAACTTCAAGGTCTATAAGTACCCATTGCTGAGAACATGGGTTTTTGTAGATGGACTAATATTAGTTCTAACTTCTAAATTTCTAATTGATATGAATTCATTATCAAATTACAAGGCATGTATAATTTATAAACCGCATATTAGACACCTATGCATCACTGGACTTAAAATGCCTAATTACAAGGCACATTGAACACATGTCTTGCAACAAAAACAGAAATATACTCTATCTTTATCTTTTCAATTCAGAAAAGAAAATGATGGGATAAGATCAGCCCTGTCTTACTTTGTTCTGGCATTGGCCCGCGAAGGATTTCCAAGCAGCTGGAGCAGTTGAGAAGTTTTCCAGTGGTATTTTTGTTTACCTACAATATAACTCATTTCATATTATAAGTTTCAGTTATGCAGTCTAGAATGCCAGCTACCAGGAAACATGTTCAGAATCAACCAACCATGCTCACTTATTCCTGATCTTCTCCCATGACCATTGTCAGATCTTGCATTGGCTCTTTCTCATAGAGATGAGGAGAAGGCCGATCTGGCATCACATGATTCAGAATTGGGGCAGCCTCTAACTTGATCATGGCCTTCATTATCAATATCTCTTTGGTGACAATCTTTATTCCTCGTAGTTTTTTGTAAATTTATAATGCCTGTAATACACATGGCATTTCATCTCAAGTCTTCACTTGTTTCTGGTTTACTCAACTTGGATTCATCCCCATCCCCTCTGATATCTTAACATTTTTGCTGCTGTGCTTTTGGCCTCATTTTGGAGCTTATTTCCACTTCCTCGTCTTAATTCTATTGCCTGTACTTCCAGTTCTAGTAACCTATTTTGGTCATCAATGGACAACTGAAAAATGATATTTTTTTCTCTTTACTTCTTACTCTGCAATTTATATTTCTGAGTTCCTTTGCATTCAATAAATATTTAAAAATATGCCATTACAGGCACAGTTTGATGGTTAAGGTGTGCCGCTGTTTCAGCCGCCACCCAAGTTCAAACATCTGCCGGACTGGTGTGTTTGCAGGCTTCCTGCCCCTCTAGAGCCATTGAGATTGCATGTTTGAATTTTGACTCTATAGGGATAGGGCTTTCCATTTGTGCTCCCATCAGTAGACCCCAGTTAGCACTCAGAATTAGGCCGGTGGTCTAATATCCTCAATTAATTAAATAAAAAAACAAAAAAAATATACACAAATGTCAAAAAGAAAATATTTATTAAAAAGTCAATTCTCAAATTGTGAATGAAATAAGTATCTTTAAGTAATAATCTGTTGGCCAAGAGAGTAGATTTGCTTCTCTTTCCATGTTCTAGGTGGCAGTTCAGATCAGTCACATGGCTAACTCTGGGAAAAATTCTGAGATTTCTGAAAATCAAAATTTTGGGTATTTTCTTATTTTGCATTTTCGGATGAATTGGAGCCTGTCAGAGCGGAACTTGGCTTTTGATTTGGCTAAATTACCCTTGATGTGCCCTGCAGCTATCTTGAGATCATTTCAGGACCCAAGCTCTTCATCACATACCTTAAGTTTGAATCCTAAACTATGGTCAAGGAGTTATGACCCCTGCAAGTGGCACCTCCAAGATAACTTTACACCAACAGTTCTTCATTTTAGTTTCCTGGCTAATTGTTCTTAAACATAAGTTTCCTTTTGGGTTCCAAGGAGGACAGATGCTACCCTAGTGGGGAATAACAGATTGGTCCTCAAGCAGAACCCTTTGTTTGGTATTTTGATTAACTTCAGTTTTTGCATTGCAAAGCTATAAATTAGGTTGACTCAGATTAAGATATCAAAATAAAAAGCATATATCTATCCCACTGAGATCCCTCTCTTTGTGTGCCCTCTCTTTTGCAATAAAATTTCACCATATACACAATTCAGTTTTTTACAGTATTGGTCATTTTCTATCCTCTAACAAATAAAATTCCACAGCAAGTGCGTTTCCCTTGAATTGTAGCTGTACTTCAAATTATTGGAAATCATCACATATTCCTAGACTGGTACAAGGATTTCCCTTGACTGATATTTGCTTAGTCAGTGACCAAAGAGAAATGACATCTCAAACATAAATGTTTTTTGTTTTTATAATTGATATGGTTAGCTTCGCTGGGTTTGAAAAGTAGCAGAAAGTCTAGGAAAAAATTCTGTTAAAATCAGTCTATGAGTGCTCAACATGACAACAGTACCAGTTTGTCCCTTCTTTTGGTGTTATCCTAATTTAACAAGTTTATCAACAAATGTGACATAAATAATAAAACACAATATCATATATCATGGCTTTGAAATACCATCACCGCCCAGCTTTGTTGCCTGCATGTGGTTAGAAGAGAAAAGCTAAGCAAAGATGGAATAGTTGTGAATGACAATTACAACACACAAGCAGGGAAGAAATGGTCATCTAACAGCCAAACTGAATAAAGGAAGAGGATAACAGCATAAAAAATACCAAGAACAAGAGTAACAAACAACAAGATGAACAAAATGCATTATGTTGACATGGCCATATTAAAACTTAATGCAATCAGGATGCATCTTCTCTTCAAGAAACGTATAGTTGACCCTGCATTATACTATTTGATGAAATTACGCTTTCTAGATACTCTGTCAACTTTACTGTTTGAACAAGGATGAGTGAGAAATGCTGGAAACACAAATGGATCCCTTAAAGTTAAAACTGTATGTGAGATGCTCTCAACATTTCCATGCAGGGTGACTCACAGAAAAGTCTAGGAGGACAGACTACCTCAAATAATGCTTCTGCAAGCATAACTATACGAGAAATGCTTGCCCGTGTACTTGACTCTTCTGCCATCACATAAGCCTCACAAGAGCACCGACCATCTGCATGTAGACCAGATGCACACAATCTGGAATGCCCAAAAATGCCATCAGAACTACCATGTAACCTTTGCAAGGCCCAAACCTGCATTGCCAATTTTTTCACCATTAACAATATCATAAGATCAAGAAAACCAAACAATCATGATGTAACCTATCCCCTATGATTTTATTTGAATAATAAATTTCTGCACTTCTCCTAGCATCAGGCTTATAAACCTATTACACCAGAAAAGTAACAAAACAGTTTTGGCTCCACAGGACTAGAAGCTGGAAATGAGGGTGGGGTTGCCACTCTCTTACCTCACAAGCTAGCCTGCTTCAATAGCAGAGTTAAAGAAATGTAAGAGTTTACATATGCACCCAGCATTCAGCCTTTAAGAACATAGGCTGTTGACTTGATAAGGAAATTTGTTAAGTATGGTTCTGGTTGTGATCCAAGCAAGAAATAACCAACCTGGGATCTGAAACGCCATCTCCTTTCCTCTGCATCATAGCTTCGGCCAGTATTGAGTCCCTCATCATCAAAAAATTCACCACTAACGTCAAGAAGCCATCTATCACTTGTAGAACCAAGATCATCAATGTCTCCAGCTGACAGAAGTATAGCTGGAGCTATTGGTCTTCCAGAAGTAGCTCTAGTTAGAGCTTCCCACAATCTCCTGCGACTATTCCTTCTTGCGTCTTGGGTGCTAATATTCCCAGTTGAACTGGATGTATCATTGGATGATAAATTTGATGGCCCTGAATGAAGCAAGTTTCTGCTCTCTGACTGTCCCAACTCGGAGTTCCTGCTTGAAAAATTTTCAGAAACGGGCTCTTCAGATATCACTAGCCCTTCAGCTGGTGAAGGATCTGAAATCCCAGAATTGAAATTGTTATTGCTGTTCTCATGCTGCTGGCCCAGGTTCCCAACAGTTGCAATTGATCTTCCTCTCTCCACTGGTGAAGACAATGCATGTTCACCTAGGGATGTTGAAAGTTGAGTTGATTCCTCAATTCTTATAGAAGACTCACCTTGCATATTGCTTGACTGCACCAAGTGAATGCTGGTTGCTTCTGGACCCACTGAAGTTGCTGACAAAGGCATGCCAGTGGTGCCAGAACAATAAGTATCTTTGTCTGCACTTGACTCTCCTAAACACTGACCCCTAACTTCCAGACAAGAATCTGAGGTCTCACTGCTTCTAGAAGAACACCCAGTTGTACCATCTCTGGATGAACCGCTGCTTTGGCTACATTCACCAAGTGTGATTCCACTGCTCCTTTCTCCATTTTCAGAAGTCAGTATTGAAGGATTAAAACTCTTACTTGTTGCAACTTCATGTCCATAAGATTCATCTTCTTCATCTACTGTAAAGTTTCTCGGGCTTGCAGCTGGAGGTTCTTCACCCTGCAATCAGTATACACTTCATATCAGAGTCAATAGCAAAAGAAAGAAGACCAGAAGATAGGATTAAACATAATTATATTATGGTAATGGCAATAAAATGTGCAAACCCCTCATAAGGACACATTCCTCAGATAAGTTGGGTCATAGAGAAAAGGTACAATTTCCTTTGATTAATTGTAGCTTTAAACATTCTAAAATAAATGCAAACTACAGAATCATACAAAACTAAAACTACAATTCATTTAAAGCCAATGCACAAACAGAAACATGACTAATGGCAACAAAAAAATAATGATTGATAAAGTGAAATTCAGGACCATTATAAAATACATCCAAGCAGTCTTCCAACACCTAAGAATCCTTCATCAATGAAATAGTTCAATTATGGATAGTGTTAATGTAAGCAAAAAGTAGTTGTGTCAAAAAAATGGCATCAGCTTAGGCAAAGTTCAAATACCAGAGAATAAAGCAAACATTTCAAATTGAGATCCTGAGTTCAGCTAGAATTTCCCTACCACTTAAGAGAATTCTAAAATCATCAAGTTGTGGACACTAGAACTCCTTTTTGCTAGTGTAGATGCTTAAGTTACATTTAAAATCATCAAATAAAGTAACTAAAAGAAAGATTCCACATACAATAACTGTACTTTGAAGAACCTTAGTTTATACGTTTGCCATATTAAGCTCCCTAGTTTGTCTGGTTCTGAATCCTACTCATCACTAGCTAGATATGGGTCCATGTTGTTAATATCAAGTCACCATGAATGTCTTCACAGTCAGACAGGCGTCGAATAAATGAATCAAATAAGTATAGTATATTAGTATCCATCCCCTTAGCATTATTCCTTAGAGGTTCTCCATGGATATCATAGTTACTCTAGCATCACATAATAATTGTTGCAGCAAGATGCTATATATGCAATTTTAGGAAATTAGTGTAGCAGTGTAATTAATTTCCCAAGCATGCTCAATCATACCCTCAGAGAATTTCATGTTGGTAAGTCAGAAACAGAAGATATTTATCGTGCAAATGGAGTAACAAGGTAAATCAAAATAAAAGAACAACTATTTAGTCAAGACAAAAATGATCTTAATGATTACAATACTGCAAGTGATATGCTAAGCCTACGGTAAGGATTATCTCAAGAGTAGTAAATGTCAAAGAATGCAACCCCTCTGCTTACATATTCTGCAATGTGTCACCTAAACCATCCCAGGATAACAAAAACTAATCTTGATGTCTTGTTTCTTCTATTATCAATGCTCTTGAACTTAGAAATGATCTGCATCTCTTTCTGCACAGTGATGTTTCATCAGGGAATAATTGGAATCTACAAAGCTCTTTGCAATATTCATGCTGCAGGTACCAATGGAAACACAAAATCTTCTTTCAAAAACCAGATTGAGACTAGCGAAGTTTGCAATTCTCTCGACAATCTGCAGTCATTAGCAAAGAAAAATATCATAGCTCATATAGAATAACTCTTGCAGCAGATCTGAACAATCATATCATAAAAGCCAAGCCTTGTGAATGTGATGTTCCATTGCAAGTGTGCTGAAGCTATGAAAACGTTGCAGCTGGCTGTCTCACAAAAAGGAATTCACAACAGGTATAGGACGAATCTGATGCAGAAGCATCCTTGGGTAAAACAGCAATCTTGCATCAGCCCAAAACAATAGTGAGTTACAAGCACAGGCACGTTCAGACTTGGTGAAAGCAGCCACGGGTGAAATTGTTCCATAGAAGTCATTGTTACTAGAGAAAGTCATTATGTAACAGCCTTGCAGTTGAAATGAAAAGTCATTTGCAGCAATTAAACAGTTGCTGAGGAAAGACTATTTACAGCAATTATACATCTGCGGGATGTTGTTTACAGCAATTACACATTCATTGCGGAAAATCAGTCACGGTAGTTGCGTGGGAGCCTCATCAATAAACTATTCAAAGGCAAACAACATTGTTCTAATAGTTTTCTCCAGACGGATTGTGCAGGATCTCCTGAATGGGGAACACTTCATGCCAATAACACATTCACTGTTGTACTTAATCTTCCTGTTAACTGGCGTGAAACACTCCTGCAGATTAATACCCATCAGCAGAATGAGAACATGAAAAGTCCACATGGAGGAGGCATCTTTTTAGACACATGGAGAGAATCATAAAGGTGTCATGGATGGGATATAATGACTTAGAAAAGAAAAAAAAAACAAAGGAATTTACAGTCTGCTCATCATTGCTTGAACAGAGAACTTTACACCAGTTACAACGATTGAAGTGTAAGAAGACGAAGTAAGTGGTATGTGAAAGGTTACCATAGAAGGCAATGAGTTAATATGCCAAATGCTGAAAGCCAAATCTTTGTATTAGCTTCTCAAATTATTTTGGGGGGTTAATTCGCCACGGAGAAAGATAGAATAAACAATCTGCAGATGTTGTGACATGTTTCCAGTGTTAAAGTCACTTAAAAGTTTAAAACTGAGTTTCAGTAGCTTAACGTAGCATATTTTGTATCTGTAGTAGTGAGAATTGTGACTGTCGGTAGCAATCTATTTTGCAGGCAGCGGGAATAAAATCAGCACCATGTTCTGATCTGCAACAAAAACTCGTCTATAGCATTTTTTGAGTGTTCGTACACTCTTGATAGCAAGCCATTTTGCAGGAATAAAATCAGCATGATGTTCAGTTTTGCAACAATAAATTGGGTGTTGCATTTTTTGGCATACTCTATTCATCTCACCTATCTTCAATATAATTGGTCTCATTGTTAGAAAATTACCCTAGGCCAGTTAGTGGTGTGTTCCCATCAGCTTTGTGTTGAGATGGACCACCATATTTTGTAGAGTGAAAGATTATGCAGCCTCTCTTCTCTTCATGAGGTGGAATCTGAAAAGCATTTTATTTTCTGGTGTCCACCATGGGAGGTACTATTGTTTATACAAAGATTTTGATGGCTCTCTTTTGAGTTTCTTCCACTACCCTGATCTAAGACATTTAGCCCCTTTTCTTCGTGAGATCTCTAGGATTAGGCATAAGTATATCTGTGGTGAGCCCAGATCTACCAAGTTGGTTACTTATTTAATTCAATACATCACCGTTGTTGGAGGCTTTAAACACTCTTTACACTCTTCTGATTTGCATTCAGATGGTTGTAGATCAACCTAGACACCCTGACTCTAATTCTAGTGGTTGTGGGCTTTATCCCATCTCAGTGTGAAGGACTCTCTCTCACCTTCTTTCCATGGAGCTATCACGGCATCAACTACCTCCTAGGATCATCCAACCTGGCCTTCTTAGCTCAGGACTCTCCCCAACAAGCATTCTCAGAAAATGCATTGGTGCTCCAACTGTAAACAATGACATTTTAATTGGCTCATTGATCATGTCTTGCATCACTGGCACTTGAGAATTTTGATTCCTTGCCTAGATGGTCTTCTTCTAAGTGGTGTTCCCCCAATTTTTCTTTTTAATTTTACTTGATTGGAGAAATGGTTTTTAAAGGTTAGCCCCCATGTGCATTGTGAGTTATTGCTATTGTACTGTAATGTCCCCTTCTAGAATTTGCCCTAGTTTATACCCTACAACACAAGTGCAATAACTAGGGTTAGAGAGATGTCTTACCAAGCAAGATAATTCATCCATTGTGTTTTTGAATACAAGTCTTGCAAGCACCAAATAAGGGACAAGTGCATATACAAACTAACCATATTGTTAGTGTAATATAATCTACTTTAAGTTTTACAAATTGATAATACAAAGTAAAAAAACAATCCTAGAGATTCGGTAACAATATAACGCATATTTAAGATTATGGAGAACATAATAATAGCACTCAACTCTCATGGCCTTAACCACAATGAGGAATGAGATAAGAAAAACATGATGTGGTGCCATCATTGTCTCTGCCCTAGGCCCAAGAGCGGAAATTTCGTCCCCCTTGACCCCATGCTTCATGGAGTACCTAGCAGAACCTTTACACCGTTCCCTTCCATCACTCTATCTTACTCACCTCATATGGTTAAGGATCCTTTCCTTAGCTATCACAATAATTCTCCCATATGAGTTGATGGAAGGATCCTTTCCTTAACTATCACCCTAGGCCCAAGAGCAGAATCTCTTGTCCCTCTTGGCCTCATGCTCCATAAGGTTCATGAGGTGGTGTACCTAGTGAGGCCTCACCGTTCCCCCTTATTGCAATTACTTTCCAGCCTATATGGTAAATAATTGTAGACAGATGATGTTGATAATTATATTGGTAAATATGCTTTTACATCATATAAATATATATTGCAAATTAAGTACACAAAGTCTGATCCCCATATGTAATTAATATAGATTTGATTCAAGGTGACAGTATGCACTTATTTGTATGATGCAGTTATATTCGATGCATAAACAGTCCAACATAGATATAATATGCATTGAACGTAATCAATGTAATATATTACAAAGTTCCATATCTACATCTCATACATTTATATCAGGTTTAGTGACCAATGTGAAGTAATTATATGCACATATTTTGATAACAAGCAGACACAGATAAATCCACAATGCTGCATATAAATATTGAGATGTTCATACCAGAGATTGCCGAGTATATAAATATACCAATAGATTGCTGAATATATGAATGTACTGATATAAGTCTTCCTGTCTATCGATATCTGTTTTTTCCTACCTATTCCCTGATTTAATGGTTGATATAGGCAGATTGAAATGATTGAAGAATTGATTGCAGGTCTCTTTGCTTGATTCCCAATTGATGTTTAGTGAATGATGATTGATTGAATGTGGAATTCATAGATTAAGGAGTGATAATTGAGTGAGTGCTGATTTGATGTATTGGTGAGTGATGATAGATAAATGATACTCGAATACTTGAAATGATTTCTCCTTTGTGCATTATTGGTGAAAGGGTCACCACCTTTCATAAGAATTGAGTCACCACTTTCCATTGTGGCCTTTGAGAATAATACATTATTCCCCGACTTTATCTCCCTTAGATGCCCTCCTCAAATGAAACCCTCCACTCTTTATACCTTTCAATGTGAAGAAGAGTCACGTCTTTTCACCATATCTACCTCTTGCAATGGTCACACCCTTTCACAGTTACCACCCTTCAAAAGACTCACACTCAAAACCCTTCATCATTGCTGCTCTTTTGGCAGTTACTTCCTTATTCTCTTCCCCTTCTTCTTCTTCTTCCATAATGTGTATGCTTAATGCTTTTATGTGTATGCTCCATGTTTGGTTCACAACTAATGTGTTTCTTTAAGAAAGCATCCTAGTTTGTGATTGCTTGAGGACAAGCAATCTTAGGTGGGTTGGACTGTAGTGTCCCTTTTTTGATGTAGGATTTAATAATAATTAATAATTAAGAAAATAAAAATATAAAACAAATAAATAATAATAAAACATAATTACAAGTTAGTTAAGTTTAATGACTACCTTTCATAACTACCACTGTATCAAAGGAGCTTTCAAGGATTATCACAACAGTCGAGCCTGACTTTTCTAATTCTATTTTTCTTGGCTTCCTTCCCCAACATACCCACAACCTCTGGCCATGTCCTCAGTGGAGCAGTAGTGATTGATTCAAACAATTTTCCTGTGGCTCTTCACTAATCTGACCTGTAAAAACATAAATTTGGTCACCCTTATGTGGATATATATATATACACGCACATTTACATATATGTATATAAACATACATATACATTAAGTTACCCCAAGTTTACAGGATGGGGGGGACGCATTTCCTTGTACACGATTTTTTGAGCCATTATTCGGGACAGCTAGGGGATGGCAAAGAGGACGGCTATATAAAACATTGAATATTTAAATTTTCACTATATAAAATATTGAAATTTTTAAATATTCATATGAAAACATGGCTAAAGCATGTGTATATACACTATGGAACCTTACAATATAACATTTGTTGATAAGGAGATATTTTCCACAGCAAGTCAATTTGTGATATTGCTATCAGAACTCAACTGTGTAGCTTTTTGAGTCAAACTCATTGACCCATGCTTTATGAGTAGTGGTTCACATGAACCCATCTCTCATGAGAATGAATGGAACACTTAGCACTAAAAAAACTACACAGTTGAATCCTGATAGGAATATCACAATATAACATTTGTGTTAAAACTTAAATTAAGAGTTCACATGAGAGTCGAAGTCAAACAAATTTTCAAAACTCAAACATTAATACTATGGGATCGCCCGGAAACGACCCATTTTCAGGACAAAGCAAATAGGCCCAAGAACACGTCCCCAAGTAAGCTAGATATATATATCTATATATATATGTATATAATAACATATAGATATATGTATGTGTGTGTACATATATAGATATAAACATGCATGTGTGTGTAATACACACACACACACACACACACACACACACATATATATATGCATAGCTATATCTATTGATATGTGTGTGTGTGATTTGCATATACTTGTAACACCATAAATCACAAATAATTTATGTCTGTGTATATATGCAGTGCATATCCCTAGCTAGAGGCATGTATATTCTAACTTGTAATAAAATAGATCACAAAAAAATATTAAGAAATCATTCCCATGAGGCTGTATATATACAATGCATATATCACACTATGAGCATATATATTCCACACCTGTAACACCATAAATTACAAATAATCCGTATGGGTGTGTGTGTTATTGCAGATCAATATATGTGTATATATATATATATATATATATATATATATATATATATATGTTCATAGCTAAACATATACACTGTATATTGTCACAATTCAATGGTGGTACACAAAGCATTCTATGTTCAATGCAAAAGTGACCTAAGTTGCCGAAATGGAATTGGGTGTAGGTATGTGGGTACAGTATGCCAGTTCAACCATATAATTTGGGAGGAAGAGGAGGGATAGATACATCTGTACCAAAAAAAAAAAAAAAACATTCATATACAGCAGCCAACTAATTCAGTGTACTAATTTGATACCAATTTGTCAAACTCGATGCAAGTGAAAATGACTGTCCTTCAGGGTTTAGGTGAAAACAAAATACATGGAAATCATTTAAGCCCCTGGAAACCCCAGGAAATGCCCAAATGAGGCTGGAACGGTCTGGGTACATTACTGAATGATTCCGAACGTGAAAAAAAGATTCCTAGATGGTTCCATAGACAGTTTATACCCGAATCTGATTCAAAATCAAATTGTACCCAGGTATGCCTCCTTTTCCAGCCGACTCAGTATAATAGAAAACAACTAAAACTTGGTAGAATCAATCTATTGCAGAATGAGAAATTCTGAATTCCAGCTTGTGATGTTGACAAAGAGATGTGTTGTTAGAGGATTCTTGGCCTTAATAAGTTCATGTGCTGCAGAACGCTTTGACAATAGAAAGAGAAAACTGCAAGATCAATTCAAAGAATTTTCAATAGAATAGTCAACATATGTGAATATCATGTCAAGTTAGATTGAATGAAATAAAAATTAATCAAAATAAAGCCAAGAAAAACAAAAAGTCAAAAAAAATTGTCCAAAATTATCTTTTAAGTATGTGAACTCCAGGGCCCACAGAAATTTGAATCTGCTACAAGAACAAATTATCAGCTATCCCTTCAGTACGCCACATCAAACATGTGATAAATCATATTAGATACCACATGGCATTTAAATTTGGAATGCATCTAATAAATATGTATTGGAGGCACCCAAAAGACTTGAGGTTCTAATTACTTTGCACCCATATAATGTGGCTTGCTTTGGGAATTGTTGATGCACAAACATAAGTACTATTGGCTCTCATTTGATGAAGTTGGGATCAGTTATAAGCATCCACTTACTGATATGTTTAATCCAGGTGCACTTGTGAGCATCAATCAATTGAAGTTCCAATTACAAGGAGTGGTCCAGCTGAAATGTGAAATGTGCCTCAAGGTACAAATTATATGAGGCCCTGGAAAATCAAGTCAGAATAATTTAGTTAAAACCTTATGCTGGCTAAAGGGCCACTTTGCACTACCCACTAAAATAGAATAAAAATTGTGTAAGATACAATCTCTCTCAGATGTCTCAACCAATTTTTGACAAAAACATACTATCTTGGTTGTTCTAATATATGATGATCTGCTTCCAGTAATTTTCTGATGTTACTCTACTTGAGTTTTTCAAGAACTACCAAACATTATATCATCATACACAGGGTATGTGCATAACAACCCTCATTTTAGAATGTGTAGTGGCAGCTAGTCTCTACAATTTCAAACCAATTAATGAAGCATAGTTTATAGAAGCAAGAGAAGCCTTATTCATTAATGATTGTCATTCAGCTATCTTGCCAAAAATGGACAGCTAGGAGGGCTGCCACATTCCAAAATCCATTCTCAAGAACCAACATGGTTCAGGCCTCTTGTGGCCTGCAACAGATAGGTGTCAATATCAGCAAAGCAACATTTAAATTTTCGAAATAAATTTTGACCATCAACTGTTAATCACTTCAACATTTATCTGATCTGTCTTTTGACCTATTACCCTAAGTGCTCCCTTGAAATGTTCTTCTATTGATTCAGTCTCCTGTTGGACTACCACTATGAGTTTCTTCCGTACAAAGTTCATTTCTAGCATCTTTTGATTGCTTTTAACAGTTTTATATGAGCTTTTCCTTCCATCACAATTAAAACCCTTTACTTCATTCTTAAAGGTTCCCAGCAAGCTCTAAATATAATATTGATATATTTTATTTGCAACTTTTCTTTTCCTACAAATTTATGATTATGGTTAGAATTTAATAATTTTTGCATTATTAATATCCCTAAAATGTTTCTTGTTTCCAAAATCTATTTCTAGGCTCATGTTCATTGTAGTTCTATTCTTATTCTTATTTATGTCGGCCTGGACTAAAAATGAATCTATATATGTGATGTCCCAGCCTAAATGTTGCGGTGGTGTGGATTTCCTGTTGGCTGTGTACCCAGAGCTGGGACCCATCCATGATCGGGGCAGCCACGTGTCCATGAGGGGGCTCGCCTGCATTGGCACTCTGGTGGGACAGAAACCCCACTCTTAACACTAGTGAGTGCCGCCATTCATCACTAGTCCAACCACTAAAAGCCTAGACTAGTGGTGAATGGCGCCCACCAGTATTAAGAGTGGGATTTACGTCCCATCAGAGTGCCAACGCAGGCCAGCCCCCTCATGGACACATGGTTGCCTGATCATGGGTGGGTCCCACACTTGGGTATATGCCCAGCGGGTATCCACACCACCGCAACATTTAGGCTGGGACATCACAACCCACCACACTCTGCAAGGCTCGACCTCAAGACCTCGGCTCTGATACCAAGCAAGGCAACCACTATACCAAAAGCCTGGACTTGTTGTGAATGGCGCCCACCAGCATTAAGAGTGGGATTTCCATCCCACCAGAGTGCCAGTGCAACCCAGCCCCCTTGTGGACACGTGGCTGCCTAATCATGGGTGGATCCCAGCCCTAGGTACACACCTAGGGGGAATCCACACCACTGCAACATTTAGGCTAGGACATCACAATATAGCATGTAATCATACATATAATTGCAAATAGAAATCATAATTGTTGTTTCGCAACATGGCGCATGATAAATGATCTATGTATATTAATTCTAAAAAAAGTATTGAGAACAATTAAGGCCTTTCCATAGTTGACTTGCCTCAAAAATTGCATGCTTTTCATAAATGAAGCAAGAATATTCCTTCCAAGGCACATGCAAAGCACTCCTTCGAAAAAGTTGAACTCCATCAACCTCACAAGATATTTCTTTTAATTAATAATTATAATTCCATAATATCCTCCTTCCAAGGGACATGCAAAGCACTCCTTGGAAAAGATTTAAGTCCAATCTTACACAATATTTCTTTTAACTAATAATTATAATTCCTTAATAAAGGACAACATAGTACTAAATACAATCTCATCTCCTTAGTACCATAAAAAAATTCATGGGCAATTTTTTGCCGACTGGCTAATCTACCATAAAAGTTTTGAATATTAGATTGGCTTATTCTCAATTTATTTACATAAATATACATAAAATTACTGTAGTTACCAATTTTTTTATGTTTTGAGTATCTGCAGTCAACAGACTTTTGTATGGTTATAAGAAACTTCCAACTCTGCTCATCATTCATAACATATACTCCATCTGTCATCATAACACTACAAAAATACTTCTAAATGCATGTCATAATTACTTCAACATCAAGTTAAACCAAACGCCTCCTTTCACCCTCTGCCAATTGGAAACGAATTAAGTGTTATCTCCATTCCCCATTGAATTTGTGTCTTTTGATATAGTGTGTGAACCCCCCCCCAACCCCCTTGAACCTTAGACAATCCAAACATAGCAAATAGGTGCTCAAATGATGCCTGAAAGCATTTTCACAAAATAAAGTGTTTTATTTGTTTAAAGGAGGCAATTCATTAAGTAGATGGCATCCATTGTGTAGGAGAACTGAGATAGATTTCTCAACTAAGAAAGCACTCACGCCTTCCCTATAATCGTTGCAATCAATTTCTCAAGTAATGCAAGATTTTTTCAGTAAAAACAATAGAGATACATTTCATAGATTGGATAGCATTATTCCACCCACAATCTCTTAGATATAATGATATTCATCCTCTATGAATATATTGGAAATATGATTCTCAAATAATATAGCATTTACTCCACGTGGCATTCATTTCATACAAAATTAAATCAAAATCCATCTCTATTTAGATAACTTGCTTAAACAAAGTTTCATCTACTCTGAAAACAAAAAAGCATACATCCCTTCAGAAAATGCATTATGGATTTCATAGCACAGCCCCAAGTGCAAATTTCAAGGAGGTATGACAAAGTGTTCAAGTTGGGTAAAACACTCCATCCAACTTGTTGACCGAAATATGCCCTACTAATGAGGCCAGGTATAATCCCTGGGCGAACTTGACATAAAGACATTCCTGAACTGCGGTATCTTAGCTGAAAGTTACCCAACAAAAGAATTTTAGCAAATACTAATAAATGTCATTCATTCCATTATAAAAATGATTAACTATATGAAAATCAAACAAATAGGCCTATCGGATCCCCTTATACCGGCGAATCAGCCGCTTCTGTGTAGATGTTCGCTAATTCAACATTTTGTAATCAGCTTAAGAGCGGAGATGCCTATATCTGTATAACCAGATTGTATCATTTAAGAAAATAATTACCGAAAAAAATGAAGATGCCCAGAGCATCCTTTCGCTGAAAAGAAAAGAAAGGGAGCAATTCCTTCATTAAGATGGCATTCATTCTGTGCAAAATAAAACAAAAAAGACTCAAATCGCCTCAACTGATGACATTCATTCCATGGTAAATTCCTCGGCAAAAATGGGATTCTTTTCTATAAAAAAAATTTAAAATTAGAAAATACATAGAAGCCTTCGAATAAAAGGCATAAGTTGACTGAAATTTGTTTTTGTTTTCTAAATTTAGATAAATCCCTACAGGGCAAGACTGAAATACATATAGCAATTTTAAACTTTCCCCAAATGATCCAACATTCATTCTCTTCAAGGCAAACAAAATTGACAAACAACACATAAAAAATTACGTACGAACATAAATTCCCAAAACAAGGTATGACTCCTCTGTAAAATTTCAGCCAAATTCTCTTGCAGAAATTGACATCATCTACTCTAAGAAACCCCGAACCAGAAACTACCCTCCCGAGGTATACTGCTAAAATTGAAAACAAAAAACAAAAATTCCCTGCTGCCAAAAGGAAGCAAAAAAAATGACCTTGTTACCGTCGCGACCGAAGCAATTTACAACAAAACCCGAGAACAGGGTTTCTGTTCAAGGTGAAGGGCCCCTGGGAATTGACAAATGATTTGCTGCTGCTCACATATTTGGAAAATATTTTTCAAAATAAAGAAGTTTTACGAAAAGACCACCTCGAGGGGAAACCGAGGAAAAACTGTTCCACAGCTGAGAGATCGAATGAACGGTCGTATCCTGCCTTCACGCCTCTGGCGATTAAGCCCCCGGTTCCGCGCAGAACCAGTGGCCGCCCGCGCCCCTGCCCTACTATTGTTTGCCCCCATTTCTTCTTCTTCCTTCTTCCTCTGCACTGTTCACACCAATAATAATACGAACCAGGAAAAATGAATTAGATATTGGGGAAACCTCCTCTCGTATTTTTTTAATAGTATTGATGGGTATTCTTGGTGGCCACGACGTACGTGCGTGCATCGCAATTTGACAAACGCGGTTTACAGCTGACGTGGATTTGACTGTCGGCCATTTCTGTCAGAAAATGGAATAACTCCCCATGTTAAATTCTTGGCCGTTTCCTCTCACACGCAACTCTTAAGCATATTCTGTCTCTGTCAAATTTTCACTCATTTCCTCGAAGATTACCAGAAATTTTATTATCTCCGTCGTTACCAGCTACAGTACCAGACAAGATAAGAGTACCAGAAAAGATGAATCTCCATTATATTTGCCAGGAACTCACGATGAAGCAAACGGCGTTTGATTAACTTGACTCACATAATGATCTTGTAACTCAAATGAAAGAGAGTTTGTGTAGTTAGTTATGGTAAATTATTAATAATAGTTTTTTTTTTTAATTTTCTAATTTGATGGTTTACTTTTATTTTATTTTAAAGTTGATGGTCTGGTTTAATTTTATTTAAAAGTTGATGGGTTACTTTTATTATATTTTAAAGTTGTTGGTTTGATTGCTATATAATATAAAATTATACTTTAAGTACTTATTACGCCGTAGGCGTTACTATTTGAGAAAGGCCCAGCCTCTTTTTCAGATCAATGGCTGAGAATGCTCGAGAGCCCAATGACTGCCATTGGGAGCTTCTCAGCCGTCCATCATTGAAGTCATCTGATGCGTTGATTTCTTCTGTCCACTTTACAGGTCACTTCACTAATGCATTGATCCATGTTCATCCTTATCTGATTCATATTTGACCTTATTCCAAATTCCAAATCATTCTAGAACGTTCCGAGTTGGAATCCTGCCTTCTTCGAAATGGCACGAGAGACTACGCGATGTTTTACATGTTTCATGTTAAAAGGGAAAGACATTGTCTGTAGAGAGAGTATAAATATGCTTCTCAGCTCTTCTCTTCACACATTCCGATTTTGGGTTTTATAAAAA
>MU227291.1:4921982-4968532 GCA_018584345.1 Thuja plicata
TTTCTTATTTTGTACTATATGTTCGAAATTATACAATTGTTAATGTAAGATTTATTATTCGACTCCTAAACCACATTAAATGGAATATCATACGGAATAATAGTCATTTAATAATATTTAAACTTCAAAAGCATAAAAACAAAATATAATGCATAAATGATATAGCCACCAAATACAATAAAATGAACACAACATAAAAAAAAAGGCGTAACCATTGCACACTTATGTGCGATTGCTAGTTATATTATATTTGTATAAAAGGTATAATGGTTGTATTTGAAAATTATTTATTTTTGGTTGTTGATTGAAAGTATTTATTATTAATATTGGAATTATTTTTTATTATTCAGTTGCTGTTGAAATACATATCAGATCTTTTAAATTTATTATGTGTACCTATCAAATTTATTATTCAATATTTAGTTATGTGTTCATGAGTTACTTATTGTTGAAACATAGGCTTATGTATTATTAATTATTTTAAATTCATGGGTAGAAATAAAAGAGAGTTCTTATATTGGAAAAGATGTGTGCCATGCAAAGATAACTATAATCAACATACCATGTCGAGGATCAACATACCATGTCCTTTTGGGATACCCTTATGTTGAAGCATGCTAGAAGTTTTTCATGGCTAAAGTAAATTGGCAATGCCCATTCCCTCGGGGCATTGAGGCGTGGTCTAACATGTGGCCCTAGAGAGAGAGGAAAACAATGTTTGGAAGCTTGTGGTGCATTTTTCCTTCCACAATCATATGTGAAATTTGGAAGGAGTGGAACAATCTTCTAAGACAAGGAAATGGAAATTAAGAAACTCTGCAAAAAATTGAGGGACAAATCGCAGAACTTGTTAATGAAGTTGTCAAAGCCAAGACACTAAAGAAAAGCATATTCACAAACTCGGATGACAAAATGACTAAGGTATACATAGAGTTGAAAATCTCATCTATATTGGAGCTAGCATTGGAGACCCTATAAGAAGAAATAGCAAGAAGGTAAGATGGTTTGCCCCTAACCTTGGGTGGATCAAAATGAACTTTAATAGTGCCTCCCTTGGTAATCGAGGCCCAACCAAATCAAAGTGAACTTTGATGGTCCCTCACTTGATAATCGAGGCCCAAGCTAAGTGGGATGAGTGGGTAGAGATGAACAAGGACGAATAGTGACTCACATATTCATATCATTGAAGCAAGTAATAAACAACATAGTAGAGTTTCAAGCGGCCATGATGGGCCTAAAAGTGGGCGTAGAGGTGGGAGCCAAACACATTCACCTTGAAGGGGATCCCATCATCACCATCAAATGTTATTTGGAAAAATGAAACTCCAAACTCGGTGCTTTGTCAATGGCTCCGACCATTAAGAGATTTACATGGAGTATATTAAACAATTGTGACGGACATTGCAAGAGATTTGGAATGCCCAATATGCTTGACGACGGATTAATGGCAACAACCATGATGTGGCAAACTGGTGGACAGAACTGGTGACAGGAAACCCACGTAATGAAGAATATGGGCGGCTGTAGAGGGATGAAAGTAATGCAAAGTATTCTCACATGGCATGGCACAAATTGATGTTATAGAAAGCCAGGATGGAGAAACAATATCGAGAAAATAAGTCATGACCTCACCCTTGGCTTGGAAAATAAGTAGTACGATGACAAGGATAATCAATTTTATAGATGGTTGAATAATGATTAACACCTTTTGCACAAACAGGATGTCATGACAAGTGTGTGTCGGATTGCAGGAAGAAGCATGCCAAATATTTGACAAGATATGCAATAGATGTTGTAATAAGGGAAGGACATGTGGACTTGATAACAATTGGGAGTTAATTATGGAAAGAGATGGATCATATCTATTTATGGAGGGAGGCAAAGGAAATTGAATTATAAAGATTTCATATTCTCATCTAATAATCTCTCTCCACTATGGACAGTCGACTTTGTTGGAGTCCACAAAACGACACATGGCATTCCTAAGTGAGATCACAGACAAAAGGTTAATTCAATTATTTGCTTTTGGATTTAATTGTGCAAGTGTTTTTTATGCTAAAAACATTTACACGATCAAATCCATAAGCAAATAATTATTTTTCCTTATTGCTCTCTACTCATCCTGATGATGGATCACGGAGTGTGATCTGAAACGTTGATGCTTAAAAATACACACAATCAAAAACCAGAAATTCAGCTCTAAAAGCAAATAATTAATTTAAATGGATTGTGGAAATCTGATAATGTAGACAAAAGGTTGCTTTCTATTCTAGATTACCAGACGAGGAGATGGATTGGGGCTTGGGGATTGGAGAAGAATGGATAGTTGAGGACGACAGGGATGTGGAGGAGATTGACGCTAGCTAGGCCCACAATGACTGTGGCAAGGAGTGTCATGTCATTGGTCGAGCCAAGGTTGCATGTCGAATACAGGAAGAAGATGAAGATGAAGAAACAAATGGTGAACCTATGGCCACTAGTGGAAATGAAAGGGAATAGGTTTGTAGGCGAACATATATTGCAAATTTTGTAAATTTTGTTTGGGGTATGCCTTTTGTGTATATTGGTGTAAACCCAACTTGAATAGTTTTTTGGATGGTCCATTTTTGTAAGGGTTATGGGTAGTGGTAGTTTCTACAAATTAGATGTTTTTAGCATTTTAGTATGGGGTGATGGGATTTGCAGACTAGGCTTCAGATACCATAGACACTCCTCTAGATATAGAATTTTTTGTGTAATTAATACAAAGGGTGCTACCCCTTAGCAGCCATTTATCAATAAAAAAAGAGAGTTCTTAAATTTCTTATTTTTTCTGTAAAATCTTCAAGGAAATGTCAAAATATTTTGTATTTTTCATGTACATGAAAAAATATGAATAATTATCATCATTCACATTACCCAAAATTGTGACAATCTCTTTATATAGAAAATCAACAAAAAGTGGGTAATAAACCCTTAACATAAAAATAAAATATGAATAAGCATGCATAACATCAAATCAACAAATGCATATGACAATAAATATGTGTTAAGAAACCCTCGGGAAAAACTCCACCACCAAAAGGATGTAGAGTTTTTACTAATCAGGTTGAAACAAGTACACATTAATACTTATTTAGTTTGATATCATTTTAGTGGCATGAGACTATTTGTGTGATAATCATACCTCGATCATCCCAAACCCTCTATAAATCGACTCAAGGATGCGTAGAAAATTGGCATAAACTAATACATTGGCCCAAACATGTTCTCAAAATACCATCGTAAAAATTCTCATGACCCATTACATGAAAGTGGATTGTAAAATAGAAAGAAACATATCCTACACACTAACATGTCATATATTTTGTCATGAGACATCATTAATCAACTTTCTCATTTCTTGGCATGCATGAGTTCAATAACTGAAATATCACTTACTATTTTGAGAAAGATGATCCTTAACCTCCAATATTTGAATTCCTTTTGTAACCTCCCTTATTTATTTGTCTAGAACAAATATCTTACATTTTTTGAAGAATAATAATAAAATAATGTACCTCAACTCTACATGAGCCTCTATGCTACCTATACCAAGAAGGTTGGAGAGTTGGCTTTATACATTAGGATTGTGATTTAATTTTACACTTTTCTAACATTGGGTGTATCCCCAAACCTAAAGATGCCACATAGGTGACACCTAACTTGAGCATCATCACTAAAATTTCCAAGAGCCACAACTTTCACTTATGAGATCAAAGTCAATCACCATTTGTTAAATTACATGCTTTTCCAAGAGGAATCCAAAATGAGAATACAAAAATCTCTAATAAGTCTCACTCAGAGATAACTTTAAGACCCCCTGGGGAAAAGTAGTAAAATACTGGCAAATTTTTTAGTACTCATAGAAATCAAATGTAATTATATAGGTGAATTTTTTTCGTTTCTCGTGCAAATGAAATATTATTATAGTTGGTGAATCATTTGCAATCACCCAAAATTAATGGAAATGTTGGCGAATAGTTTTTTTTCCATGCGCTAGAGAAATGTAATAGTGTTGGTGATTTTTCCTTGTATTCAAATGTAAAGGAGAAAACGGAGATCTTTAAATAGGGTTTTGAACAATTGAGATTTACACATAAATGAAACCCTATGCCTCCATTAATCATCTTATATTTAATTTTAATTGATAAGGAAGAACATAAGGAATGTAAATCTGGAAATGTTTGCAAAGAATAATGGAATAAAATACATACCTCCAAAAAAGAATCTGTTGAAAACCTTGTCAGACAGTCTCAGAAACTGTTGATTTTCGTGAAATTGAACCGAAACTGCGAGATCTACAAAACCCAGAAATCTTTTCTTTTTTGAGAAAGTTTGACTTGCCCCAAAACAGAAGGTCGACCTTGACCCTAAAATGCCACCTTTGACCCAAAATGTCTACTTTGACCCAGATCAGAAGGTCAACTTTGACCTGCACAGTCCGACAGAAAATTTGTTTCCGGATCCAGGAAGTTTGTCAAAAAGGGTATCTAGATCTGTACTTTAATTCACTGTTCCAAACCTATACCTACAAGAAAAATGGGTTGTTTGTTGGGGGGAGGAGTTTGCCTTTGTCAAACCCCGATTTTGGAATTAACCTTATAATTGAATTGAAATTGCATAAATAAACAAAGTAAATAAACGAATTCACCTTGCTTGTATAGAAACCCTTGTGATGGATTCGAATCCTTAGATCCACAAGGATGAATGCTCGAAGTTGTTTGAACCTTGTAGAAGAGTATAAATTTTATCTACCATGCCAATTCATGGCTCCATGGAAGTAAATGTGCTCAAGTACTTGAATTGAGAATGCAAGAATGTAGATGTCTTGAATGCTTGAGAGATCTTGAGATTGCTTGATAACTTGTAGATAATAATGGATTGCCTTCTGACCGCCTTAGGATTTCTTTCTTTTCTTAGAGAAATGAGAAAGGAAAGCCCTTCTTTTATAATGATCTTGAGCACAAAGGTCGACATAGAAAACCATAATTAAGGGTTCATGGCACAAAACTCTAGAGAGGTGCACATAGAGGGGAAATTAAATTAAGGTCTTGACACAAAACTCTAGAAGGGGTCCACCCTTAAGGTAGAAATAAAATAATTATTTAAGAGCCTTGTCACAAAATTTGAGGTAAGGCCAACCCCAAAGTTAATTTGAGCATCAGGCACAAAACTCGAGAAAGGTTAATCTCAAATAATAAATTAGGAATCCTACACAAAGCTCGAGAAAGGTCCACCTCAAATATTAATTTGAGAATTCGACACTTAACTCAAGAAGTAATGGCCCCGAAGAGGGAAAAGATAAAATTTTGACGAAACCCCGAAACTGGGAACTAACCCCAAGGACCCTGGACCCTGGGGTCAAGATCGAGGTCAACCCTGACCTAAGTCAAGGTTGAGTTTGACCTTGACCCAGAGGGTCAAGACCTCGGGAAATGTGCCCAAGTCTCAGAAACAGAGAGAAAAGATAAAAAAGAGGGGCTAAACAAGCACATAAGCACATGAAACTCCACGGAAGTATGAAAGTGTCTGAATCGGGACCAAAACAACCTACTAGGGAGGGCTAAAAGGTCTCAACATGGAGTGTGTCCATTTTAAGATGATACATTTAGCCCCCACTTTAGCAAGAGTATGGGCTCAACGTAGACTCTTAGTAAAGTAAAACGAAAATAGAAGAAGAAAACCCTATTATTATTAAGGATACAAGGAATCCATCAAGCCCCCAATGAACTTGAGTCCTTGTTAAATCCAAAAGCATAAAAAGAGAGAGAAAAGAAGAGAGAGGAGTGGCTAGTTCACCCAGTAAGATGTGTATCTCACTGTGAACCACCAAGAAAGCACTTGATAGTCACCCCATAAAGTTGTGCGCCTTCTACCGGCTTTGTGCATGTAGTGCATCTTCTGATGGCTTTTATGAAGTACCCATGGATCCATATCCTCATATCACCATGGAATACATTTGTAAAATGTGTATCTCGTCAAGATTTAGCAACTTATGTGCGTTACCTTCCAAGGATTTAGCATATTGAATTGCAATTGAATGAGTATCTCTTCAGGATTTAGCAACTTATGTGTGTTACCTTAAGAGGATTTAGCATGTTGCAAAACAAAAGGTTAGAACAAAAATGCATAATATAGAACGAGGGAGGCCATATATATGCTCCCCTTCTTAAGATGGCAAAATACATACTATTTTGACATGTTAAGGAGAGAAAAGAACAAGGATAAAGCCTTCTTCAACACCAAGACAATGTCCATAGAAAACACCCAGTCCAAGCCAAGAAGGTCACAACTCCTACGAGGCCATGGAAGGGACGAATGTAAAGAGATATCATGCAAGAAGTGAAAAAGTAATCCTTGTGAGGGATAGCACACTATTCAGTTTCCAAGGTGAGAGATTTATCAACCATGGAAACCCAATGTCAAATAATGAAATAGGTTATAATCAAGGACATAGATCCTCAATGCAAACCAAAATTTTCATGTATGATTGGATATCACATAATAGATAGATACTGCTTAACCAAGGGAAAAATGGATCCCGGAAAGACAGAAAAGAAGGAGATGGCATCCTTGCCCCCCAAGCACAGGAACAAGAATGAAAGGGGACCTATTATATCGCTCACAACACTATGCAAAACAACAAGCCCCCAAAGATTAGGCTAACATTATTTACATAATGTGGAGTTCCATAATAGGAACATAAATGTTATTTAGAGAAAACGGGATTGAAATACAACTCATTGCCACATAATATATAAATAACTTTACTATCAATGAGCTGCCTAATCTTATAATGTAAAGCTTGAAATTCATTAGTAGAGTGATCATGAAATCTATGATACAAACAAAAAGGAAGAGTCTTCAAGTGTAGACTACGTTTCTTTTTGCATTTAGGTCTAGTAATCATCTTAGCATGAAGGAGTTTAGGCAAAAGAACTTCTTGGTCAAATTCCTTCATAGGGTCATCATGTTTTGAAGTGTTATTTGAGATGTTGGTAACATTGATGTGTTGTTGAGGATTAAATCCCAATCCATAAGAATGCTCATGCCCCCCATTCTGTAAGGGCATTTGAATTCCCTGTTTATGCTTACCACATCCTTGACCATGTAATCCTTGTTTAACTAGTAAATGATAACCAGGACCATAACGAGAAGCCATATCAGAAGGAGTCAATCGAACTTCAGTAGTCACTATGTCATTATTAGTAGGTTTGACAGATTCATAGTGGGTAGAAGCAGCGACAAAACTATTACGAAGGGCATTAGAAGTAAAAACAAAAACTCGTTGTTCAAACTCTCTTTGTTGCTTCATAAAATCAAGAACAAAAACCTTATACTCTCCAAAAAAAGGTAGGATTAAACCCAAAGGTTCCCCAATCATCTCTAGGAAGAGCCTTAGAGGTAGAAGGATTCCTATTAGGAATATGATTATTGTGGGTTTGACTATTCAAACAAGGATTTGGCGCATCATCTGCATGAAGTGTATACAACATGTTGTTGTGAATAAACTTGACTTTACGGTGAAGGGTGGAAGCAACAACATGCATCTCATGCATGTAGGATTTGAGAGATACAAATCCAAAGAACGCCAAGAACACCTACATGCAAATAACCTATTACAGGAGAGAAGCCAAAAGAGGGAAAAAGAAGAACTCGAAAGTTACTCAAAATGTGAGAGCTAAATTATAATCCGAGTTAATGAAAAAAGAATTACAAGGTTCAACCTATAAAGGTGAATGAAACCCTAAAACTAGAAAAGCTAGGTTGCACATTAATAATTAATAAAATAAATAATTATTAATGCACCTAAGAGAAAGCTTAAGCACTAAGGAGTAATAACTTAACTAATTAAATCAACATGATTTAATTAATAAGAAAGCTAATGATTACTCTAACAATGCAACCAAGGTCTTCCCAAAAGGAGGTTATAATTAAGAGGTCCAGGCATAACATGAAAAGAAGTATCCAGGGTGACCAGACCTACTTTGATAGGTAAGGTAATGATGCCTAAAGTTTTCTTATCAATGTTATCAAAGCCACGTATAGGGGCATTGTCAGGTTGAATAGTCGAAAATCAGATTTAATTCATTTGAGCATGTCCATGCTACAAATATTAAGCCCAGATCCATTATCAATCAAGGTCCTACGAATAATATTCTTATTGATAGTAACAACAACCATAAGAGCATCATATTGATTCTGAACTTATTTAGAAGGTAAATCCTTTTTAGTAAATAGAATGTCAGGAGGACCCGGGGTAGCATACATGCACTGTAAGAAGGCATTGATGTTCTCTTGATTAGGAGGTAGAGTGGGAAGAGTTTCTAGAGCTTTTTACAAGGCTTCATGGTAGGTAGGTGAAGTTTGAAGAAGTTCCCATAAAGAAATCTTGGCAAGGGTATTGCACAATTGATTTATCAAATCATACTCCTTGCTAGGAAGACGGGGTGGAGGAGGAAGAATGGGTTGAGAAGGTGGTAAAGAAGTAGGAACCACCGGATTAGGTTGAGGGTTATTCCGTGTACAATAGGTGTGAGCTATCGAATCTTGATCATTGAAAGACTCTAAAGACTCCATAGTTTTACCTTTGATAGTAATGTGAGGACAACCTTTAATAGTAAACAAGGGTTTTGGATAAACCATGTTAGTTGTCTCAACTCTACCAACAGATTCACAAGAAGGAAGCAAAGAAGACATCCTAGGAGGAGATGAGGTAGGATCTTGATTCTCCATAAGATCATCACTAAGAGGGAGAGCATTAAGGGCATTCATATCATTCTTCGCTAATGCCTCATCACGAGAAGGAATCCCAAATGGAGGTAAAGCCTCTATAATGTCTTCTTCCTTCTCTAAAATGTCTGCATAAGGGGAGTGTGTTTTAGAAAAAGAGTCATCATCATGTATGAATATGTCATCCATTAATAAATCACCCTCTTGTATCAAAGCATTGTCACGGTGAGGGGACAAATCAATGTCTTTATCCAAGGGTTCATCCCAAAAAGTAGACTCATCCATAATGGATTCATGAGGAAGAGAGTAATCAACATCCAAATCCAAAGATTCATCCCAAATAGGAGGATTATCATCCCTATCAATAAATCACATTCTAGGAGCGCCATAAATCACTAAAGCTTCATCCCTAAAGGGGAAAGAAGGTAAATTATATTCTAAAGTAAGCTCATAGAAAATACATATATTAGGAGAAGAATTAAAATCTATCCTCAACTCATCTCCATAAAGAGAAATATGATGGAGAGAAAGGTTAAAGTCATCTTCTTGCTCTAATATATCCTTACAAGCTAATACAAGAGAGGACAAAGCAACATCACATGTACTAAATAAAGTCTTTCTAGGTGTAACACCATGCAATGCTAAGGTAAGAGGAAGATGTTGTTTAATCCCATAAGTTATAGAAGGATGTTTGGAAAACACTTGAAACAACTTGTGCAACATGATAACGAATAAAGAAATGCATAGAAAATAGATCTAGATATATCCAAATGCATTCAAATGAAATGTATGATAAAAAATATAAATATTTTTGTATTTTTAAAGAAATGTTGTGATTTTTTATTTTTGACATATAAATGTAAGAGCATAAAAGAAATCTACTTTTAGATGCATGTAAGATCTAACATAAGATGCAAATCTAACACCAAAAACAAAGATTTTTCTTCACATCGAGTTCACCAAAATGTAAATAAGAAAATGGAGATCTTTAAATAGGGTTTTGAACAATTGAGATTTACACATAAATGAAACCCTATGCCTCCATTAATCATCTTACATTTAATTATAATTGATAAGGAAGAACATAAGGAAAGTAAATCTGGAAATGTTTGCAAAGAATAATGGAATAAAATACATACCTCCGAAAAAGAATCTGCTGAAAACCCTATCAGACGGTCTCGAAAATTGTTGATTTTCGTGATCTTGAACTAAAACTGCGAGATCTACAAAACCCAAAAATCTTTTTATTTTCTGAGAAAGGTCGACTTTGACCCAAAATAGAAGGTCGACCTTGACCCTGAAATGTCACCTTTGACCCAAAATGTCAACTTTGACCCAGATCAAAAGGTCAACTTTGACCCAGAATAGAAGGTCAGCTTTGACCTGCATAGTCTGATAGAAAATCTATTTTTGGATCCAGGAAGTTTGTCAAAAATGGTATCTAGATCTATACTTTAATTCGTTGTTCCGAACCTGTACCTACAAGAAAAATGGTTTTTTTTGTTGGGGGGAGGGGTTTGCCTTGGTCAAACCCCAGTTTTGGAATTAACCTTATAATTGAATTGAAATTGCATAAATAAACAAAGTAAATAAATGAATTCACCTTGCTTATATAGAAACCCTTGTGGTGGATTCGAATCCTTAGATCCACAAGGATGAATGCTTGAAGTTGTTTGAACCTTGTAGAAGAGTATGAATTTGATCTACCATGCCAATTCATGGCTCTATGGAAGTAAATGTGCTCAAGTACTTGAATTGAGAATGCAAGAATGTATATGTCTTGAATGCTTGATAGATCTTGAGATTGCTTGATAACTTGTAGATAATAATGGATTGCCTTCCAACCGCCTTAGGATTTCTTTCTTTGCTTAGAGAAATGAGAGAGGAAAGTCCTTCTTTTATAGTGATCTTGAGCACAAAGGTCGACATACAAAACCATAATTAAGGGTCCATGGCACAAAACTCTAGAGAGGTGCACATGGAGGGGAATTTAAATTAAGGTCTTGACACAAAGTTCTAGAAGGGGTCCACCCTTAAGTTAGAAATAAAAATAATTATTTAAGAGCCTTGTCACAAAATTCATGGTAAGGCCAACTCCAAAGTTAATTTGAGCATTAGGCACAAAACTCGAGAAAGGCTAATCTCAAACAATAAATTAGGAATCCTATACAAATATTGAGAAAGGTCCACCTCAAATATTAATTTGATAATTCGACACTTAACTCAAGAAATAATGGCCCTGAAGAGGGAAAAGATAATTTTTTTACGAAACCCCAAAACTGGGAACTAATCCCGAGGACCCTGGACCTTGGGGTCAAGGTCGAGGTCGATCTTGACCTAGGTCAGGTTTGAGGTCGACCCTAACCCAGAGAGTTAGGATCTCGAGAAATGTACCCAAGTCTCAAAATCAGAGAGAAAAGGCAGAAAAGAGGGGCAGAATAGGCACATATGCACATGAAACTCCACGGAAGCATGAAAGTGTCTGAATCAGGACCAAAACAGCCTACTAGGGAGGGCTAAAAGGTCTCCACATGGAGTACATCCATTTTAAGATGATACATCAAATAAATGTAATAAATAATTTGGTGATTTAGACACTTTTTAATGGGAATGGTTATTTTTATTGTCGATTACACTATTGTACAAAACCAATGAAGTCATTTTACTAGCGATATTTACTTAGTATACAGAACTATAAAATATTTCTTGGTGAATTACGCTTTTATATTAAAATTAATAAAATCATTATAGTGGTGAATTATATAAATATAAAAAATGTGTAATAGTTTTGTTGGTCGATAAAGTTTACATAACATTACAAAAAAATAGAGTTCTTCTATAGTAACTTGTTTCCCCGCCCAAAACCAATTTCCAGAACCAACACCCTTGTCCCAAAGGATTTTGAGTCCACATCCAACCCATACATCAAAACACCGACGATAATCTTGTGGAGACACCATTATAATTCTTGCTTCGACGACCCTAGAATAACAGAGTCAATCCTTTTTCACCTTGACCTTTGTGCTTCCCTTTGGACGACCTCGTCGATGTTTAGGCTCTTTTTTGTAGAGGTAATCCTTGATGACACTGAGGCCTTTACTCGCAACCTCCATGCACACTTCAGGATTCTCATACACATTCCAAACAAAAACCAATTTGGAACCAGTCCTCATCACAGGCCAGCGAACCCATCCCCATCTGCGCCCTAACCAAGATATCGTTCAGGGCACCTCTCCATTCTTGACAAACACAATAAGTCATGAGCCACCTCACCTCTACCATCGTGCCTAATTCCAGACACCGTGCTAAGAAGAGTGATGAAATTTCTACATTTAACCTATAATGACCCTTCGTTGCAAGATAATCATGACCTAGGACCATTGAAACATTGTGGATGAAGTCATCGTATTCAAAGCATAAAATGTTTATGTCTGTCAGGACTAACCTCCCCCATAAAGCTTTCATTTTTTCTATAGTGTGAAGGGAGAAGTTAGCCAATATTTTTCTTACAACAACAATCACCATTGTAATTATCTATTTCTACTTGATTTGGCAATTGAAATCCTAAAGGTTTTATAGTCGAAAACCATTAAGGTTGCACGCGAGTAATCAAGAGCCAAATATTTTCTATTTATTAAAGCTATACCTTTAAGTAATGAGTAAAGTGTATTAAATTTGAATTGTTTAAACCTTAATCTAGTGATGTTACACAGATCAAAATTCAATCAAATTAGTTTTTGTGGCGACGATGTTATTTAATTTGATTGCTTTAATCATTGCTATGCGAACACGTGTTCTGAGTTTTTGGTTTTGCAATATTATGATTGTGACGAGAGTGTTATTTGATTTGACTGATGCAGACATATGTTCCCAGTTCACGGTTTCACAATATTAGCCTACAACAAAAGTGTGTGAAGCTCGTCACCTTTGGTTTGATCAACGACTTGCATTGATTTTGCAATCTCACATAGTACCTTGGATTTGATCAACAACTCACATTGATTTCGTCATTTCGCATAGTACCCACATCAGAAGCTTTAACAAATTTAATGACAATCGATTTCCACAATCCATGATAATAATGCATGAATTTATTAACATCAAATAACTCTGTTAGGATTGCCAATTTTCACGTGGTGCCACCATGCTAGTCAATGTCATTTGATCGAGCCTGTCACAAAGGTTTCAATTTCAAAAACTAAATGATGGGACCAAGTTTGTGAAATTTAATTGAAATATGCCCTAATTTGACAGAACCAATTTGACAAGGGTTACCATTTGATTGTTGTAATGCATCCACTGGTTTTATGTTTCCAAACACTCACAAAGGTTTCGCAGTTTTGTAAAACGAGTGTTGGGATCAAGTTCGCTGACAAAGGTTTCACAATTTCACAAAATAAAAACATTTTCACTATCAGATGATATGATATCAACAACGTAGTTTCAATTTTGGGGTGAATGTTTGATGGAACCAATTTCCTTCTCAAAGTCACTGGAATTGAGACAAGTGTTATCCTTTTGTTGTCTAATGCGTTAATATTGTTGTTTTATATTCCTAGTGATGTCCCCTTTGCATGTAAATTAACCCTTGAATTTTGCATGTGCGCAAAGTGGCTTTTAAGTGCCTTGTTCATCAGCTCGCTGGCGCGTTGGGAATGTTTTTTTGTCTCAACACGATAACGCGTTGATGTCTTGTGTTTGCGTATCATGTTGAGTTATCATATAGTGGTAAGTTTTGGTGATAAGTTGGCCACTCGCTGGAAGGATGGAAGGTTCCCTTTGTTCCAGAATGTTGACAAGTTTGACGTGGCGTGTGCAGAGCATATCACACATTGAGGATGTCATAAGATGGGGTGGTCAACTGTTGGCGCGTTGGAAGGATTCTTTTGTTCCAACGTGCTTGTGTGCCCAACGTGGAGCTTCTAGCGTAGATACATTAATGATGGAAAATGCAACTCGTTGGCGCATTGGAAGGTTTCTTTTTTTTCTAACACATTGACGAGTCTAACGTGGTGACATTTTTATGAGATCGCTAAAGTGTTAAAGACAATTTTGAATCTCAACGCGTAACATTGATCTTTTTGCATCAACGGTTGGGATTTAAACACAAGTTGAACAAGTCATTTACACTATTTAATGTTGGAAAAGAAAAGGTAATAAAAGTGATTAGGGATTTATTGCTCTTCATTTCTAAGAATTGAAGTGAATTGCAAAAGAAGAGAAATAGATTGTCGTGAACTTGTAACCAGTTACAAAGAATTTCCAATTAATCAACTGAGCAATACTACAATCAGTTTGAAAGGATTGAGAAAACATCAATTTGAAAGGATTGAAAGGGGAGGGTTAGATTCTACAATTGGTTAATTAGGGTTTCTATTTGTTTATAAAAATGTTTGTTCGTAAAAGAAACAAAATCCTACAGAGGATGAAGCTACTCGTAAGAGACAAACAAGGTGGCATTTGTGCAAAGACATAATTGCACCACTCCCTAATTTTGCAAGGAGGGAAAAGACTGAAAAAATTCCCTAATTTTGTTGACAAAAGAAAATATGCTAGTGAAACCCACATAAAGGTTAGGGGTCATAGTATTTTTAATTATTTTTAGGCTAAATTAGAGAACCCCCAGCCTGAGTAAAATCTGTGGAGGTTTGGAATGGCCAGATTGATTGTCCCTAATATTTTTGTCAACATAAATTTGATTAATAATTTAGCCAACTTTTTTTATCAGTACTTATAATTTAGCCAACTATTACAATGAGTTTAATAGGTGCATTGGGTCAAAGATAGGAGCTTTTTTGCAGATAAATAAAGCAACGACTTGTGAAGTGTTTGACATGAAGGAGGTCAATTTTGACATGAAAATAAAGATGCGTATATTAAAGGAAGAATATCAGAATGTGCAAGGGATGTATAGAAGAAGATGGTTTCCTATGCACATGGCTAGGGTTGATGGGAATCTTCAAAAATTTGCATCCTCTGAGTTTCCCCCATACAATGTTAATTTGTTCTTTAAGTATTTTCAGATGACCTATTATGGAGTAAGTCAGGTGACATGCTATAATGGTGATGAAATTATGCCACAAGAAATGATTGTCCTAGTTTGTGACAGTCAAGATCCCAACAACAATAGACTCTTTGATTATGCCCAGTTTGTTGCAGATAATGTCTGCATGGCCTTGTGGGAGATTAAAGTGAATAAGTTTGTAGGGAGTTTCAAATGGTATTCACTATTCTTGTATATATTGTTTTGGAAAGGACATAATAATAATGTATGGAGTCCCAAACTCTGTATTGAGCCAAGTGACAAGTTTGGAAATCCTAAGTCGGTCCAATTATGGACCAATATTTGGGATAAGGAATATAAGTATGCTCAGTATTTACACTGTGAAGAATTCTTTATCAAAAGATTGTATGACATTCTAGGTCATAATCCATAAAGATTATCTCCCATGATTACAATATTTTTGAGACCACGAGGATTGGAGAAGGATATTGAGTTCATAATTGATCACAATTGGGTTGATTGGTGTCTTGTAGAAAAGTACACATATATTAGAGCCTATGGTTTTGAAGGAAAGCCTCATGTTTTACCATTCTTTGTGCCAGATAGATTTTGGAGATTATTTGGCAAATGTTTGAAACTACAAGAATTTTTAGGAGCAACCATAAGGGTTCTTTTATCCCTTCTTATCTATTCTTTGGAGATTTTCAAATCAACTATTGGGAGGGTTATCAAGTTTCAATTATTTTTTTGTAAACTTATAGATTTTCAGTGGGATTAGAAGAAAGGACATTTGATCCTAAGGGATATTTTGCATTATCCAAGCAATATGCAGGCATGAGATCTTATCAGCACACCTTTTTGCGGAAAGAGGAATTGTGGATAATTGTTCTTGTGAGGAGGGGGGAGAAGAGCAAAAGAAAACCCTAACTAGGCAAGGGAATTCCCAAATGAATTTAATAGGGTAAGGAGGATGGAACTATATATTCAAAGTGAGAGGATTATTCTACATGAGTTTCACTTGGTTGCCCCGCCCAACCCTATTGCTTCAATAAGTGCCATCAGTGCACCAATTCAGATTGTTCCCCTTGAGAAACATTCACTAGAACCATCAACTTCCATTGATATTTCCCAAGATGTTGGTAGTATTGTAGATCAACAAGAATATGTAGAAGAAATAGCTCAAAATTTTCAAGTTGAGCCCTACCAACCAATGACAAGGGATAATGATGATATTATGGAAATTGTTGAGTATCTTAATGAAGATGTAAGAAGGAGGGTTGCTGGGGAGTTTATTGGAAATGATGAATTTATTAAAACCTATGAATTCAAGATGTTTGTTTACAATATGAAAGAAAAAGAGTTAATGAAGAAGATTGACATAACATATAAGGATAAAAGGGTTGAAGCCACAGAGGTTTTCTAACAAAAGGTTAGAAAAGAGTTGTAGACAATGACCCTAGAAAAGGGGAGACAAATCTTGAGTGATGTTGATTGCTTATTATTTCTAGGTGTGGCTATATCCACATGTATTACATTTGATAATTTAAAGAGATATCGGGATATTAATTGCAAAATTAGTGATGAAGGAATGGACAAGTTGTATTATGGGTCCGATTTTAACCCAATTGATAACACATTGGAATTGTGATTCTTTCATACACTAAATAAGAGGCAAATTACAATAGATAACCCTCAGGAAATCCTTGGCCAATTTATGATGTATAGGTTAAAGAATGTCACTTTAGAGCAAGTAGCAAATTTAACATTACACGATGCAATGTTAAATAAAGCAAAAATTGATGAGCAATCTCAGTGGGTAAAGGGATTAAATGAGAAAATCAGTGAATTAAAAAGGAAAATCGACACATCTCCTAGACAAGGATTATTATTGGAGGCTGATATTTCAAATTTAAAACTGATATTTCTTTGGAAAGTAAGAGAAGGATTGAGGTAGAGAAACAATTCCTGATTGTCCAACAAGAAAATATAGCCATGAAGAAGGAATTGAAATTGTCAAAATGCAAAATGGTCTAAGAAATAATTGAATCTAAATACCAACAAATGATACCCCATTTTCATACTTTTGGGGATAGATACTAAGATGTGGTCAAAGTAGTAAATAAACAAAGGAAGACATAGTTTGATCGGAAACTGAGAAAGAAAGATTTGATAAAAAAGAAAGCATTGCTACAAGTTTTAACAAAGTATACTAAGGATAGAAACTAGTGGAATGAAGTGTTGGAAGATACAAATGAAAATTTGGAACATGTTAATACCCTGTTGCATAAGCATTGTGTTTATCATAATAGGTTGTTCATGATATATATGAAATTCAAAAGTTTACGTGACACATAACCTCCCCTATTCTACAAGTACATAGGAGAAGGAAAGACAAAGGATTAATGGAAATCAAAATTGCCATGATATCTTTTGAACCCTATTATAAATAAGGCCATTAATGAGGCGGATTATCTGGTAAAGAATTTGAACATTTAACTTGATGGATTTTATCTTGTGGAATTTGAAATAAAGGCAATTAACAGGCTGGATGCAACATCACCAACACCACAATACGATTATCACATCAAGCAGTATTTTTAGGTGTCCAAAGAGTACTTTTTTGTTGGTTTGACCTTTTCTTGTTTGAGTGTTGCAAGTTCGGCTTGCATTAAGGTCAATTGTTTGGTGAGAATAAAAATAGGTGTTGGTACCTCTTTCTCTTTTAGTCTTTCAACATCATAATCTTTAGGGAGTTTGACTCCAAGAGATGCTAGATGTAGGAAGTACTTCTCCTTGTCTTCACCAATGATTCTTTCAAATATCCTTTGGAATTTTCTACTTTGTTTAAGTTTGTTGTACTCTTCCTTGGGTATGTCTCCATCACTATCCAAGTCAAACAAAGGACGGTTGATATGTAGTTCTTCTTCACTATTCTTGTCTTGATCTTTTTGGTTTTTCTCATTGTTGTATTCCTCAAAAGCTTTACTCCATTCTTGATGAGGAGCGCCCATTGCAGGTGAGTCTTCATTGAATAGGGGATTACGAGATGTCTCTCCTTGATGATATTGTAGTAGTATAGGAGGTACTTTTGATTCATCAGCAAGATACTTGTTACGTCTTGTGTTAACCATGAAAGCTGGATCTCAACTTTGTCAAATTTTTTCAATAGTGTCCAATAGAATCTCAAATTGTCCAAGTAAGTGTGTCCAAGTAGAAGTTTGTTTGTGTTTTGTGAAAGTGAATGACTTCAGCGTCAGAGGGTTAGAATGCCCTAATAGTGAGATGAGAATCAAGAATTTTTGATAAATGGGTAGACCACACATTTTGAGACCAATTATGAGAGTCCAAGTGGACATGCAAGGTAGACTCATAATAAAGCTGCGAAACAACAACATGTGACCAACAAGAACAATAGGACCAGACTGAAGAGCCAAAAGGGTATCCAAATGTACTAAATTCCTCTGAGAAACACTGGTGTAAGGGTCCACTGTCCTAGATGCGACACATTGAATGTGAGGTTTGATATGCCAGATGCGAGCTTGTGTTTTACCAAATGCAAGATTTGATTCCCTGGATGCGAGCAAGGTCCATAAAAGCGAGCCAGGAATGACAAAAATGATGAAATACCCTAGATGTGAGAAAGTGCAACTATATGCGAGCTTTGATAGACCAAAAACAAGCCTTTGATGTTCCTGAGATTTTGGTCAAATTTTTGTCTTGAAATGCATGAAATTTGTCTGACAACAGGGGTTTTCTGAGACTTTTCTAGTGATTTGTAAACATCATGTATGTCTGGGAATGAAAATTATTGCTTGTTTTTGGAGTTATCTTTTTAATGAGTTTTTTGGACACATCAAGCAATGCTCTTTTGTTAAGGGAGATCAAACACTTTCTCTATTCCCTAGTTTATAAGCATAGAATGAAAATCTTTGCTTGTAGACTCAGGTACACACTCACATGCTAATAAGAATACGACCATCACCAAGCACGCAATGACTCCAGTCATGATGTCGTATTAGCCGACTCCAAAATGCAAGTGATGGCACGAAATGACAAGTATCTTGGGGCAATTACTATTTGCCTTGCACAAAGATTATCACCCTTTCGGAGATTAATCAGATAATTTGACTACAAGTGTTTATTATGTTGGGGCATCCATTCGCAACCGTCTCCCATAGAATTGCACAAGGCAAAATTGAGGTGTATAGCCCTATGAGTACTCAAATGTGTGTAGTCTCGCAAGCAAGATTCAAGCGGCTCTGCTCTAAACACACTCAAACATGTTCAAGGAATGATGTCAAAATTCTAGGAACAAAACCAATTACATCTTCCGAGGCTTTGGCCTATAAGGAAGCAATTATTTATTGTGAGTTGGAAGGGTTGGCATAAAACCTGTCCTCACTTGGGTCGTCCTGGGAGATTTTTTCCTCAACCAACAGACCCTCTAATGTTTTTGAAAGCAATGAAAAAGGATTGGCGAGCTTAGGAGTCTAGATTTCTGATTCTTCAAAAGAAGAAGAGCATACTCTCCTATTCCATGTCGTTTTCTCCCACAAACACACCAAACAAGTTCATTTCCTCAAACTACTTCACTCAAAACTCAATCTCCCATGATGAGTCTTTGATTCCTCCACTTGGAAAGAAGAGCGAATCCTCTAGTGAGACTAAGTAGTAAGCTTAAGTTTGATTTTAAATTCCTATTTTAAGAAAGCACAAAGCATTTGAAAAGCAAATTTGTGTTGTTTAATTTCTCCAAATTAGGTGATTTGCTTGTTCAATTACTTCTCCCAAAATTAGACAATGAAAGTTGCTTTGTTCAATTCTCCACAAGATTTAGTGATTTGCTTTGTCCAATTACTTTCCAAAAAAGAATTATACAATGTGTTTGTTCATTTAACCACAAGATTTAATTCTTTGCTTGGTTCAATTACTATCCCAAAAAGAATTATACAATGTGAATTTGCCTTTGTTCAATTTTTCCCAAATTCTTCTCAAATCCTAAATTGACTTTTGAGTTTTTAATTTTCCTTGAAGGAAAAGAGCAGAATTCTCTGGTTAATTTAGTAAGTGATTGGAAAATGTAATTATGTTTTAAAGCTTTGGACAAATGAAAACAAATTAAACAATTCTTCAACCTGCAAACCACAAGTTAGTATTTATTTTCCACCTTTTTGAGACAAAAGGCTCTGACAGCAACCTGCAATCAATAGTTAGGTTGTTGAAAAAACATAAATATACAAGGTCAAAATATTAGTGGTTAGACATTTTAATTTGCAAATCCAATAACCAAATGTGATTGCCTTTTCTAAATGCGAGCCTAGATATCTTGTATGCGAGGCAATTTTCTGAATGCGATGCTTTGCACAAAAGGTGACACAGAATGTTACCAGAAACGATCCTTTACCAAATGCGATGGAGAAATCACTACATGCGAGTTCAGAAACTTGAGATGCGATCTGATTTCCTGAATGCGATGAAATTTCCTGAATGTGAGCCTAGATCAACAAAAGGCGACTCTGGACCTGAAAATAGAGAACCAAAATCAGTCAAAATGATTAGAAATGAGGTAAAATCTAAGGATTTGCCCCATAGTGGGTGCCAGAAATGTGTGAGTTATTTTGTGTACCTGTTAGCTGCAACACAATACTTCAATAAGTCATTTCATTAGTGAAATAACATGAACAAATAAGAGTTAGAATGCATATCAATCACTAAAATTGACTTATTGCTCCCTATCTAAGAAGAGTTTGAAGAATGCTATAATTTGCCCTCAGATTATGCATTAATTAGTGACATATTCATGCTTAGAATGAAAGATTTAAAGGATTTAAACTAAAATGCTCAAGAAAAGTTCATTTTAAAGCTCCAAATGAAAGATTATGACAATTTCTAAAAGAATTGAGCTAAAATGCATTAAGATCTATGAGAATATGAGCAACATAAGTTTGTAAATGAATTCTAAAATTAGGAGCAGCATAAGGATGCTTTTCAATTCTCAAATTATGGGCCAATTGATCTCAAAATTCATTCCATTTATAGAAGAATTTGAGGAATGAGAGGTTAGGATTGAAAGTGGAAGAGAGGTGGAGATTGAATCTTTGGTGATCCATGTGAGATGATCCAAGTGATTTAACTTTTATTGGCTAGGGAATTGACTTTCCCTTTTGCAAATAAGGAGTTGTAATTGGGATTTATTTAATTCCTTTTTATTAATTACTTTAGCCATGTATTTGATTATTTTTTATTTAATTGACTTTATTTTATTTAATTGGCTAAGGAAATTAATGTAATTCAGTGATTAGACCACTTAGGAGATTAAATTTGATTTAAATGAATTATGTCAATTAATAGAAGAATTGTCTTGACATAATTAGGGGTATAATCACACTTAGGGCAAATAGGGTCTATGGTCAGAGCAGACCAAATTAGGGTGGTTATAGCAGTATGTTGAGTTTATGCAAAAGGAACTGTGACACATGGAGGGAGAAGAATATTGTCTTATACTCCATGTGTGCAACTTCTTCTCAGTGGCTCCCTTTTTATTTCTTTCAAGTTTTTGAATTGTTCATGAAGATCTAATCAAATATTCCCTTTGTTGTAATTGTTAAGAGATAATTAATTTAGTTAGTCTCTAGTTTACATGTATTTGATAATAGGGATGTCGGTTGGCATAATCTATGACTTAAAATCATATTTGAATAACTGTCATTTTTTCAGAAACTTGAAGCTTGTTTTTCTCCCTATAATCTATAAAGGCAAATCGAGACTGTGTAACAACTAACAAAAGGGTTTCTGAAAATTCTGAATACTTGGTTAAATTTTGCAAAACTTGATAGAATGAAATAAAGTGGTTTTTGGATAGGTCATAATTCAAATGGAATGTATTGTGCACAAGAATTTTAATTAATGAAAATCTCAACATGATTTGTCTCCTATTTCAATCTCTTTGTACTGTATGATGTGGTATGTTAAGGATAGATTAGCATTAGCATTGTGAGTTTATCATAATTGTGTGCTTTGTAGATTTGGTTCTTTTCTAGGAAAGGAAAAAAATTAAATCATGTGTCACTGGACTAAGGTTAAAGCTTGGTTCTTGGAGGGTCAAACCAATGGTTTATTTCCATTTGGCGACACGTAAGAAAGAATACAATGAGTCTTCCTAGTCAAGGAAGTTTTACAATGCATTAGAGAAGTGAGGTGACATCTAGGAAGATCGAGGAAGAATTGACATCTTGATTGAAAGATGCAGATTGTCGATTACCAGTACAAGCCAAATGGTAGTTCAACTTGCTAGCAGAGGATGATGAGTGATTCTATCGCTTGAGACAAAGAAAAATAAATGCATCCCGTGACGTTGTTTTTTTGCATTGAGGAGAGGTTTTCCTTGGATTGAAGAATGATGAAGTTTGCAAATAATGTAGGAGTGTGTTGGTGTAAGAGAAAATAATTGTAGAAGGCCCTATTGAAGGAAACATACAAGGACCACAGTTGCGAGCTAATGGATTATTCAATATATAGCCAAAGAAGTATTGAAATGGTTGTTGATGGTCAAAGAGGTATTGAAACCATTGAGTGTGAGTGCATATTTGTGTTGTAGCTTGTAAATTATTCCAAATTCTTTGGTTGTCGCTCAGATTTTCCCTAAGAGGTGGGATATAGAGAGAGATCCAGATATAAATACAAAAGATGGGGTTCTAGAGTCATCTTGTACCCCTTGAGTAGAATTATCGAGGTTCTCTCTCAAGAGGGGAAATGGTGAGAGTATTGCATTCTTTCCTTCTTTGTATCAATAACCACCCATGGGCGATATTAGGATGGCTCACAGGCCTAGTTGGGTCCCTAATGCTTTCTAATCTTGGGCCCACTAGAAATCCAACCAAGAAACTTCATTACAAGACAAAGTAAGGAGGCATGTAAATAGGGAGTCCTTAGTTTTGAGGTACAGGTCAAGCATGTAGTTGTAGTTTTGTTTAAATTTTATGAATAAGGGCAAAGCTTTCTTTGTATCAACATTGTTAATATTATGAAAGTGTCTCCATGATATTTATTCTGAATTATATGTGTTTAATAAACAAAGGGTTTTTGGATTCATCTTTGCAAACTTTAATTGCATTTTGTGTTATTTGTTCAATGACTCTCTTTCAAAGATAGAGTTAAATGCTTTGTTCAAATTGCAGTTATTCTAAATATGTTTTAGATTAAGTGAAAATAGGTTTTAAAGGGGACCTGAAACCCTTTACATCGTTAGGAAGAAATATTGATCATTTGAGCACAATAGAGAAGGAACATATAACAAGGAAAAAATAGCTGGCAACCACAGAAAAATCCAGCAAAAGGAAAGCACCTAGAATAGGGCCAGCAGACAAAAATAAAAAATGGACAACAAGAAGCCTAGGCAGAAACAGAGCTAAGTAGAATTCTTTAGAAGCTCAGCCGCTTCCAACTCAAGATGACTCATGGTATCAGCAACTTTCTTCAAATATTTTATGTCCTTGTTAGCATTCTGCACAATCTTCTTCATATTAACACAAGTTATCTTACCTTTCCCACTAAGAACATCAACATGATAGGTGTTCTTATCATCAACAAACTGAACAATAGCCTTTTCCTTGTTGGTATTCTCTATCTTGGCAATGAGGATCCTTAGGTGTTCCAAAGAAGCCTTGAGGATCTTAAAGCTTTGTTCACCAATCTTTTTTAGAGTGTCCTCCAAGCCATTAACTCGTTTCTCAATAAAAGAAAACCTATCATCCACTTTCTCAAATCCAAAGGATTAGGCTTTTGTCACGACATCAACATCATTAAGCCTTGGTGATATATCTGAGCTCTTCAAGGAAGGAGTTATCCTTTCGAGCCCCAATGGCCTCCAAAAAATCTAGTTTGCTGGAAAAGACCCTATGATTTTTCTTCATATCTTCAATCTTATTGAAAACCCAATTAACAACCTTATAAAAATCCATAGCCCCTTCCTTAGTTGTTTGCATAACATTCATGTTGGGCTCCTTGCTGCAGTTATTAAATTCAAAAAGAGAAGTGTCCTCCCTACGGGTACCCATAGCAACATCAGTATTAAGATCACTCTGAGGAATAGAACCCTGATCATTCACATTCTTGAGAACCCTGTCCTCTTCCACAAAATTATTAAAGACATACTTAGTGCTAGGCAATAGAGGAGGGGGAGGGTTGATCGAGTTCTCAAGATTCAAATTCACAGGGCTGCGAGGAGGAGAAGGAAAAGGGGTATCCCTACCAACATTCTCAGAGTTTCTAACCATGGAAGCCAAAGTATTAGGTTTCTTGTGAGAAGACCTAACATTATCCTCATGGTAAATGTCCCTCCTTGCTGCCATCGACATCTTCCTCAACCCAAATCTCCTCCTTGATTTTCTTTCCACTCCTTCCTTTCGTCGTCTTCCCTTTCTGGATCTTGCCAGACCCAGAGGCAATCACTTTACCCTTACCCTTGCTAGTTGAACTCTCTGGGATATCAAGATCAATATCTTCCTCCATCTTAGTATCATAATCCCCATCCTCTTCGAACTCATCAAATTCAAGAGAATCCTCATCTGAGGTCGAATGCTCAAAATTTGTTTTCTCAATATAGTTAGATTTAAAATAATCAACAATGAGGACCATAAGCCCTTTATGAAGGGAAGGAATGCTATCAAGATTGACCCTAGCCTTCTTGATACTAGAGTTAAGAGAACATAAGATAAAATAGGGAAAATATACCTTCTGATTATGTCAGAAGTGGTTCAGCAGCATGAAATGGTAACCATACACTCGAAAGAATCTCCTATCTAGAGTGATGTATTGCATGATGGCAAAGAGAAGTAGCCTCCAAATCTTCTTAATAGCCATGGGAGAGTATTAGGTTTTATCATTTATTCACCAGGATGTCCCTCTCCTCTTCTTTTGGAAACTTCATGATGGAAGCATCAGTAAGCTTCCGATCTCTATAGAACTTCTTCTCCACAATGGGCATACCAGTGAATTCCGCATTCAACCCTTCATCAATTTTGATCTTTCTCCCACCTATAGTCATCTTCCCCCCCTTCCAGTCCTTCTTAAACATTTTGGTAATAAAAGGTTTGCATCTGTGCAAGTGCTCCATGAAATTGGTCATCTTGCCCACCTCGGAGACCTCCCAGACTTTGGGCTTCTGCTTCCAATCCTCACAGGATAAGGGCTCCCTCTTTCTATTTCCACCCATGGCTCGTATGGCTTAGCCACTAAGAACAATAAGCAGAGAAACCATAGGAAAACTAAAGGCTTGAATAACAGTACAATTATTTGAAAATGCAATCCAATAAAGGGCAAAAAACACCTAGAAAGTGTGTGAACTCATACCATGATGACTAACCAAACTGCTAGTCAGATAGTCACCTTTACTTCTCATTATTACGTGGTTAATTTGAAAGGACATCATAATCTGGTTTGAGTACACCCAAATCTCCTTATGTCCTGTCATGATTTAATATGGCCTTGGCGTCATAAGGGAGGTCCAACTCATCCTGCCAGGTCACTATTTTGTCAAATTTAACCACCACATTGGCTAACCAGTCCACCATAAAGTTAACCTCTCTAAATCCACACGAGACATAACTTTTATCAAAGGAATTGATAATCTCCCTAGCCTAGATATGATGTTCTTAATGGTCCAAGATGGGGGAATGAGACCCTTAAGACATCTAATTATGTTGTTAGAGTCTCCTCCAAGCCAAACCTTAGCTAATCCCAATTTTTTTGCAAGTATGAGGGATTGAAGAGCCACCATAGCCTCATCTAAGTGGTTAGTCTAAATATGTTGAATGGATTTATAAGAAGAGTTTCATACTGACATGAAGAGGGTGTGTTGATGTTAGGAATTAGCATGTTGTGAACCTATTTCTTTAGCTTTATTTGCTAATAAAATATCATTTGTAGTTTTGTATTTGACTTTGGATCCAAGATTATCATTTTTCTAGATCGTTGGTAACATCACAAAGGGTCCACCCACCTGGGTCTACCAGAACCCAAAGAGGAGTAATTACTTTATCTTTAAGCTATCTGCATCTTTTTAAGAAAAATGATTAAAATTGCTTCAAGTTAATGTAATATTAATAATTATATTTAAGTATTAAGCATTTCAGTAGCCATATGAGTAGGTTAAATGGTAAATCATACTTCAAAAATTAACAAATGTGCATAGAAACAACAGTTTCTTACTACAAATGAATAACGAATAATAGAACTAGTAGCAATGTTAAACAACCATTAATTGATTATTATATATAATTAATGAATTGCAATGTTACATGGTGCATGATATATAGCTACACAACATGTTAATCTAAGTGATATTCTTATCTCCTTTACTCCAAAGCTACGCAACTGCATATTGGATAATTTAGAATAACCCCTTAAATACAATGGCATTATCTTTCTTAACCGAATAGACCAGTTACAAGAAATGAGAACTGAGAACTCTAAATTGAACATGAAAATATGAATATCCTGTTAGAGTAATAAAGTGATTCCACTTATTAATTAAATCATATTGATTTAATTATTAAGTCACTTATTATCTATATTTCCCTTAAACTAAACTTAGGCATATAATAATTAATTTTTTTTATTAATTATTATTATGCAACCTAAATTTTTCCCCTTTAGGGTTTCGATCACCTTCATAAGGTTTGATCTCTTTGTATTTTGTATTCCCTCTCTGAATGAATATTTTGTCTTTTAGAACTTTTTTTGCTTTCAAGCTTTGCTTTTGTAACAGGTTATTTTGCATGCAGATGATCTTGGCTTATGAATTCTAACATGGTATCTGAGCCTCTCTGCTGATGTCTGTTCCTGAGTTTTTGAAGTTTTTGGAGCTCTGAGGGTTTCAAGGTTTTTCTACATTTTCTGTGTGGATTTGGAGGGGATTTAATTTTTGGAGCACTTTGGGCAAAAATTGACATCTAGGTTGCGTCCAAAATGCCACAAAACCCCCATTTTCGTATATGGCACATCCTATTTGGACAAAATTGAAATTTGGGCCCTATTTTTGCTTGCACTACCCTTGGCACGCTTTACAAGGCAAAAACCTACCTCAATTTCTGTGCCACCTTGATTTTCATGCCGCCTCAATTTATGTGTTGTCCAATTGCATGGAGGAGAGAGAAAATGACAGCCCTATCTTTTTTAAAATATTTTTTTAAAAACAAAAAAATATATAAAGTTTTTTATATGTTTTTTTCTTTAATAAAAAAAAACATGTTTTTTTTTTTTAAATAAAAAAATATAAATGTTTTTTTGTGTGTTTTTTCTTTAAAAAATATACTATTTTTAATGTTTTTTTATTTTAAAAAAAAACATGCTATTTTTTAATTATTTTTTTTAAAAAAATAATTACTGTTTTTACTATTTTTTCATTAATAAAATAAAATAAAAAATTCTACCAAATTTGGCAGGAATTTTGGAGGCAGTCTAGATTTCGAAGGTTTAGCAGGGCTCCGCTATATTTGGCTGAGGTTTCTTGAGGTTCATTTATGTTTTGACCTCCTGGTGGTTTTTTGTTCATAACTTGAGGAAACAGAGGAATTTTTCACCAAACGAGATATCGACGGAAAGATGGTTCAGAGGCCAATCTGATTTTTTCGTCTTGCAGGGTTTTTTGCCAGTCAAAGTTAGGGTTCCATTTTGTGCTCCAGTCACTATATCTCGCTCCTTTGAACTCCTTTTTTCAACTTCTGTATAACGTCAAAAATCTACTTTTGTTCTCCTTTCTGAATATTGTATACATCATTTTCTGTAGAATTTCTTGCAAACACACTGAGATAAAGTGCCATCTGATGCATGTTTGGGATCCTGCACATTTTGTGCTTGATTGTACTCACACTATATTATAAAGTGCCATGGGGGGTTTGATGTTTGCTTTGTTTCCCATCTACCTTTGTCAAGTGAGTGTTCCTTCCACGACATTAACCTCATGATGTGTGTCAAGAGAGTGATCCTTCCACGACACCATCCTTTATATGTGTTTATACATTCTTCATCATGCAATTATTCTTGGCAGTCTGGTTCAGTGTACCTGTCATACCTCTCTATGCTCAGCATTATGGGGGGTACCGGTTGTTGGTTCTAATGCTTCCTTGGTTCTATGGAGTGATCTATGTATTTAGTATTTGTTCCTATGTACTAGGCGGCTGCAGTGGCTAGGTACCTATGCATTTTGGTGAGATGGATCATTTACCATATGGACACTCTTTCATTCCTTTTTAGAGGCATTCTTCCATATTTTATTGATTAGCTCGTCAGGATTTGCTTACAGTCTTCTCTACCTGATCATGTTCTATTACATTGGAGGTTATAGTAGTTATTTTTCGATAGTGTTTGCAGCTTCATGCTTCAGAGGTGTTCTACATGTTCTTTCTCTATTCGTATTTTCTAGGACATTCTCTAGTTTGGAGGCTTCTTCAGTCCTTCACTAGGCTTCATCTCTTTTTGGAGAGGGATTTTTCTCACTGGTTTTCTCCTTTTCTCCTTTTTACAGAGATTTTTGTACTTGGGTATCTGATCAGGCCTTGTTGTCGGGACCCATTTTTCTGCTTTTAGTAGTTGTTTCTAGGTTTTTAGCTTCTCCCTAAGTTTATCTTAAGGGGGGGGGGTGTTAGAGTAATAAAGTGATTCCACTTATTAATTAAATCGTATTGATTTAATTATTAAGTCTCTTATTATCTCTATTTCACTTAAGGTAAACTGTAGGCATATAATAATTAATTCTTTTATTAATTATTATTATGCAACCTAGATTTTTCCCCTTTAGGGTTTCGATCACCTTCATAAGGTTTGATCTCGGTGACTTTGTAACTCACCCTAATGTTGTGGGAGTATTCTTTGGGACTCCCATTCTTTCACCCCTCTAGTTGTTAAAGCATAATATCACCCCTCAAACTCTTTCCAATTTTGACCATCCTAACTCAAAGTAAAATTGGTTTGTCCTTTCCTTTGAAACTTGGAAGAATTCATCTATAATCTCCATGTGCCATACATATTCCAATGCAAAAAGCCTCTCTGTCACATGTATTTGAGAACAACCAGAACAAAGAAGTGACAACACCATAGTGAACAATGAAAATCAGGCAGAATAATGGAAATTAGTCATTCATGGTGCCTTTTTATAGCAATATTGTATACATACTTTGTCAATAAATAAAGGTGACGATAGTATATCTAAATGGAAGTGTCCTTGAAAATTCAAAATGCAGGCAACCTCTCTCGACATTCGTCACTTCTCTACCAGTAAATGAATGAAATACTTTAATATCATTCGATGATAGAATATAAACATCGGTTCAATTTTGGGGTGAAATGTCTGACTAGTATCTATCATGTGTGGCAAATGATAGATATATTTCAAGGATAAAATCTCATGTACATGTCATGAAATCATTAAGAATAGTCGTTAAAACTTGTGGAGTGTTCCAGTAAGTTTATTAAAACTAAGAAATGCAAATAAACATGAGATAGTTGTCAATTAACTATCTCAGTCGACATGAAAATCTGATGCCCCCATTTAGAGACTTGAGAAATGTGAACCCTAGCTTGAGTCAAGGAAATGGATGTCAGTTGGCATATTCTATGGCATAAAATCAGATTTCGATAACTATCATTTTGTCAACAACTTGAAGCTTGTTTTGCTCCCTATAGTCTATAAAGGGAAATCAGGGTTGTGTGACAACTGACAAAAGGTTTTCTAAAAATTCTGAATACTTGGTCAAATTTTGCTAAACTTGATTTTTTTTTGATTGATTGTCTCAGTTGACATGACAATCTGATGTCGCCATTTTGAGGCTTGAGAAACGTGAGCCCTGACCTGAATCAAGGAAATGGATAAATACGTCTATGGTATTCAAATTTTGTGTCAAGAAGTATTTTCCTAATTGAAGGATTATAAATGAAGCTTGTCGAAGAAACATAGGAGTTCAATTACAAGAAAAAATGGTTGAGTAAAATCATGCTCCAAGAGATATATAAAGACTATAGGTGTGAGCCAGTTGATACTTGTATCTAGAGAGGTATTGAAATTGCTATTGGTAGCTAAAGAGGCATTGAAATTATTCAAATCCCCTACAAACCTCCTCTATGGCATGAAAATTTTCCCATCTCTATATCTATCACTAAGATCATACCCAGTAGGTGGGATGCATTTTTTTAAGTTATCGACCAAGAAGGGAGATGGTGAGAATCTTGCATTCTGGCATTCTCTACATCAACAACCACCTATTTGCAATAATGACATGAATCACAAGCCTGATTGGTCCCCAAGGTGACACTTTGACTTCTTTGAAGCACTCTGACCTTGGTCTTTTCTCTGCAACAAGCCGATCAGTTTCACTACAAGACAAAAAATCGAATACCAAGGCCATATCTTTGTAACCGCCTAGTGGCAGTAAAAAATAAAATATTTGTAATGGCCTAAATATTTTTGCATTCCTTGTGACTATAAAAGGAATACCAAAGCCATCTGAAAAATTCTAAAATTTTCCATTCTAAGACATGCAATAAGTTATGTCTAGCTTAGGGTTGTAACACAATTGCAGGCGACATGTATTCATGTTTCATTTTTAAATGGTCTTGCATATGTAATGAAAAGAATTACAACATTGTCTCTTTGTTATGTATCCAATTTTCATATGATTCAATAATATCAAGGGTATTTTGATTTGTCTCTACAATTTCCTTGTATTAATTTTGAATTCAACGAAAAAATTGAATGAAAAACATTTTTAAGTAGTTTGTTTCACAAATTCCACGGTTTCCAAATCAATGAACAACATTTCCAATTTATCTATTTTAAGGTTTATATTACACCATTTGGTTTCATTAATTAATTCTAATCTGGGTTTATTTTACATACGACAATTAATTTTAAATGGCAGAACAGAGTAATTTGAAATTATAAATCACAGTGGGAAGTGGGAATTCTTTATAACTAAAAACATAACCAGCAAATACATAACTAAAATTATAAGAGTAATCTGATAACATAACTAGCGAATACATAAAATCTATTATTTTATGTTAATTTATTTTGGGATCCTTAGAATATCCATTTCATGCATTCTTTCTAAATACTGTAGACAGGACTATTTCCAAAATCTCTCTTATAAAAAAACATCTAAGGCTAAACTATAGTCCATAATAAAGGAATCATCTACAGACTACCATTCAACAACTAACACAAAAATGCAAAATGTAGATCAGAGACAAAGAGTGGTAGAGTGCCCTATTCTTCAAGTGGTTCAGGCATGCCAATGCCTTGGCCTTGCTGCATTCTTGCCTGGTCCTGACTTCGTTGGCAAGAAGGACAATCGGGCAATCCTCTCCACAGATGACATGGGTGACGTCCCTTACGTCCCAAAATTATTCAAAAATACAATCCTCTCTGCTCCTAAGCTCCAACCGCCCAATAATCTTAGCGACATCCTCTTCATCGAACTCAAATTCATCAAGAATCCCTTCATCGGTTAAATACTCCTAATGCCAATCATCCAATTCAGGTTCCTTTATTTTGGCTAAACAGAGGAGAAAATCGATGTGCATTCTTATGTCAACCCTCCAACCCTATACCAACTACAATTATTCTATGTGTACAACTGAGTGTTTTCGCACTGCACATTCCTGAATGTAATACTTATTTGGTAGGGGAATGCCAAGTGCTCCAGGTATCCCATCCACATTATCAATCACAACATCAATGTCCTTCAGATATTGATGCTGAAACACCATTTGAGTGGCTTATTTGCCCATTCTCTGGAAACCCTCGCATATAAGAGCATGGCCAGGAAAAAGAAAGGATGTATGAGCTGACCCCGTGTCTATGACGGGTTAGTAAAAACTCCAGACCTAGCACTGCCTTCACCACATGCATACTGTTCATGTGGTCATTCTATAGTACAACACTTATCTGCCTATCAATTACTTCACCCCTAAATGATCTCGGTGGTTTTGTCGCATCAAGCTTGATAGGTGTGTCCATTTCTCCCAACTGAGAACTCACTACTCTAGTGCTACTCAACTTTTATAATAGTCTTCTACCTTTTAAGTGTACAGTTAGATTGGGGCCACCTCAATGTCCAATTTATAGGAAAATTATCACTTTGATGGTGTCGGTGGACACTTAAATCACAACTTATAAGTTGCCTTGAGAGATATGAATCATGCAATCTTGCCTCTTGATCATAAATAATTAATTTACCTTGAGTGACACGATCTTGAGAGATATGATAATTAAATTATTTTGAAATTTAGGGAGGTTGTACATCCTTATGCCCCAATGAAAATACACTAAATAATAATAAAAATCAGGGAATAAATATTTATTTCTTATTATCATTAATAGTTGTTGTCACTTAGTACCACTACCTTCACTCCACAATATTATTGCCAACTTGACATCCAATTTATTGTTTGTTCAATGATAAAAAATCAACGACATAAACTTTATTTCAGACCAAAGTTCTGAAGGATGAAATTTTTTACAAACTTCCTCCGAAAAAGAGACTTATTTCCGTGCCTTTATTTGTATACTTGAATTTTAATTATATACTTAAAGTTAATTAACTACAATCAATTCATTCACCAATCATCATTGGTTGATAGGAGATCAACAACATAAGGTCTATTTCGGGCCGAAGTTCTAAAGCATAACAAAATCTTCAAAAAGTTTATGAAATGGTGACACGTTCCGATCTGACATGTCAGATTGAATGAATGAATTTATGAAAGCTTTCAGTAACGTCCAAATCACAAACATGCGTCATAGATAGTCGTTGGTTGGTGCCACAAATTTGTCATTGATTGTCGGTTGCATAATCGTAGATTTAAGTAACTATACTTTAATTTCAATTATATGCTTAAAGTTAATTATCTATAATCAATTCATTCATGAATTGTTGTTGGATAAAAGAAGATTTTACATAAGCTCTATTTTGGGTCGAAGTTCTGAAGCAATAAAATTAATAAAATTTTGAGACTACGTCCACGATAATATGATTCTACGAATTTTTCCCTTATTTCTTTGAGGCTTTTGAAATTAAGAGAGATTTTTCTTTGGACTAACTAGTTAACCAAGGAGATTCAAAAATGAGATTGAGGGACACAATAGAGTTTGTCCGCACCAGTATGTCTATTCATCACTGCAAATTCAAGAATCAAATTCTGGGTAAAATACCAAACACCTACATTTTTATTGTAAAACTAAGGGTTAAGGTTTACATTTTTGAGTTTGTGTACCACCATATTTTAACTATTACCAGCGATGGGAAAAATGAAAGGCACAACGAAAGAAAATATAGTGTACCAAACTTATTAAAACCCCAGGTTTCACTGATGAACACCATGATATTTATGAACCTGTTATCCATGGTAAGAGAACTATGTAAATTAGATTTTCATTGGAGAATAAGTCAGCAAGTAGTAGTAGCAAGTCACGATATTATGTTTTTAACAAAATATTGGGAGCACTCACAAATAAAATTTCATCGTGGGATGTTGGGTTGGGACTCATCATGTTACCTCAAGTTTTCCCTTCTCTGGAAATTGTCATGGTCTGTGCCCAAAATTATGATAAAAATTTGAAGAGTAATTGTTAATAAAAATAACGAAAAGGAAATTTTATCCATCACCAAGAAAAAATTTAAAAGTTTGTTGGAATTATAGTTAAGGTTTGGAGCAGATAACTCAAATGTCCACATTCACCTAGAAAAGATTACAGAGGGTTATGAGAGAATCAGTGAAGAACAAAAAGATAAATTTATCAAAGGTATAATTGTGGAGGGTGTCCAATTGGGTCACAATCATAAGGCTCCTTATAATGTTGATATTTTTGTGCCATGGGTTCAGGATACTATTGCCCTGCTAACATTTTGCCTTGGATTGGAAAGTAATAGGGAAGTGGGTGTAAGCCTTCTTGAAATAATATTTAATATCCATTGTACATCTCACCCAGTTAGATATAAATTTATTGACCATGTTGTTAAATCCATGCACAATCAATTTGTAATGATAAAAATAGGTTCTTTTTAGATATTTAGGTTTACAACCTACTTGTGTCATCTTCTAGCAAAATATCGTGGAACGCTCAAGACCAACAAGCTTGAGATTCAGGTGTATAAAAATGATAAGAATAGAACAATGGATCCAATATATGAATGAAAACCTAAGATAAGGATGCATGATAACAAAGCGAACTGCACCCATTTTGTAGACTTCTTTTTGGCTCCAATGTGTCATCCAATTACAAAAACTCCAATGCCTAGATTTCCTGTGTCTTATAGAGATCACATTCAACTCAGATCTCAAATACAATTGGTTGACTGGTTCTTCATGGAAGAATATACTGTGTTCAGGCTTTATGAATTAGGAGTACAACCCCACAACTTCCAATACGTGTGACAGAGAGATTTTTTGCATTGGAATATGTATGGCAGACGAAGAGTGAAAATGAGCTCTTTCATGGTCAACAAAAGAAGAGCATATTTCCTTTGTTACCTTTCTCATGTGGAGGGTTCACATTTGAGAGAAAAGCATTCAGTCTGCACATAATTTTTTATTTTGATGTTTTTATTTATTGGCAGTATGATCCATGCAACGTCATTGAAGCAAGGCTTTTGATGAATAAGAAAGTTGCAAGTAAAATTCAACATGAAAGTAAACCGTTGCTAGAAATGTTGAAAAATAGGGATTCTTAGGATGAGGTAAAAAAAGTGATGGAGGAAATTTCTTCTACCAAAAGTATTTTCTACAATAATTGTCAGCATTATTGCATTGCACCAACAAAGAACAATAGAGCAAGGCATCCAAATCAAGAGGTCTATTTTTTTTACAAAAGAGATAATGTTCCATATACTAAAATAATATGTTAGATTCTCTATATAGAATTTGTGTGTATGCACACTAAACTCAAAACTAAATCACTAGTTTTGGAATATGAAGAAGAATCTAGGTCAACCAAAGACTACTCCATATTTTGAAGAAATCCCAGAGGATTTTGAGTTTAGAAAATTGTGGAATGAAGAGAATCCAAATCAAGCATATAGTTCATATAGTGATGGTGATGAGGATATACCCTCATGTCCCACTCCTAAAACTACTGCAGACTCTGCAAAAAAATCTATTTTGAGTGAGTCCATGAAAGAAAAATATACTAAAGGGGAAACCATAATAATAATAAAAATGGGTTATGAAGGTGGTGGTCTGGGGCTCGAAGGACAAGGCATTTAGGCGCCAGTGTTGGAAGAAGTTCTAAGAAATCCCAAAATACAACTGTTCATAGGAGTTGAATCAACAGGGAAAGGTATTACTGTTACACCTATACCTCCTTTTGTTAGAGCTTCAAATCCAGAATATCTAGACACTCAGATTCAATCACAACCAGAACATGGTGGTGAATCTACCATTGGTGGGGATGGTATGGGCAATAGTACTAGTTGTGGTGAAAAATCACAACTAGAACATCAACATCGTGGTCAATCAAGTGCTACCACCACTAGTGGGGGTAGTATGGGTACTAGTACTAGTTGTGTTGAACAAGCACAAGAACAATAAACCTCTCACAAGAGGCCAATAGTAGAAGATACTATACAGGATCCCAGTGGAAGTGATCAAGGCAATATGAAGAAGCAAAACGTTATGACAACAATGACTAGTACAACTCTGACTCCATCAATTTCTAGTTCCACTCCAAAGGTATTATTTGCAACTTCAGAACAAACCCCTCAAAAGAGTCGAATAAATCTAGTTATAAATGAATTTAGGATGAGATTAGGAATAGGTATTGGTAATCCTCAAAATGCATTAGTTTCAACCATGAGCATAGGTGGAGGTGCCTACATCACTACAAGTTCTATTTCACCATTAAAGCATTCACTTGTGTCAAAAACCCCATATTTTCATTACAATGCTTTCCTTGAAAAGTTTATAGACAGAGAAAATATGGATAAAGAAAATAAGAAGAAAATGAAGAGGGTTGTGGTTACTGAAGCTTCAGAGGAACAACCTGCATTGAACAAGGTATTTACCATATATGACCGAAATAAAGATATGATGGAGTACATGGTTGTTATGCCCCTAAATAAAAATAAAAATAAAAATCTACCACAAAGTCAGATAGATCCCTATGAATTTCATGTTATCACCATCCAAATGGATTTTTACAAAGTTAAAAACGTGGACAAAAGTAATGTGTCAAAAAAGACTAAAGAAGTGGTCTACACATCACTTCTCAAGGTGGAGAGAGAGAAAAATAAGCTGGGGAGACAAATAGAAAAGTTACAGGCAGACCTGGAAAATGTAAAAGCAAAGAGGAAAGCAACAAATAACAAGAGCAATAAATTACATAAAAGGATAAAAAATTCTGCCTCTGCATCTGTAATTATAGATAACAAACATATGGCGACATAATTGCGTGAAGTGAAGCAAAGATTGGTTGAAAGAACCAAAAAATTTGAAAATGAAAGAGCCTCTTTAACACAATTATACAAAAGGGTGGAGAATGTTGTTTCCCCAACAAACAATTTACAAAACCAATTGGACCATCAGACGAAAAGGGAAAAACAGTGAGAAGAAAAAATAGAGGAAGAAATACAAAGCATTGAAGGACTAACACAAGAGTTGCAAAAGGAAAAAAAAATACAAAGAGGTATATAAAAGAAAAAAATTGGGGGCAAACAATGCGGAGGAATGACCAGTTTTGTTAGTGGTTTGAATTTAATGAAAGTTTGATATTACATTATGGAAATCTTAATGGATACATTACTCATAACAAAGAGGTTTGTTCAAGAGAGGAAATTGAAAAACAAATTTTGCAAACAGTCTATAAAGCCAATGACAACTATTTGGCATCCAAGGGAATTCACAACCACATTGATGCCTCAGTAAGGGTATCATCTATCATTCAAAAATGTGTTAAACTATGGGAAGCACATAAATGTCTGGGTAAGGCTGAAAAAAAGTGATGAAGCTTCATGAAAAGGCACAAAAATTGATAGATCTTGGTTTCCCAAAGAGTGTTGACGCAAAAAAGAAATACATTGGAAATTTTTATTTCAAAAAGAAGACGAAGGAGAAAATGAAGGGTGATGTAGACCAATTTCCTAAGGACACAAGTGAGGCAAGTTTTTTGGATTACATTGATCCATTGATAACCTTGAATGCAACATTAGATGAAACATTGGTGTTAAATTCCTCTTCCAAATATAAATTTCCATTACAACAAATTGGACTTCCATAAGATGGAGATTGGAGCACCCTACTAAAACTGACACAATTATTTCATAATATGTATTATATCAAATCGTTAAAATCCTTGAAAGATTCTTTTTTTTGAACAATTAGTTCAATTATGACTTTATACTACTGTGAATTATCAACAAAATTGCAAGTAAGATACAGAACGATGGAAAGGATTGTAGTTCCATCAAGTGATCAGTGGAGCGTGCTACAAAGGGCATTCAGACCAATCACCATAGGCCATCCTATAGAGATGCAAATTGTACCATATAAACTTGTTACTATGAGAGGGAAAATATAGATTACAATTTATTTTGTCTTCTATGACTATCTAGCCATTCAAATTTCATTGAAAAAAATAAGTTTATTTTTAATCTAAACTTCATTTTTTATTTTTAAAGGATTCTAGGAAATGTTATTTGGGTGGGGTTTTGTGTAATTGGATTATATTTTAGTTTCCCATATGTAATGACAACTTGTAAAATAAACTACATATACACTTTCAGTTGTAAAATAAACATATTCACTTTCAGTTGTAAAAAAATAACATATTCACTTTCAGATCCAAGTAGTGAGAAGTAGAACAAGTAAAATTTATGTCATCATAGAATTAAAATTAATAAATGTGTGTGTGTGTGTGTATGTTTATATATGTATGTATGTATATAACATGTTGTTGTCAAACAGAACATTGCATCTCCAATTACAAATGGAGCTTTTGCTTTGTAAGTTTGTTCCAAATTCTCTCTAGGCTTCAGGCCCAGGAAATCGATTAACTTGTGTCATATGATAAGTCTTCTATTCATCAACCAAAATTCACATAATCCTACAAAACTTGAGCATCCAATACTCAATGGAAAAAAATCAATACAACGTAGAATTCAACATTCCCAAATTTATAATGCCATAATTATCATATCCTCTTGTTGAGTGACACAGTAAGATAAAAATCAGACCTCTAGATTGAAAATCTCTCCAACTCCCCTTATGTTGTCAAAATAAGAGGAACCTATATTGGTTAGTCCTCATAAAACCTCACCAAAACAATTAACTTGTCATGAAAAAAGATACGATTTTGGAGAATAATTCCCAACTCATCAATTTTTTTTAATAATTTGAAAAATGGAATTGAGACTAATATCATCCAAATTTGAATGACCGATCAAGATTTGTAAATATTCCACTTGAGGAGATCAATTTTTTAAGCATCTCAATATGATTGTTGTCCTTATATGAATCTCATTTATTATATTATGCAATTCTTTACAAGTCACCCAAACAAGTTTAGCAATGTCCAAGATGCGGGTCATCTTGTAGTCACGTAGATTTGTAGTCAACACAGATAAATCATCTATTACCGGTAGCATGGAATCATAAGGGAGGAGTGACACCACCTTATTATTTTCTTCCACCAAATTACCAACTCTCTTCTCTCTATCATTTGACATTTTCTCAACCACTTTACTCCTTTTGAGATCATCTTCCAACCTCGCTACTTTATCAGAAGGGAGGAGTGACACTACCTTTTTATTCTCTTCTACCAAATCACTGACTCTCTTCTCTCCATCATAGTTTGACCTTTTCTCAGCCACTTTTCTCCTTTTGATCTCATCTTTCAACCTTACTACTTCATCCTTGAGTACCTTTATCTCCTTAAGTGAACTTGAAGTGTTTTGACGCCATCTGACGGGAAGAAGAAGTAGAATAAGTTGAAATAGGATGTGGAGAAGGTAGGAGTGACACCAACTTATTATACTCATGTAGTAATTTTTCATTTTCAAGTTTTAACTTACTCAAGTCTTCTTGAAGCTTGTTAAAATATTCCAGATAAGTCATTGACTCTTTTGTACTAACAGTGTTGCAGATTTGTCAGTTGGACCTCATTTTCTTAATAGTCAAGTTATCAGTAAGAGCTCCTACCCTCTTCTTAATCTAGGCCTTCTAAATCTAGTCATCAGAAAATATAGACCACACTGCCAGTGCCTCATATTGAGAGCTATAACATGACCCAAAATACAACTCCTAAGCCTACTCTTTAGTTGGTAAAGCTAGGAAATATGAAGATTCCCTTCTTATGGTGTCCAATACAATTGTAGAAGAGAGGTCACATCTTTCTAGTAGCAAACATCCACTATTCCTTACAATTTTCCTTTCCTCCTCAAGGGTCATCTTTGATATGAAATAATTAACCTCCTCTAAGACTTCAGCTATAAATCTATCAATATATCTATCTTCCTTATTGGGGGGATGCCAACCTTTCTCTAAGCATATTGGAAAATTGCTCCCTTTTATTTTTTAGGACAAAGTCCTTGAACTCTCGAGACTGCACAAACTTATCATCAAACAGAAATGTGGAGCATGCCAATTCTCTAACATCATCTCCTGCCTCTTCTCTTTCAAAATTTATGATCATTCTATCCCGAGGCTTGTCCTCAACCAACAATTTAGGGGACGAGTTGAAACTTTGTTCCTCCAATTCAATGTGTACCACTTTGTATGTTGGGTCAATATTTTTCATGTATTCTTCTGCCATCTCTATTATCCTTTGAACTTCAACATCGGAGGAAAAATTTCTAATTAAGTCCTCAAAATGATCATGCTCATGAACAAAGTCTGCCAATCTAAACCCGACTCTGGTACGATGAATAAAGTTTTTGGATCACATTTTCTAAAAAATTTAAAATCCATCTTGTATGGAAGTAACTTAGAATATACCAAGTCGAATCCTCCTTTTCCAGAGATCTCAAAATCACATAAAATATTGTTTTTTAGAGGAAGGAGCCATTGTTTGTCTTTGGGTATATTAAATGAGCCTTGTTAGACTCATTCAACTACTAGATGACTTCTAAGAAAGAAATTATATCTAGCACATCTCTAGGAAAATCATGGGGTTTAATTGGTGCATCGTAAACTCTGATGATAATGTACCTACGATAGAAAAACCAATCTCTCCAGTTATGGTAGATTTGTAGTTAGGTCTTTAGTTCAAGGGGCCTCAAAAATCTCCTCACCCTATCTGATAATCTACAATTGATTAGGTACCCCAATTTTTTCATCACAACTTTAACAAATAATTCCTCAAACATGACATTATTGGATTTGTCACAGTGCATGTCCTATAAATACATCCATTATTGAATAGGCAACCTTTGTTTTTGTTCATCTACATTTCTCAAATTCATCTCTAGGCCCTAAGGGCAAGGAGAAACCTTACTTCCACCATACAAAGAATGTGGCACAATAGAGAATAAAACCTAAATTGAATAATAGGGCTACCCTTTTTGATATCGAAAAGGGCTTCATGAATAACATTAAAATGTATGAGGCAAAGTCAAAGAAGGTGTTTCTATATGTGTGATAAATTTTGGTGGCCAACATCATAAGATGCACAGGCATCTTGGACTTTACATCGATTCCCAACTCTTGACAAATTGTAAAGTAAGTGTATATGAAATAATCCTCAAAATTTTCATAATCAAAGGACTTAACATCTATCTTCCGAAATGCAACAGGTTTCCTATCCTTCTTCTCCCTCTATGAAATGGAAGCCAGTTAACCTTGAAGCTACCTTTTTCCTTACCGTATTCCCTCCTTAGAGATAAAAAATAAATGGGCACATGGATATTAGTGTTTAACATAAATGTTTCACAAATAGATTCCCTATGAAACCCAACCAACAAAACGCCCTTCTCTGTGGAGACAGACATGTTGTCTGGATCATTTTTTCCACGACTCTAATCAGGTTTACATTGAAAAAAACATTTGGGACGAAAAGCCTTCACAAATCAAATCTCCATGCATTTTTCACTGGTATTGGGGTTCTACTTTTGTTGTAGGAAGACACGTAAAAATCCCTTTCGGTAATTTGGGTGTAAGGATCCCCACAAGATGTTTCTCTGTCCACATAAAATACCTGTACCCTATGCATGCCTTACCCTTTTCGAAGATCCAAGAAATTGAGCAATAATATCTTCATGAAGGTGCCTCTTAGCATTAGCTGAACCTATTCTTGAATTTCCACTCGTCATATTTAAAATTAGGGTATTTAAGGAATGCACAAACAACACTTTCAAAATGAAATTGAATATTAAAAATTTATTTTCTCACAATCAAAGTACATCTTTTTTAAAACTAAGCCCTAAAATATTGAGAAAACCCTTTCATAGATAGAAATAATTAAATCAAACAACGGGACACCAACTTACTTGTCCTTAATACCGCACTAAGAAAATTTGAAGTTGAAACCCTTGCAGTTTTTTCAGTTGCTCGCACTGCCTAAATTACATAAATTTATCAACTATGACTCTTCATTGATATTGGATTATCTAAAATAGAATACAATTATGAAGTGACTGAGTGATTGTTCATTAAGGACCATACATGCAAACTAGCAACATAAAACAAACCCTAGCCCGTAGTTTTGAACTTGGGTCATTGATCTTCATCAGTCGCGAAGATCTTCATTAGTAGTAAATTGATTACTAAGCAATTGCATCTATTTCTAATAAAATGGGACACATGGCATTATTTTTCATAATCATATATTGGTGGTAAGACCCACCATCTAAAGATCGAATAACAATTTATTTGTTTATAAGTCGGTCCCACGAAGGTACATGGAAAGTTATAGCTTTGTCACATTTTGGTGGTAGGCACATCTTGCACAACATGCAATAAATTGAACCAAATTGGTACAACCCACCATTTAAAGACCGAGACGGTCTCACAAAGATACATGGCAAGCTATGGCCCTTCATCACATTTTTGGTGGTAGGCCCATCTTGCATAATGTGATGTTGTGCGATGGACCTAACTAGTCATATAGTGCCAAAACACACCTAGCATTATTTCACATCATTACATATTAGTAGTAGGACCCACCATTTGAAGATACAATTAATAGTTTAAAGCTAATTCATAAATTAAATAATATTAAAAATGATTTCAATTTGGCAACGTATAGAAGTAAAGTATACACAATACACATTATTCTAGTATACACAATAAACATTACTATCACATAATAACATTAACAACCTATTATCTGGAATTGTTAATGTTCTAATTCTATTTATTGATATTTAAAAAATAATAAATAAAAATTGAAGACAATGTTACAATTTATTGATATTCAATCATAAACAAATATTGAAAGATTTAATAAATTATCAAAAGTGAAGACAATGTTTACAAAAATTATACAATGAATAATGGAACTCATTAAAGCTACTAAACATGTTAATATATAATTTATAAATGAAAAATTAAAAAGTGTATATGAATTTTCATTGGTATAAAGAGATCAATTTGGATTTAGCAATACAATTCATGAATTAGAGTAAAAAAGTATAAATACCTCGTAGTAGTCTGAGACTCAAGAGTCTCCTAGAAAATGCTAAATCTCACTAACTGACTAGTCATGAGTGACACAAATACAATTGATAATTCATCTCCTCAAACCACACTTCACTTTCTTTTTCATTCAGGCCTTCATTTTGTTCGCCCAATGATCCGCTTGTGTTCATCTCATAATAAGTACTTGATGTGCTCTTCATTTTAACACTGTCATTGTTATTTGAAATGTTTCCTAACCCTCACCTTTCACATATGGATGTCCAATGTGTGAGTGCTCAATCATAAGGAAAAGCTTTGATATTATACCGACTGGTATAAATCCTCAAACAAAATTCCAGGTTCTTCTCGAGTTTATTTGTCTTTGATTTCAAGAACCCCAATGCACTAAAAACTCTATTATCCTCAATAGAACCCAAACCATGGTTTGACATTAGTCAACAAGTTTTAAGAATTATGAGAGTTCATCACGCAACATTGGGCCTTGACTCATTTTTTCCCAAAGTTGTGTTATTGATCCCGGTAGGTATGGACTATCAAAATCCTTAACTTTTTCATACATTGTTGTTGCAAAACGGGTTGATTGCTTTCCAAGCTTAGTTTTAATTATAGCTCCTCCTACTTCTTTTCCATCAACTTTGTGTTGGAGATTTGCTTATGAAGAAATAATTGATTGTATGTTAGCCATTGATGACAACATATAATATACAACAGGTATCCTATATGCAATTATCATTATAGATGCTTTAGAGCTATGCATGTTTATTTCCATGGTGTATACATGTTATAGTTGCTATGTGCATTCACGCCAAGTCAGATATGCAGTTTCAATTGAGTTATGATTAATTAGTTATGGCAGTTACAGTTTCTGAAGTTTATCTGTTAAGAGCCAACGTAAATACAGTGTATCTTGAGTTGCGCCTATCTTCGAAATATACGTGTTTGTATTCATGTTTAGTTATGAGTTAAAGATAATTATCCAAAGGTGCCAAACGTGTTTCAACAGAATCATAATGTTAGAGTTAATTTGGTGAAGCCGACTTTGTGAAGCATCGTGTCTATTCAGTTTGAGTTGTGCGGTCCTAATTTGTATTGCGTGCTTGGTTGAGCCGACAAGGAAGTTGATGAAGTGTTTCCAGATACCGTCGTGACCTTATCCTTGGTGAAGATAGTTATAACAGTTCATTTATGTTCACTAAGTGTTGAAAATGAAGTGAAAAAGAAAAGACAAAGAAGAGCAGAAAGTCAGAGAGAATAAGTTGAAGATCTATGTGAAGATACATAAGTTGATTGCAATTCATTGGAACTGATCAAGACAGTAGGTCTACTCAAATAGTTCATTTACCAAATATAGTGCATATCTGTTATACTAAAGGTTGTAGCCTTCACCATCTTAGTAGTGAGCTATTGGACAGTGAGTCCTCACCCTTAACAGGGTTATCTGTAAAAGACTCCTAAAAGGGTTCGACCTTTAACCATGTCTCTGTACTTCTTGAATTATAAAGATCAACTCCTAATAGGGTTGTAAGATCTTCTAATAGGGATCATTATAAACTAGTGCAGTTATTTGTGAGTGCTAATTCCCACCGGGGTTTTTGCCTATTTGGTTTCCCCGTAATCAAATTGTTGAGTACTCTATTGTGTTATCTAAATGTGCATTTACTTTATATCAAATTACATTAATGAAAGAGAAAAAAATTAAATTGACTGATAACTAATTCACCCCCCCTCTCAGTTATCCTTGGGACTATTCCAAAAATTGGTATCAGAGCCAAGTGCCTTGGAGAGAAAGTCTAACAGCTTAAGGTAGATTAGATGGCATACTTCAGGAAAGAGACTCCTAAGTTCGATGGAGAAAACTATCTTGACTGGAAGAACAAAATGACAACACATCTTCAGTGCGTTGGATTTGAGATCTATGAGATTGCCACTCAAGAAGTTGAAATTCCCACCTTGAAAGATCTTGCAGCTGATGACTCTACTATGAAACAAAAGGAAGTGTTCACTAATAATGCAATTGCCAAAGAAGCCCTAATCAGTGCCCTATCCGACAATGAATTTTTTGAGATCAAGAAGGAAGACAAAGCATACTCTATTTGGAAATACTTAGAAGACATGTTTGAAGGAGACATCTAAGCAAAGAATGCGCGTAGAAAGACATGGAAGAAAAGATACAACAATTTAGAGATGTTACCTAAAGAAAACATCAGAGCTTACAATCAGAGGATAAATGAAGCAGTATCAGGTATAAGAAACAATGGTGGATAAATATCATAGGAAGATATAATGGACAAGTTAATGACCACATTTACAGCAGACTATGAGAGCAAGATCAATATCTTAGATGAGACTATGCAATTTTCAAAAGACTTCAAGAGAGAGATTTTGATTAGCAAAATATTTTCATTTGAGATATCTAGATTGAAGACAAAACCTAAAAGTGAGATAGCCTTCAAAGCCACAGTCCACAACGAGAAATCTATAAGCAACTCTAGAAATAATGAAGAAGTGGATACATAACTAGAAGAAATCATTGTTATGATTGCCAAGAAGGAAAGGAAAGGTAAAGGGAAATATGAAGGAAAACTACCATTCAAATGTTTTTCATGCAACAAAGTTGGTCACTTTGCATCTAAGTGTCCTACAAGAGTCAAGAAATTCAGATCATATTACAAACCTAAGTACACTAAAGAATGTTATCATGCTGAGGATGGTGTAACTGATGATGACTCAGGAGAAGATGAAATTGGATTTGTTGCCATTAAAGACATTGAAAATATGCTTGAAGAAATGGACAAAGAAGATGAAGCAAAAGAACAGGAGTTAGCATTAGTTTCAAAAGCTAACATCAGAACTGACTGGATCATTGACAACGGATGTTCACACCACATGACAGGAGACAAAGACAAATTTGTACATTTGGACAAGTACAAAGGTGGCATGGTTAGATTTGGAGATAACACTCCCAAACCTATCATAGGCAGAGGTTCTATCACCCTTGATGGAAAGAACAAGATAGATGATGTTCTCTATGTTGATGGTCTGCATCATAACTTACTAAGTGTTGGACAGTTGCTTGATAATGGATATCAATTGGAATTCAAAAACAACCAGTGCATCATTAATAACAAAGAAGGAGACATGATTGCATCAGGTTCAAAAACCAAAGGTAATTTTTTTCAGCTCAACTCAGAAGTAAGTTGTTTTGTTGCAAAAGTAGATGACAGTTGGCTATGGCACAAGAGACTTTGTCATATCAATTTTGACAATATAGTCAAGATAAGTAATGTAAAGGTAGTAAGAGACCATCCTAGCATTGCAAGACCATTTGACACCATATGCAGGGAATGTGTGATGGGGAAACATGTGAGGACCTCATTCAAGAGCAAACAAGACTCTGCGGAAAACAAATTAGATCTGATACATACAGACCTATGTGGACCTACTCAAACAAGATCATACTACGGAGAAAGGTACTTTATTTTGTTTGTTGATGATTTCTCAAGGATGATGTGGGTTGCGTTCTTAGAAGAAAAATCTAAGAAGTTCAAAATATTCAAAGCTAAGGTTGAGAATGAATCTGGATTAAAGATAAAATGTCTGAGATCTGATAGAGGAGGAGAATTCGCCTCTGACCAGTTTTATGACTACTGTGAAGTACATGGAATCAAAAGATAGTTAAGTGCACCCAGAACCCCTTAACAGAATGGGATAGCAGAAAGGAGGAATAGGATAATACTTGACATAGAACACACTATCATGATTGAAGGAAAGGTTTCCCATACCTACTGGAGAGATGCAGTCAATACAACAGTTTACACTATCAATAGAATACAATTGAGGCCAGGCACAAACAAGACACCTTATGACCTTTGGTTTGGTAATGTACCCACGGTAAAATACTTCAGAATCTTTGGAAGCAAGTGCTATATCAAGAGGGATGATAGCATTGGTAAGTTTGATGCTAGAAGCAATGAAGGTATTTTTCTTGGTTACTTTACTAAAAGCAAAGCCTATAGATGTTTCAATCTAAGATTAAAGAAGATAATTGAAAGTACTCATGTGAAGATTGATGAGAAGTTTATGATTCAAGAAAGATATTATGACTATGCTCCCATGATCGAAGATGAGCCCAGACCCATCAATAAGGACACAGTTATTGAAGAAATGTTTG
>MU227291.1:4974743-5000351 GCA_018584345.1 Thuja plicata
AGCTCAAAGATCAACAGACCATATCACAAACCTATTAATTAAATAGGTTGAGCATTGAATCATGATACTAGATTCACTAGGTACAGGTACGGAAAAATAAGATAATTATGCACCTCAAAATCGTGTCTGAGTTCTGATTCCAATCTCTTCAGGAAATCCTCCTCATACAACTGAGTATATGTTTGCTTGATTGCTTTGCGCTGAGATGCAGTCCAGTCCTGCATAAAAACACCTCTGAATGAGGAATAAATGCACGGACCCTAGTTCACCTCTTCGACTCTCGTCCCTCCTTCACACAATAAAAGTTACATTTTCTTTTTTTTGACCTTTATGCACGTGTTGGTCGCAATTTCGACCAACACGGGCATAAAAGTAAAAAAAAGAAAAGTTAACTTTTATATTGCGACCAAACAAACCAATTTTGCAAGTTGGTCGAAAAGTTTGGTCGCAATTTGAGGTCAAATCTATTAGTGAGAAGCCTCAAAAGATGAGAATAAATCCCGAGAAGATGCCATATGGTGTAAAGCACCTGAATCCAATAGCCATCTAGAAGAGTGTGGAATAGCGGTTGCACATAATGCATTACCCTTTCCGTTGTCCCATCCATCTTTCTAGAATGATGATGATGATGAAGACCTGTGAGAAGTAGAAGAAGGAATATCAACGTTTCTCTTTTGAAGAAGAGCTGTCAAATCAGAAATTTGTTTTGCATATCCATCTATCTTCTTCTCATAACAATGAGACTCATCACAATTGGGATTTTTACAATAAGAACACTTGGGTCTTTCTGTCTTTGATTTCCCCCCTTGGGAGAAGGTGGGCCAAAGGAGTGTTGAGAATTAGAATCCTTCCTAGACTCTATGGTTCTTTGATCCTGTGAAAGAATCAAGCTGAGATAGATTTACTTGCTCACGAGTCAAACGATCACAAAACACATCAAATTTAGGCATGTTGAATTGTGGACCCAAAGCATCCATGGTAGAATGGAAGGTAGAAGAGAATATCTGAAAGGGACCACGAAGCTTAGAAAGAATCATGTAGATGCCAAAGAGAGTCTGAAACTTCTCCCATATATCAAGAGGGGTATCACATCCATCAAGATAGAAGAGAAAACTATTTGAAATATGTAGAGAAAGCACACCCATGCCCTCATCCATCTTATTCCTATATTGCATGACCTCATAAGGACAAGTCAAGAATGGGTTAATGATGTCTAAACAAGACCATAACCCACATGACCGGATAAGCTGAGTCATACGGGATTTCCATACATGGAAATTATGAGGAGTGAGAAGCTCATCTGATGTTGAATCTGTCATTATAAGGAGAGATAGTGCAATAAATATTTCAGAATAAATGGGAAAATACCTAATCAATTTCTCCAAAAAAACTCTCAGATTTGAAGAGAGCTCGTCAAGAGCTTTTCGATGCCCGTTTGTGAGCAAAAAATAGAGTCTGTATAATCATTTTAGAGGCCTGGAAGCACTGAAAATAAGTTCTCTTTTTGACTGGGAAAAACACTAGTCAAACAAAAAAATCTAGAAATGAAACCCCTGTCAAAATCTTCATCTCAGAAATATCTTTCTGACGATATAAGGAAGTCCAAAAAATGCCTTTGTTTGCACCTGTTAGAGCAAAAAAACCAACAATAGGAAAAAAGGGGCTTCAAATTTATTTTTCTAGCCCTTGGGGCTTAAATGTACTGGCCCCTGGCCATATGGTGCACGTAGGGGGCTAGCGGTTCGAGCTCCTGGGTGCCCATGTGACCACGACTAGGTGGGTTTAGGCCAATTGGGGGTTGCAACCGGGCGAAGGGGGCTTGGGCACTGAGAGCAGCACGTAGGGGCGCGCAGTGATGCGCTGGGGTGAAGCCCACTGTGGTGGGTGGAGGGACCAAAGCCACCAAATCCAGTGGGGCCGGCGGGGATCACCGCACTTTTTCATGTTTTAAAAAAGATTTTAAACCGCTCACTTTTATTTAAAAAGTGTTGTTTTTTTACGATGATTTTTCTAAAAATAAAAATAAAAAATGCGCAGTTCTACCGATTCACCAAAAAATCGTCGGAAAAGTGTTTTTTTTTTTTACTTTGGCCTCGGTTTGCATGTGAAAGAGACCTACATGCAATTTTTTTTTGCCTCAAAATGCAATTGAGTCCAAATTGGATGTACCTTATATGGAAATAGGGGTTTTGGGTCCTTTTGAGCACAACCGTGAGGTCATTTTATGTCCAAAGTGATTTGAAAAAAGCTCACCCCCAGATCCACACAAAAAAATTCTAAAAACTTGAAACCCTCTAAGCTCTTAAAAAACTTCATAAACTTAGGAACGGGCTGCGACATCAAGGCTCTGATACTATGTTAGAATTCATAGAATTCTATCACCAATATCCACTGTATGCAAAATAACATGTTACAGAAGCAAAGAAATGGAGACAAAACTCAGAATAATTTGAAAGATGAAATATTCATTCAGAGAGGGAATATAAATTACAAAGAGATCAATCCTTATAAAGGAGATTGAAAACCAAAAGGTGGAGAAACCTAGGTTGCATGATAATAATTAACAAAGAATTAATTATTATATGCCTAAAGTTTAGCTTAAGTGAGCTAGAGATAAAAATGTGACTGAATAATTAAATCAATAATGATTTAATTAATAAGTGAAAATATCTTTTTACTCTAACATTTAATTCTCATCTTAACAACACAAAGTAGATGAGGTTGGTAGACATGACTCTCTACAATATACTCATGCATACATATACAAGAAGTATTGTCCACTATTGTAACTTCATCTAAAGAAAATTCAATATAGTTTGAATCCTTTAGTTTTTCCTATAGATAAGTTATTTCTACTTCAACAAGATAACTTGCCAAATTCCATCCACTATTTACTGACCAATGAGTTACATGATATCTTGGAAGATTCATAAATTTTAATAATCCAACAATATCAGAGTAGTCTATCATGGGATGACCTATGCTCAAAAGTTCAAAACGAGTAGCCAACTGAATAGTTTTAGACTTATACGTTTCATCCATTATTTTCTTATATTGAGCTTCAAGTGAACCTATGTGTTCTGGTATCTTCTTCAATCTTTCATTATACTGTTTATATTCATCTGCATACTTGACATGCTTACATTCTTCCTTTTTTTCCATCTAACCATTATTTATTCCTTTTAGTCTATGATTTTTTTTCTCATACACTTTTTTGATGTGCTTTTCTATTCTGTCCAATTTCAACTATATTTTTTTTTCCTTTTTAAGTCTCCAACTATAGATTGGACACTTGCATTCTACTGCAAGTTTGTTTTTGTTTGGATTTTGCACTTCAACAATGAATGGGTACTATTATGACAAAAGTATGCACGCTTTCCTATATGGTGGTTAGCGACCTAGGCAACCTCGTGAAACATGGAAACAATCTCTCAATGTGGGGACTTGCTTAATCAGATTGAATCTCTGGACAAGGTTGTCATCCTTTATCAAGGTGCACCTAGAAACTACTACTACTTTGAGGGAAAAGGGAAGAAGGATTGTTGAAAAGGAAAAGGTGATGCACCTGATTGATCTTTGGTTACTATCGATGCTTGTTAGTACACATAACATTCACAGAACCTCCCTACACATACCCTGACTCTATAATACTCTCCAAGAAATCATATGCATACCAAAACTAATGAGATGCTACCAGGAAGATGCATTAAATATGTAGCATTCACAAGAAAAGTAGATACAACATACAAACTAGAAGGACAAAAGAGAAACATTAAAAAATAGGCAAGAAACCTGCACTAAATAACTGAATGAAAAAGATAAGGCAAAAAATGAGATTTTATTAACATGGTAAAATAAGAAATTACAGTTGTAGATCATAACACTACTGCAAAGAACCAGAGAACCCCAAAGATATGTATAGAATTTCCTTTTAAAGACTAGGTATAACTATGAGTGAAGAAATGAAGTTCAAACCCTAACCAGGGTTGAGTTACAGATGATTAGAACAACTCAGAAGAAATTCGATCACAACAAGTCGAGCACCCAAAAGTGTTAGGAAGAGTGACCAAAATAAATTTCCTACAACAAAAGAAGTGTCCTCTCTAACTAGAAGAAACTTAGCAATAACTATGGACCGAAAAGTCTTCACGTGATCTGTTCTTATGGCGTGTAAAACTGGTCTTGAAATCCATCTATAGTAAACGAGTATGGAGGGGCAGTTGAGGTTCAAATCGAGACCCTACTATAGTACTAACACAAATTGGAATAAGTCGATAGCATGAGGACAGGTCGTAGGGGTAGATGAAAACATTAATGCTATGTTCTTTGTCGACCCTTTATCTCTGAAAGCCTCCCCAAAATTGAGCCCGTGTTTTGGCACTCAAACTAATCCGTCGTTGAAAACAAACGAAGACCCATATCGATGAAGGAAAACAAATCTCCATCGAAAATGCATCCTATCGTTGAAACTGACATGTCAATGAGGCCCTCAACTGCTTGGTAGAACATTAAACTCCATTGAAAGATATTATCGACAAAGGAAGGTAAGTCCTATCGAAAAGATATTGGGTATATTTTCATTTGGAAGTGTTATCGACAAAACAACTCTCCGTCCTACCGATAAGAAATCTCCCTGAAACTATGAGCTGCATATCGACAAGAGTCTTGTCAATGCCATGATTGAAATGCCCCCTGTAAACTGTGTCAGAGGGACCTCCATCGATGGGCTTCATCAGTGTAGCATGTGTTATTAGGCGATGCAAAATTCTCCCCTTCGATGGAAAACCCCATGTCGATAAACATCATCAATAAAACCTTTTCCGACGACACCTGTCATGCTTTTTTGCTTGATTTTTCATCATCGGAACCTCCGTCAATGACTCCTTATTGAATGTTCTGTCGGTGAGAGTTACCCCAATGCAAACTATCAGGGTAACATGGATCATAAGAATGCTCATATTCATCGCTTCTGATCGTCGATGATCCCTCAATTGACAAGACTTCTACTGATATACCCATTGCTTTGCAGTGAATTTCATGTGTCTCTACCATAAAAACGCATGACAATGGCCCAAAGATGTCTGTTTTGGCAAGACCCAAAGATGTCTTGTCAAAACAGTTTGCTTATCGCTGCTACTAGACCATGTATCGGTGAGACATACCCCAATAGGATCCATCGGGGTAACCTATGTTATTGAATGCCAAATTTTCCTCTCCTCTGACAGTTATAGCTACGCCGATAACAACCATCATCAAGATACTCGACCTGCTATCCTGAAAAATGGTATCTTCAGCCCGCTGATCAATCTATTAGGATTTCAGGGAAACAACAGACAAGTCTCGCCAAAATACGGATTTTGATCCTTGTTGAAGCACTGCATGCCTATTTTGGTGTAGCATGGGGAATGTCACACTGAAATGCCTAATCTAAAGCATATTTTCTCAACTGCAATCCTATGCTAAAAATATTATCTAAAGAATCTCATGGGGACCAAAGATGGTCAACATTTCTAGCGACTTATGGGGGAACTTGCCTGTTAAGTGTTAGGATAATAGCCTTGCAATCCATTGGGCATGGAGTCACTATGAAAAATAGAGATCTGCAACCTCTTTTAACTCAACAAAACAAAACTTGTTATCTCAAGAAGAAAACAACTATGCTCGTGCACTTATTGGAAAACTAGAAAACTCTACTCTATTATGTATTAGAATCTATAAACAAAATGGAAAACAAAGCCATTGACTGACTTGTTGAAGTAGTTTCCTTTCCAATCCGATCGCTTCTTTCATGCATCTGGGAAACTAGATAGGGCAGCAAGCATAAAAAGAATACTGCTGCATTTTGAAATGTTACTCCAATATTAAGAACAAAAAAGTTCTCCAATATTGGAGCATTGTCATTATGAGCCAGACAATTCTACTAATCATTGTGGAAATCTCCCTCATGTTGTGAAACAAGCATGACTAGGGGAAACTTTCTCAGGTTTTGTAGTGATAGATGCCTTACGGAGCATCCTCTTAATGGCACTTGGTCTTAAAGATCATCTTTGACCTTTTTGTTGTGGTCTGCAACATTTGTATCTTGCTGGCCTAAATTTGGCTATGATGGTATAGATGATGGTATGTGCTCTTCATTGTGCTTCTTATGCTCTTCAATTATAGGAGATGGTGGCTCAAGGTTAATGTAAAAGAAGATGGTGTCAAGTTCTTAAAGAAAATCACCATCATCATCAATCTCTTCCATGTCTATTATAGTGATATGCATAGGCAGAATAGAAGCCTCACGCGAGGCAACACATTCTTCTTCAAGAATAGGAGTATCCTTGAACTCTCCTTGTATGTTCTTCACGTCATGAGAGATCTTCTGCTGCAACTTATGCTCTTTAATTTCTATCATCTGTAGAGAATCCTCTAGTGGTACAAATTTCTCGATATCCTCTTGAAAAGGCTTTCTTTCTTGTAGCAGGGCAAATCTAGGAGATGAAGGATTGATATCGGTAAATGATGTTTTAAGTTCGTACCAATCAATCTCCCTCATGCTATGAAAATTTCCCATGTCACAACATCCTTTATGATGGATTAAAGAAGCAAAAAATTCTTCTTCCTTGACTATTTTTTTTATTGTGACATTATGCATAGGTTGAGGAGTAACCTCATACATACTCATGTGTATATCTTCAAGGACCGGGGTGTCCTTAGGAGTCTCTAACTCTTCCCCTATAATAAAAGAGGGGAGCTATTTAAATAAGAGGAAAGGGACCTCTAATTCACTTTTGGTCTGAGTCCGCAAAGAGGTTTTTTCTTGTACAACCTTCTCAATATCCTCTTGTAGGAGTTACTCTTTCTTCTCCTCTTGGAGATGAGAAGGCTATGGGTTTGTAACAATCAGACAAGGGGCTATGAAGCTTGGAATGAATTATTTAGGAGGAGGGGCTACCCCTGTAGAAGATTCTTACAAGATATTAGGCTTGTCTTGTCTGAAGCTAGCAAACTTACACCTAGGAGCCTCAGATGCTTGCAATTGAGCAAGCTATCGTATGGAAAGTGTAAAATCAAGGAATTATGACCCTAAAAATCATATAAGGACCGTGATCAAGGATTATAAGCATTCTCTTCATTTTCTCGAAGATATTGCAAGAAATTGCCAAGATGTCCCAAAGATTCATCAAAGATGGAACAAGGTGAAAGTCCTAGTTGAATTGGAAAAGGAAAGGGTTATGAAGGGGTTGCCTAAGTTCCATAGTGAGGAAGATAATGAGGTCTTGAGGATGAAATTATGCATCCAAAATTTTGATAAACTGCAGGGGAAGAGTATTGATACATCAGAAGTAAAGGTTAAGCCTCCTCCCAAAAGGCCTAGAAAATTAATTATTGCAAATATAGATTCTTACTCTTCTCCACCAAATAAGTCCAAGGTTGAAAAACTACCCTCTTCTATCCCATGTGAGCCATCAGAAGGAAGAGATGATACTGACGAGATTGTAGCCACCTTGAGGGATATGAAGCAAGCTGAGGAAGCAGGACCTTCTTCCACACTCTTAATGTATCAAGAAGAAGTACATGACTATAAAGCACAGATGCAGGAGGATGAAGACCCTATAATTGTTGGAGATGAAAGGGAAGCCCTCTTTATCAGGTTATTGAGAAAGATGACTTCATCCATTCACAGGAGTTCAAGGACTTTATGATTTAAATGAAAATGAAGGACTTCGAAGAACAAAAGAAAACTCGACTAATGGGAGTAGAGGAGTCTAAAAATGAGGAAATTGTGAATCAAATCCTTAGGGAGTTGAATTTGGATAATGTGGATTGAATAGTGGAAGATGCTAGAGAGATCTTGAGGAAAGGTGATATGTTGTTGGTCCCTAGTCTCACCTTGAAAGAATGTTTCTATTGTATCAAGTCAAAAAGCAAGAGGATCCTAATTTCCTTGTTGAGTTTGATACTGAGGACAAGATCATTGGATCAAGATACAATCCCAAGACAGAAACACTAGCCACATGGGTAAGCTTCAAAGGAGCTTATAAACCAAAATTGATTTATTTCTCTAAAGGCGTCAACGGGTCAACAATTGTGCAAACAGTGGCTAATACTAATTTACTTATCTCTGCAAATGAGTTGGTATTTAGGGCAATGTTTACCAAGGACTAGGTCAAACACATGAAAAATGAGCTACAACAATCTATGGATAGACAGGTGGAATTTTACAAGGTGATCAATGATCTCTATCTCATCTTGGCATAATAGGAGAAAGAAATTTAGAGATTAAAGGAAACTAATTAGCCCCGAGCCCTTGTGATCCATAACAGTACTTCAAGTATGCCTTCTGATGAGAAACATGCTAAGTCCCAAGGAGATATAGGAGAGATAATATCTACTAGAACAAATCAAGAACTCCCAGCGCATTTATTTGCTATTTTGTAACAAGTCCTCTCCTTCTGAGTAAACCTGGAAATGAGAAAGTGCAATGATGTGTATGAAGGATATTTCTCACTGAATGCGACGTCTGATGATTTTTGGAAGAATAAACCACTGTTATAGGATTTGTCTAGAAGATGGAAACCCTCTTCCTTTGCAATAACCCATATTTGTGATGTGATGCATCAATATCTTGATGCTCATGTTAACATTAAAGAGACTAAGGAAATCATTGATTCTGTGTTTGAGGAGTTGGACTACATTGTACATGAGGAAGGTAGGATTAAAGATAAATTTTAATCATTCAACACCATCAAACATTGGACAATTCCTAAATTTATAGATAAGGAGGGACACATTAAAAGCTTGGAGGAATGGAAAATTGAATACCAGAACATTGTCCCTAAAATTATTGAACATTTGAAGGAAGACATGAGTTTTTTCTGTAGATAAATTCAACATATTCCTCGATAGAGTCATTGTCCTGGATGATAGATTCTGCAAATTCATAAATTAAGCCCTAGCTATTGTCGACAAAATATGGAAGGAGTATCTCCTCAACCTACCTGATATCTTGCATTTTCAATGGTCGTCACTTGCACAAATTTCAGATTAGGTCAAAGAATACTTGGGACCAGTTGCAAGATCATAAAGTGAATGAATGTGCTCTATTGGATTTTCCACGTGCAACATGAGTTGTTTCTTTTTTGTCTTGATTGTAAGTTTTTTGTTTGCTTTTGGCCGATTAGGATTAGTATTAGTTTTGAAACATCATGAGAATGTAAGCGGTTGGAAGCGTTGTCACTTCCCCTGATTTTGGAGGGAAAACCACAACCATCGCAGATATAAATTAGATTCGACTAAAAGCAAACCATCTCAATTGTACTTACTCTTTTTTTATATCAATAAAATATAACCTGGTTTTCTTGTTCAGTCAGATGCAAATTTGTGTTTTAGGTTGTTGTTGAATCTTGTCCCTCCATTATAATCAATTTCAGGATTGATAATCACCTTCAAAACTTGTGCAAACAAGTAGATTACTTGGATATAAATATGAAGAAATAAGAAACAATTGTAAAGTGTTGTCCTATTGTTACTTATCTGGTTGATTCCCTTGGAAGGATTAAATCCAATCAGATAGATTGATGTTCATGGTTCAACTTGTTTTGCATTAATAGGATTGGGTGATTGATGATACATTTGCAAGGAATACAAATTGTTGTCTTTCAAAGGAGTGTATGGTGATTTGGTGAGACTCTGAATCTTGGCCCAATTGGATAAGGGATTGGCCTTTATATATCTAAAGAGTCAGAAGATATTCAGAATTAATCATTTCCTTTCATTTCTAGTTTATTGGAAGTAGTTATAAAGTAGATAGTAGAAATTGTATGTGTAGTGAACATTTATAAATTAAGGGATCATCTCGTCTTTTTTCTTTTATTTCAAGTTCATGCCATTTTTTGAATTTAGAATCAAGAGGGAAATTGTATTTTCATCTACTATAAAAAGCATGTACTTGGCAGAAAGTTGTTGAAGAGGTTTACCTACCTAGGTCCTACAGAGTGTAAAGTGTAGAGGGTTCTAATCAAGTTTTATTGACCCTGGCAGTTGGCCAAATCTTCTGGAGAGTTTAAGAATAAATCTTGGCATACTTTCAGAACTTCCCAATTTGTTGATTTGGGAGCCAAAAGTATCTTCTGGTGAAAAAAATTATGAGGCACCAAAAGATGGAAAGTTGGAAACCCTCCCCTTAGAAGAGGAGAAATCAACATTATTGGTAGACGACACCATTGAAGTTAATTTAGGGAGTGAACTCCAACCTAAGAAAATCTATCTTGTAAAATCTCTCACCTGAGGAACGAGAGCAATTTATTGATTTCTTCAAAGATAGGCAAGTGAATTTCGTTTGGTCATATGCTGACATGCCAGGTCTTGATTCAGAGCTAGTACTAAATCACTTACCACTATTACCAAATGCAAATTCGGTCAAACAAAGGTTGCAAAAGATGCATCCACATATCGCCTTGTTGGTGAAGGCTGAGCTGAAAAAACTTCTAGATGTTAGTTTCTTAAGACTCATTCCTTATGCAGACTAGATATCAAATATTGTGTCGGTTACAAAATATTGTGGTCAGATTCGTATATGTACAAATTTCAAAGACTTAAACAAAGCTTGTCCAAAAGATGATTTCCCCTACCAAACATCAATATTATAGTTGATTTAACAACATGACATGAAATATTATCTCTAATGGGTGATTTCTCAGGATATAATCAAATCAAAATAGGTCCTGAAGATCAACATAAAATAACATTCACTTGCGCTTGGGGAACATATTGTTGGAACGTGATGCCATTTGGTCTAAAAAATGTAGGCACTACCTACCAAAGAAAAATGACAACGATCTTTCATGACATGATCCATAAGACCATGGAAGATTATGTGGATGACATATTGGCAAAATCAAAACTTAGAGAAACACATCTGCAAGAATTAAGACCATTTTTTGACAGGCTAGAAGAATACAAGGTTCGAGTGAACCTAAAGAAGTGTGATTTTGGAGTCACATCTGGAAAACACCTAGGATTTATAGTTTTATACTGAGGCATTGAAGTAGATCCTGAGAAAGTAAAAGCAATATTAGACATGCCTCCTACAAATCTGAAGCATCTCAGAGGACTTCAAGGAAGGTTGCAATCCATCAGAAGATTTATAACACAATTGGAAGACAAGTTTCATCCATTTCAACACCTTTTGCATAAATGAGTGACTTTTGTATGGACAGAGCAGTGTGAACAAGGCTTCCAAAATTTCAAGAACCATGCGTCGAGTTCTCAAGTGTTAGTTCTACCAACTCTTGGTAAACCACTTTCCTATACATTTCAACAATAGATTCAACACTAGGCGCTCTCATAGAACAACATGATGACAAAGGAAAAGAGTGCAATTTACTACATCAACTGAAATTTAGTTGGGTACGAGCTAAACTATTCTAAATTGAGAAAGAATGTCTTGCAGTTGTCTTCGCCTCTCAAAAGATGAGACATTATATGCTCAGTCACCAAACTAAGATCATAACACACATTGATCCATTGAAGTATCTATTAAGTAAATAAACCTTAACAGAGAGACTCACCAAATGGGTGATGATTTTAAATGAGTTTGATATTGAGTATGTGGATCACAAGGCTATAGAAGGACAAGTCATTGTTGACCAACTAGCAGAAGCACCCGTCCCAGATCATAACCTATAGTCTCATAATTCCCGATGAACCAATTTTTACCATGGAAGAATCAACAATAGAATTCTGGCAGTTATTCTTTGATGGATCATATATAAACCATGGTGAAAGAGTAAGAATAGTACTCATAACTCCATATGCGGGATCCAATTCCTAAGTCTTTCTGGCTCAATTTTTCATGTACAAATAATATAGTTAAGTATGAAGCTCTAATCATCAGATTGAAGGCGACTATACAATGGAGGATAAAAAACCTGAGAGTTTATGGTGATTCCCAGTTGGTTATCAGTAAGGTCAACAATGATTACATGATCAAAGATGAAAAACTTGTCCCATACAGACAACCGATGGACAAACTGCGCGCTTATTTTCATTACATTGACTTTGAAAAAGTTCCAAGGGTTCAAAACAAAGCTGCAAATGTGATGGCTACTATAGCATCTCTCATTTACATGCCCGCCAATGAAACCAAATTCCAATTTATGGTAGAACAATTGATGGTCCTAGCCTATGAGGGACCAATAACATAATCGATATGTATCTTTGTTCATCCCAAGTATCCCTAGTACAAGGATGTGTATACTTACCTTCAAAGAAATACTCTCCCACTCGACCTGTCTAAAAATCAAAAGAAGTCCCTTATCCGAAAAGCCTCTAGATACACCCTTATCGCTAATACTTTGTATAGGAAAAGTCTAGATGAAACACTTTTAACATGTTTTACTTCCAAAAAATTCCAGAGAGCCTTGTATGAGGTTCATGAAGGAGTTTGTTGGGCCCATTTGGGTGGTAATAGTTTAGTGAAGAAAATTTTGAGGATGGGATACTATTGGTCGACACTAGAAGGAGATGCTCATAAGTATTTACAAAGATGTCAAAAATGTCAGATGCAGGTGGCTTTTTTCAAGTTGGGGATTTGACCTAGTTGGTAAAATTACACTCATTTTGTCTAACAGTCATAAAAACATAATCACAACAACAAAGTACTTTACCAAATGGGTGGAAGCTATTCCTCTAACATATATTACTGGTAAATAGATCTCCCTGTTTATTTTGAACTACATCATCTTCTAGTATGAGATTCCTTAAACCATACTTACTGATCACAATTCACCTTTTCAAAACAAATATGTTGAGGACCTTTGTGAGAAGTTCCAAATCAAACAAAACTTATCTTCATTTTACTACCCTCAAAGAAATGGCCAAGCTGAGACAACCAACAAAACAATCCTGAAAATCTTGAAGAAAGTTGTCAATGAAACTGGTCGAGACTGGCATTTTTAGCTCAGTCGTGTTATGGGCATATAGAACAAGTATAAGAACACCTATAGGAGCAACACCTCTTTTCCCTTGTATATGGATCAGAGGCGGTGCTACCCCTTGAATTTGAACTCTCATCCCTCAAAATACCATTGAAGAATTTTATATCAGATGAAGACTACAAAGTTTATAGACTAAGTGAACAGGAGTTGCTAGATGAGAAATTCCAGATTGTAATGAATCACTTAGAAGGCTATACAAATCGTCTTCGGAGAAATTATCACAAAAGAGTCAGGCCACACATTTGAGGTAGGAAATCTCGTCCTTATGGAGAATCAAAGAAATCAAACAGAAAGAGTTAAACCAGGCAAGTTTGAGCCCAACTGGCTAGGACCATATGTCGTTATCAAATCATGTGACAATGGGGCATATCAACTAGCTACCTAGGAAGGAGATCAACTCCTTAGCTATATCAACATGCACCTAAAAAACATTTATAACTGATATCCCAAGGTCAAGTGTATATATCCTATATGATCCTAAAAAAATGCAAAAAATATAAATAAAATATAAAGTTACCTTGGTGAAAATCTGGCAAAAAGGCACCTTTGTGACGATAAAAAAATTTAAAAAGACAAAAAAGTAAAGAGAAACACAATCACTCTTTGGTAAAAATCTGGTAATCAGGTGCTATTGGGTAGGTACCTTGGTGAAAACCTGGCAAACATATGACAAGTGTTGAAATCTCGCATCGCCATCAATGAACTCCAATAATTAACTTGAACTTACTGAATACATATCACTGAGTATGCCAAGCACAAAATCCAATAAGCACCATCTCCCTGAGCATTCACGCCTCTCTTTGATGCATGTTGGTTCAACAGACTGGTGGCAGTCTTAAAAAAATCCTAAGAAAATCATTAAAAGAGCAAAAAGTCCTGAAAAAAGTCCTGAAAAAAGTCTTGAAAAAATCCAAAAAAAGAGCAAAAAGTCATGAAAAATCCCTAAAAAGAGCAAAAAGATCCTGAAATAATCCAAAAAAATAAAAAAAACATAAAAAAAATTCATCAAGGGGAAACAATGTATAGGGTGTCTGTGATAAGGGCCTTCACCTATGTGATACGTCACACATACCTCGACTCCAAACATATGAACCCTATGATGGACCAAACAAAAAAATCAAAACATATCAAAATCTTGCAATAAAATCATCTATGTCACGACAAGAAGAAAGTGACGATCAAGCATCAAATCAAAATCAAAACATCGAGCTTCATAAATTGACAATGGACTCATAAGACTCGTCTTTATCAACAATCTGATATGTCATCAATCGATAAAAATAGGAATCGAATCAACCATCAATTGTCTTAGGCAGTGACAGATACACTTGAAATTAGACAAATCAGTCTTATACGGGTAGTCCAAACACATCCACAATCAAACATCAAAACCAAACGAATCAAGGAATAGTAAGGTTGTTGGCTAGGTCAGTCATGCCAGTCTATTGTCAAGTTATCTTTCGTGATTGTGTTCTTATGATCCTCAAGGATACCACTGAGTGGTGAGAGTGGCTATGATGGATCATAATCTTGTTTTCTTTGTTTGTTGTTTATGGAGTGTTTCAATTCAATTTTGGGGCAAGGATGATTCAGGATAAATGCGATAGGAGTTGTCACACATCTGGTAGCCACGGAGTTCCATGATCTGAGTAATCCCTAGAAAAGAATTAATCATTCATTGTCTATTATCTTCTTGTTATCAGACGTAGTAGTGGTATCTAGGTGGTCAATATCTGGGTGCATATGTATCTCTTTCTTTTCAAATAAGGTGCAATGATGAATAAATGTTGAAAGAAAAATATGGCAAAGACTTAGTTACATCAATCATTTTGATCGCAATGAACTTTTTTTTCTTACTAATTTATTACTAATTTTATTCTAACTAACAAATGCATGTACTCGGATACATTGTTCATTTTAGGTTTGTATTCATTTATTGCCTAAAAAAAGGAAAAAAACATGTGCATAAATTATACATGGTAGATCGTATAGACAATGCATCCATCACATCATAGAACTCATATAAAACCATAAAAAAATCATATTTCATATAGAAATGCATAATCATCATAAGGCATCATGCATCCATAATTACATGTGTCAACATCATAGGAAAGTAAACATCGCACATCAAGGAGTCTACACAATCAAGAACATTACATAGAATGCATATAATCATCATCATAATGTAAAGTTGCATCATGATATAGAGTTATAGCATAAATCAAAACAGGCATAAACACTGCCAAAAAAAAATGCCTCATATATCTCATGTGTCTGAGTATAATGAGAGCTTGCAAGTATGTCAAAACTCAATATAGTGTATACAATATCGATACAAAATGATATAATGCTATAGACAAAAAGTGTCAACAACTGCTACCGCTACCATTGCCTCCAGGATGGCGAGGGGGTGGCATGTGTGATCTTGTACCACACTGTTGTGTGGGATCCTCTGGGGCATCTCGACGAGCTTGGGATGGCTGTGCTGCTACACCACTGCTTTGTGATTGTTGTGACATGATAGATGTCTGGGAAGAAGTATAACTAAGGACACGCTGAGTTGAAGGAACAACATCCTCGTAATGCATGTTCCAATACTCTATCTCTCTTTGTGCCTCCTTCCTTGTCCTCCATAAACGATCCAGGAATCCCTAAGGGATAGATCATGTACATTCTCTCTCTCTCTCTCTCTCTCTCTCTCTACAGTTGTCACCCGTGCCTCTAATACATGCAGTCTGTTAGGATTAAGCAATACTGAGAGGGGGTGAATCAATCTTACAACACTTTAAAATTAAACTTATCAGATTCCAACTTAACCAAATAAATATTGAAATGAAAAGAACATAAGCATAAAGTACACAACATAGCACCATGATTTTGTTCTCGAGGAAACCCTGGCCAAGGGAAAACCCTGGTGGGGATGGTACCCACAAATATGCACTAAAATTATGTCCATGTTAGGAGACCTAGCCCTGTAAGGAGATGAGTATTACATTTCCATGTTAAAGGAATACAAAACCTTGTTAAAGGTATACATTGAGCACATTGCTCTTACAATCAGAAATTTGTCAATGTTACAGTGTTTTATCATAAATGAACTTATACAAGCATCTTCTATGCTTTCATAGTTCGAATTGTATCTCGCATCACCTTCTATCAGATCATAACATCATAATGCATCCATCCATTCCATCATACATTATCCATAATTCACTTCTCTAAACCTTTCCATATATATACTTTATCTCATACTTAGTCGACTCCCAAATACATCACAAAACGTGATCAAAACTTACACAAAAATCAAATACAAAGTCGACGATCATACATTACCAAAATAGAGGTAATACCTAATCCAAATAAAACTTAGCACATTTGGATTCCACGATACACTCCCTCAATCACCGTGACCATTCAAGTGTTGTGTCTCGCTGTCTCACTGTCTTTGTATGAATTCAATCATCTATATCTTCTATCTCTGAACTCCAAAATCCAAGCGACCTTAACTGAAGGTCTACCATATCTCAAAATGTCTTCCTCTAATCTCGCACGTCTTCATTCATCACACACAATGGTCGCTACCCAAAATTGTACTCCTGTATCCAGTAAACTACATTCTAGACTTAGTCATTTTACAAACCTTAGCACCAAAACTGTGTTCCACTCCAAGCAACCATACATAACTATTGTGTTGCAATAAATGACAACCCTAATGCACTCCTGAATGAGTCACTTTCCAACAATCTCTCCCTTTGGCATTGATGACAACACTTAGTGAAAAATGACTAACTGTTCAATACCAAAAAAATATACATTACACTTCTTTGTCTCATTTACATCTCGACTACTCCAAACTATATCTTCTCTATCTTTCCTCTATACATTTTACATAACTATTGTGTTGCAATAAATGAAAACCCCAATGCACTCCTGAATGAGTCACTTTCCAACAATCTCTCCCTTTGGCATTGATGACAAAACTTAGTGAAAAATGACTAAGTGTTCAATACCAAAAAAATATACATTACACTTCTTTATCTCCTTTACATCTCTACTACTCCAAACTATATCTTCTCTATCTTTCCTCTATACACTTTTCATATCTTCTTCTCCCCCTTTGACATCAATGGCAAAGGTATACAAAAATGTAGAACACATAACAAAATTTATACAATTGCTCACCAAAAATTTAGACCATCTTAAGTACATCTTGGAAAGAGCTTTCCAAGATCTTTACTTCTTCAGTCCAGGTCTTCACCAAAATATGACTCACATGGATCAGTCCATTTAGTGCAACAGAAGATCTCTCTGCTTCCTTCAACTCAATAGGCATGTTTTCTATGAGGGCCTTTGTTGTTCTCTCCATGTCAGAAAGGTGTATCTCAAGAATTGGTAGCTTAGGAGTGATTAGACTCTTCAACACACCAAATCTTCCCATAACTCTCCCTTACAGGTTTCCAACACACTTATGTTGTCCAGCAGTCTGGACACTTTCTTGTCTATCTCTAAAATAGTGTGTGAGGAGGTATCACAACTGTGTGTCAGCTTGTCTAGTATCTTCCTGTCATGTGTGATGATGTCCTCAATGTTCTGAATGAGTCTAATAGGATTTATACAAAGATGTATAAATTCCTGCCATGTGTCACATAACTCTTTGCTTTAGAAATTGTATTTCCCAGTATGCCCAAGTCCCATGAAATAGACTTGCATACTTCCTCTAACTTCTTTGCTATGTATTTTTGTTCTGCCTTTTCCTTTATGATCTTCTCTTCTTCCTTCTTTTATTCTTCCTTCTTCTCTACATATGACTTATTTTCTTCCTCCGTTCTCTATTTCTTAGGTGGGCAACTCTATTTGGAGGACATTGTCCTCTTCACAGGGGTATCTACTACCTTCATAGTCTACGATGAATCCATAGGTACATCTATCACAATATGGGGTGGACTAGAAGTTTTCTCAGTTTCAAGAGGTGGAAGAGTTGTAGAGGCAGAGCTCACCACTCCAGATGTTCTTTCAGTTATCTTTCTCCTTATTTTCTTCATCTCTTCTTTAGTAATACCAACCTTATCTTCTAGATTATCTACAACATTCTCAATTTTATTTCTCCTAGCTATTCTTTTATGTTCCTCTCTAGTCTTAGAGGATTTTCCCTCATAAGTACCCCATCTTTCCTCTGATGGATATATCACTCAAGATAACACATGCTCAACCTGCATAGTCAAAACCTCTTTACTCACCTCATACCCCATAGTATAACACCATTTCATCCTCGGGTCTACTGCTTCAAAACACACAATGAGTTTCAACCATGAAACAAATGGTATCTTTGTAATTTTCTACCATCTCTTCTGGTATCCTCATTCTTAGTTTCATTTCTCTCTGCAAGATTTTGATCATCGCAAACAGTTCTCTGTATACCCATTTGTTGTTCTATCTACTGTAACTATTTGACACTTGTAGGCCAGTGGGCTCATTGTCTCTCCATGCTCTTGGGTGCATACTAGGAAATTAATGTATAATGTGTATATACATGTGTATCAATAATGATCCAAATCCGAATGCCTTGGTCCTATCTCTCTTTATCCGCTTTACATTTTTTATAAATTATTGTGCAAGGACTTCACAAAGATTATACTTGACATTCTCCTTTACCATCTTATATGTCATCATTATAACACCAACAGAAACTGGATATGGCCGGCTGCTATAATGAAGTTTGTACCCTACTATTGTTGCAACTAGTCTCACATCTTGTTGGAAGATGTCAACCACTGTCATCGCTCGTTTATCCCATTTAGAGTGGGTTAGGGTTTCCACTAATTTCTTGGTATTCTTCTCTGCTACGTGGAACACTCCAGAGTTATCCAGACTAGTAATGTCATGGATCAACTCACTGCAAATTTTTACAGGTTGCTAACCGATCCAAATGAATTGGTCATGTACTCTACTCAATAGGATCTTGAACCATTCTTCTTTTTTAAACTCATGTAGTTCTGTCATTTTTATTATACTTAGGTTCTCAAGATGAGTGATCTCATCCTTCCATTTTCCATCCTCTTTGATCATGTCCTTCATTTCTTTGAAGATCTCAAAGTCTCCTAGAGACTCATACTTGCAATGGATATATGCCCTAATATCCTCTACGTGTAGAAATCTGTAGGGCGTCTAAGAAAATGCGCCTTCACAGTCATCCTCAATGGATTAAGGGTGTTTCTAAAACTTGTGTCGAGGTCGTTCATTAACATCAAAGATCAAAGGTGTATCCATATTCACAAGTTAGCAAATTGTCTAAATAACTTTTGATTGTTGAATCCGTAAATTCCTTCTTGTTCAATCGTTCAATGCCCTAGCTTGTTTAGTCTTCTTGCGCAAATCACTGCTCTGCTTCAACTCTGCTCCTCATATGGTGAATACATAGGTTCTTTTCACCATCCTTATACTTCACTGCGTAAAGAAACAACACAGTTCCCAATGAACTCATTTCTGCAAATGATCTGGTCGACTAACAATCAGTCGATCAAAAGATATAGATTGTAAGCTATGCGATCACAGATACATGTTCCATAACATTCAAACATACTCTCCCTAATCTCGCAAGAGCTTATTCCACATATATAGGGGCTAGATAGTTTTCTGATGTAGCTCTCCAATGCTCCCCCTAAGGCCATGCTTGGCCATATTTATTGATGTAGCAATAATAACATCAGGCGAAGACTCAGTAGCATCTACTGACTCTCCTTGAGCCTTTTCTTCACTTGGTTCCTTTACCTTCCATACCTTACCACCGTTTACATCTTCTTTGAAATGACTTTTAAATTCATTCATGTACTCTGCAAGACTCTTACCAGTATCACCAATGTTCTTCACAACAATAGGTGGAGGTACACTTCTGTTAATAGTTCCATTATACCTGTAAACCTTTGCTATGTGTATGAGGTTTTTACATTTGTAGCATGTAGGAGGTGGTCTCTTCTGATTAATCTACAACTTACAATACTTTAAGATGTACCCAAAGTTATTGCACTTGTAACATGTGATCTTAGCTGATGTTTCTTCTCTAATGTAATCTTGGTTGGTTCTTGATTGATCATGCTTCCTGCATTCTGTGTTCTTGTGTCCATATTTATAGCAATTGAAACAATAACCAGAAAAAGGTTTGTAAGGAATTTTACCTCTGCAGTCTCTCTTCATGTGTCCAACTTTGTTGCATCTAAAGCATCTTCCTCTGAAAGGTTTGATATGCTTTCTAGGTTCTTCATGAATAGGTCTTTCTTCATAAATCTTCACTTCAGATTTTTCTTCCCGAGTCTTAGAACATTCAGCTTCACTAAAGCCAACTCTAGTCATGTCTCCTTTAGGTTTATGTCTTTCTCTCTGCTCATCAACCTTGTCACTGCTTATATGAAGTTTTTCAATGTCTTTCTTAGCCTCAACAAGTTCTCTTTTTATAATTTGATTGTATTTTTCTATTTCATGATACTTGGTTCTGTAGTCATCAAGTTCAATCTGTATTTTTCCCATGTGAACATTGTATTCTTTAGGATTTCTTCAACTTTGGCTCTTTCATCTTTTTCTCTTTGAATTTCTTTAGCCATCTGAATAGAAGTAGTTTCTTGATCATGCTTTAAAGTATCTTTCCCTTGTTCAATATGTTTTATCTGATATGATGTATCACTTTCTGAATCTTCTTTTATCTTCTCCATAAGATCTTGTCTTTGAATCCTGGATAGTTCAAGTTGTTCCTTAAGTTTCTTGATGAAACCTTCTTCTCTTATCAATTTGAATTTTAAATCACAATTTTCATATTTAGCCTTATCAAGGTCTTCTAGTGCTTCTTCAAAATTTTCTTCCAAACTTTCAGAATCCATCTTGATCTCCCTTAAGTTGTCAGACTTTCTCTGCAAGGGCCAATAACTCTGATACCAATTGTTAACAGAACAATACATTAAGCATTCACAGATATCATCTAACCAATTACCAATAACAATGAAAGATACAAAGTACCATACCAGAATACCAGAGTGGCGAGGAAGTGTTTATTCTATTTATTATTACCCAAAAAACCAACAACCCATACAATAAACCAAACATAAATATATAGTAGCCGGTTGGTTGGGAAAACCAACGGACGCACCTCCTCGCTCCTAACTACCCACCCGACAATTTATACTTAAGTCTTAATACAAAATGACTTTATTTCCTACAACATATATCCCCCAAAAAAAAATTGTCGTCTTCCAGACGACTATACAAAAGAAAATCAGACTTGAGAGTTGGGTTGGGAAGACATCCGTGGACTCGGCGCTTGCTCTTGAAAACGTAAGAAGTCCCTTTCAGCCACCTTCTTCTTAGCCCAGACTCCCTGTAGTACTCGTAATGCGTCCATCTTTTTAGCTTCAGCTGCTGCTACCTTTTCTTCAGCTGCTGCTACTTCTCCTCTAGTTCAGCTCGCTCTGTCTTCCATTGTGTTTCTCTGGTGGCCTTTTCCTCTTCCCAATCCTTTTTTGTTTGTTCAGTCCATTCTTTTTCTTCCTGTACCTGCCAGAATGTCCTCCTAAAGGCCACCTCCATTTCTTGGAGTGTGTTCAAGAGGGGTGGTTGCTCCTATTCCCGTACCACGATGCCTGGGGCTGCCCATATTTCAGCTACTTCAGTTTTTGTGTACCCACTTTTGTAGAGTAGGCCCCAATCTACGTAGCATTCCCCCTTCATGAATATTGCTAGGGATTCTGCAGCCCTGGCTATTATGTCCATGTTCTAATTTTTAGCTTCCTGGATGATGTCCTTCATGGTATGTTCCATCTTTTGCAAATCTTTGAGCAACCCTATTGCTTTGTCCTCCCATGAGATCCTTTCTGTACCTTCTCACGTGGTGTGCTTTATTCCCATAGTGTTTTCTCCTTCTGTTTCCCTTGGTGGTGGTGAGAGTGGTGGTGGCGAAGGTGGCGATGCCATCCCCACTACCTCCAACAGTCTATCTGCTTCGTCTAACACAGTGTCTTCTTCTACCTCATTTTGTATGTTTCCTTTGTTCTCCATAGCCTGTACCACTAAGGCCACTAGTTGTGCCACTTCTATCCCTTCAGGTGTGTGTACTCTAATCTTGTGCCCTCCTGTTTGCTGCCCCCTTAGGTCTATGACCTTAGTACGTGCCTGCTGGTCTGCCGAAATGAGATTAGCTACTCTTGGCAAGATGAGTCTAGTGGCTCCCCATTTAGGGATTCCGCTTCTCTCCTCTTCGGTGCTACCTTCCGTACTCGGAATGGTACGGCCTCCTTCCATACTTGGAAGGGTACGACCTCCTTCCATACTTGGAATGGTCTGGATCCCTCCATATTCTGGTATACTGCCGGGAAGTGGTCCCTCTTCCTGAGGTAAAAATGTGACATCTCTGGGCGTTCCCTTTAAATGACCAAATCTGATTTCCCTGTCTGCTGAGTTTGAGGAAGTATCCTCATCTTCTGAACTATACTGGCCTACCTCATCGCCAATCTCTTCCGACCCTTCACTATGCACTGGTTGGTGTACCTGTCTCGATTTCTTTGTCTTCGGTTCTCCTCCTCCTCCTGTCCCAAAAGTATCCAAGTGCAACCAATATGTCACGGTTGGTTTATATGGTTCCACCCTATTGGTTGGAATCAGTCCTCCCCTCTGATCAGCTGCCACCTGCGTACGCACCGCTTCTAAAAATAGTGCTATGGTATGATGAGGCATGTAAAAGACCTTGTGTTTCAATTCCATGAATTCATACAATCTTTCTGAAAGGAACTGTGCCCAATTGTATATTTTCCCCCTGTTCAACCCATCCACTATCGGTAGCATCCAAATGGCTATATCCGATGTGCGGCTACCAGCTGTGAGTTTTCTCTTCACCAAGTCCACAATGCACCGCCATTCTTCATTGGCTATAAAAATCTTCTTCAGGCCTCTACTATTCTGTTTGTTGAGAATGTTGTTCCACTACTGTTTGGTAAGATCTTTCCTGCACATTAAGTCCAACCATTTCTTTTTTTCTTCACTTGACATTGATGTTTTAGCGAGTTCCTTCCCCCGATTAGGTATTCCAAATACCTTGCTTATGTTCTTAGCCGAACAAGAAATGGTTACAGTTTGGTGAGAATATTGGATTACCGATTTGTGGACCTGCCTATCATACATAGCCACCATGGTGCGCAGTATTGGCTCAAATTCTTTCAAATAAAAAATGGGCATAAAAATGATTTTATCTACCTTTGCTTTCTGTAAAGCTCCCTTGAGGGTGTGCTGGTCTTCTGCCTTCTCCCACTAGGTGCGGCATCCACTACCCATCACGCTCTCAAAGCTGATATTAGCCGCAGTAATTCTTTCCATGCCCTTTCCCTTATCCTTTTTGCTTGCCATTTTCGTTACCTTCTTCACTTGCAAAGTTGTATTCTTCTGCTTGGAATCGATGATTTTTCCCTTGCTGGGGTTTCCCACACTTATCTTTACCATCTTCGTTTTTAAAACCAAACTTTGTATGCTTTTATTAACTGTTCTGCGGACTGACTTGTAACCGTTTATCACTTCTCCTACCTGTTGCCCCTCCAGTCCATACAATGTAAGGCTTATCTTCTTTTCCTCCTGCCAACCATACGTCGTATGACCTATTTCTACGTATGGCCCCCTTCTCTCCTGTTGTGTACGATGGACTCCAAGTTCGTACGGTCTTTTGGTCGCAGTAGTATCCGTACGTCGTACGATCCTTGTTCGGCTTCCTCCTGTCCTATGCCGTACGGGCTCCCCCTCTCTTGATGTCTTCTTTCCGTACAACATATGGCCTAGTTTTGGCCCGTACGACTTTCCACTTCCTGATGCTTCCTGTCCGTAAGGTGTACGGCCCTGCTCTAGTCCGTACGACCTTCTTATTAAATCTTTCGTACTGTGTACGGCTTCCACACTTCCTGCTGCCTCATGCCCGTACGACGTACGACCTAGTTCTGGCCCGTACAACTTTCCACCTCCTGATGCCTCTTGTTCGTATGACGTACGGCCCTGCTCTAGTCCGTACGGCCTTATTAACTCTGTCATATGGTGTACGGCTTCCTCTCCACCACTTTGTCTTTCTTGTTCACGTGGGGTCTCCTGGCTGCGAGTTTCCTTCTCCCACTTCCCTTTACTTGAGTGAGTAACAATGCCCCACCTGAGTCCTTTTTAAGGCTCGCTAAAGTTAGGGTTGCTTTTTATATTCTCTCCCCTCCAGTTCTCCTTGTCTTTATTTTTTTTCTCTTTTATGTCTAAGTGACATATGGGATGTATTTCTATTCTTTTATTGTACAACCTTAGTTTGGATCTGTTTACGAGGTCTTTTAAGGGATTATTATCTAGTGTAGATAATTTTACAGCCCCATTATCCCGTACCTCCACAATTTTATAGGGTCCCAACCAACGTACCTTGAACTTGCCTAGCTTAATTTCATTTTTCCATTGTACTTGAGTACCAATTGGCCAGGTTCAAACTTCATTTTCTTTAAGTGTTTGTCATGCCAGAATTTTTGTCGTTCTTGTGCCACTTGGGTCGCCCATTGGGCAAATGTCCTTCTTTCATCCAATTTCATTAAAGTGTTCAGTCTTTCTTTTAAGCTCTTTGTATCTCCTAGTCTCTCTTCGACTGCTATCCTTAGGCTCAACACTCCATATTCCATCGGCATCACCGCTTCCTGCCCAAACATTAAGTGGAAGGGTGTATGCCCCGTAGTGGCTTTGTAAGTAGTCCTATACGCCCACAAAACTACTGGTAGTCTTTCTCCCCACTCTGCTTTTTCTACTCCGTAAGTCTTGTACAGGATTGCTACTAATACTTTGTTTGTGGCCTCTGCTTGGCCATTGGCCCTTGGATAGTACAGACTTGAAAATGAGTGAAAAATTTTGTACTCATTTGTCATGGTTCTAATTACTTGATTTACAAAATGTACCCCCCTGTCGCTTGTGAGCTATAGTGGTATGCCAAATCTGGTTATTATTTGCTCATAGAGGAATTTAGCAGTGCTGAGAGCTGTGTTGTCTGTGAGTGCTCGTGCTTCAGCCCATTTCATAAGATACTCTGTTGCTACCACAATGTATCTGCATCTGTGATTGCTACTAGCAGGTAGGGGCCCTACAAAGTCCAACCCCCACCGTTCGAACAATTCTTGTGGCTGAGATGGAAATAGTGGCATAAAGTCCCTTTTTAAGGTTTTCCCCACTCTCTGGCATGTATCACAGGTGAGCACCCATTCCCTAGCATCTGCATACACAGTGGGCCACCAGAGTCCTGCCAATAGTACCTTTCACGTTGTTGCATCCGAACCCATATGGCCTCCTGCTAACCCTTCATGAGCTTCCCTTAGGATTCCAGAGATTTCTTCTTCCATGGCACATCTCCTTAGGATCCCATCGGCCCCCATTTTGTATAGTAGTCCCTCTATTAACTGAAATGTTCCGATTTTGAGTGCAATCTTTCTCCTTTCCGCAGCCGGCATTTCTTTTGGGAATGTAGCTGTGGAAAGATATTGTCCTATCCCTTCGTACCATTGAGGTAATATGGCAATTTGAAATAGGTGGGCATCAGGGAAATCTTCATTTATTCCACTCCCAGAAGCTTCTCCCGACTTGATCCTTGATA
>MU227291.1:5002128-5037576 GCA_018584345.1 Thuja plicata
AGCCACCCTCTCCCTAACAATGCATCATAGCCCTTCTTCTCTAGAGTAATTACCACAAAGTCAAGGAGAAAGTGTTGTGTACCGATCCTTACCTTCTGCCCCATTAGGGTTCCTATTGGTTTGATTCAGTGTTGATCCGCTCCTACCAATTGGAATGTGGGCGGCCAAAGGGTAGGCTTCCCTAGTGCCTTCCAAGTCTCCTCCAGTAAGACATTCACACCAGATCCTCTGTCCACAATAGTATTGTAGAGTTTGCACCCCATTATCTCCATTTCCACTACTACGGGTGTTCTCCCTGTCCCTATTGTGAATATATTGTCGATTGTACCTGCTGGTTTTTCTTCTTTCTCCTCTTCTTTGAGGATTTCTTCTGGGCTGCTTATTCCCTGGGCCATTGCTACCCGTAGCTGAGGTAATGTTTCTAATAAATCCATAATCCTTACCGGAATAGTGGTTTCCAGTACTTGTTTCATGATGCTAGGTACTGGTCTATTGTTTGAGGATTTAGTAGGGCTCCCTCTTCCTTCTCTACCTTCCTCCGCCATAGTATTTTTAATCTCTGTTCTTGCTTCTTGAAACCTTTCTTTTTCCGTGGCCATGTCTGGGTAAGTAAGTTGTTTGGACTGTAATCGTGTTATGGCGAATACTTCCTTCTCTGGCTCTGCAATGTCGAGCCTATTCACCCCCTTTTGTTTCAGGCAATTGGCATCCTCATGATTTCCTGGTCCACACCATTTACATAACATCCCTCTGTTCTGTCCTCCTCCGCTCTGACAGTCTCGGGCAAAGCGTTCCCACTCATTACATCACCTGCATTGGATCATAGGCCTTCCTTTTGAATCGTACTGTATTGCTCTTTGAGGTGTGTTATTAGTACTATTATTGTTGCTATTATTATTGCTCCCCTGTCTATTGCTTTGGTAACCTCCCGGTGAGGCCTCTGTATTCATGTTTGTGTTCCGTGGAGGGGTAGCCGGTGGTGTGGATTGTTCTCCTTGAGTAAAAAATACTTGAGCACTCCATGCCTTTAGATTGCAGGGGCAATCTTTGATTGTGTGTCCCAGCACTTGGCAGATATCACAGAAAGCTTTGCGTGGGCAGGTACTTTTAGTGTGTCCTTCCTTCTCACAATCCGTACACCAAAGTTCCCTTCCTTCTTTTTGTTCCTCTTTGCTTCCGGTAACTTCCTTCATCAATCTCATCATGTCTTTTCTCAAGCCTGGATGGTTTTGGACTCATTTCCGCTCTCGTCTGAGCTCTCACTTCCGCTTCCATGCTTTTTCGCCTTAGAGGTTTTGTTTTCACTTTCGATGTCCATTGCTCAGGTGGATGCTTCTCCAAAGGACGGTGGTGGTACTATCTTCATCTTTCGCTTTAGAGACGGGGTTAACCCTTCAATGAACCATCATTTTTTCAATCCGTCAGCAGGTTTGTTATCCAACTTCCCTATGAGTTCCTTTAATTTCCTGGTATAGCCCCTAACTAACTCGTTTTTTCTTTGTCTAGTATTGTAGATTTCTGTGACTATCTCATTGTCATCCCGTAGGAGTCTAAATTCCTCCTCGAAAGCAGTACGAAGGTCTTTCCATGTGGTTTTTTGAGCAGCCTCGAGATCTGTGTACCAATCAATAGCAATCCCTCTTAGCGTGGCAGGGAAGGCCTTTAACCACTCATTTGTATCGTTTTCTCCATTAGCCTGCCATATGGTGATACAAGTTTTACAGTGTTGGGTGCGGTCATCCGACCCTTCCCCAGTAAATCTTGGAAGTTTCTGCTTGACCACTGCCATTCTTCTCCTTCCGACACTCCCTCCTGGGACACTCCCTCCTACCGGAATGGCACTTCCTCCTAGTGGGACACTTCCTCCTGTCGGGATGGCAATTCCTCCTACTGGGACACTTCCTCCTGGTGGGACGACACTTCCTCCTAGTGGGACACTTCCTCTTGGTGGGACACTTCCTCCTAGTGGGACGACACTTCCTCCTAGTGGGACACTTCCTCCTGGTGGGATGACACTTTCTCCTCCCGGGATGCTACCTCCAAAATTTGTACTCTCTTCTCCTTGTGACTCCTCTGTCTCCACAGAGTGGTGTTCCTCCCAGTGCTCTCTTTGAGCAGGGGTTTCAGGGTTCTCCCCTCCTCCCTTCACTATTTCTGAAATGGCCAATTTGGCTATCCTTTCTATCATGTTTTCAATGAGGTTTTCCTCCAGTTGTCTTTGGCTTAGAGATTGGTTTCCCAATCCTCTCAAGTGGCAACGTCTTTCTTCTTGTTGTTGTTGACCAAAAATTTGCAGGGCAGCTGCTTCTTCAGTTTCTTCTCCCGGCCTGTGTTTAGGATATTTTTTTGGAATCAGGGGCATGAATTTACCAAGTGGACCAAATGTCTAGTCGTTGAGGAACTCGACAAGGTAGATCCTCCACCCTGGTGGTACCGAATCAGTCCGTACCATGGTAGTCTGGAACCACTCTCTCAGCTGCCCTTCCCATGTACCGCACTATCCATGCTACCTCTACGTGTCTTGATCGTACCTTGGTATTCCCTCCTCCGTACTCAGACCTCCAGGTCCAAACTTAGGCAGCGGCACCAAAATGTAGAATGGTTAACAATACCAAATATATAGAACAATACATTAAGCATTCACAGATACCATCTAACCAATTACCAATAACAATGAAAGATACAAAGTACCATACCAGAATACCAGATTGGCGAGGAAGTGTTTATTCTCTTTATTATTACCCAAAAAACCAACAACCCATACAATAAACCAAACATAAATATATAGTAGCCGGTTGGTTGGGAAAACCAATGGACGCACCTCCTCGCTCCTAACTACCCACCCGACAATTTATACTTAAGTCTTAATACAAAATGAATTTATTTACTACTACAAAGGTCGTCTAGTGCTTCTTCAAAATTTTCTTCCAAACTTTCAGAATCCATCTTGATCTCCCTTAAGTTGTCAGACTTTCTCTGCAAGGGCCAATAACTCTGATACCAATTGTTAGGATTAAATAATACTGAGAGGGAGGTGAATCAATATTACAACACTTTAAAATTAAACTTATCAGATTCCAACTAAACCAAATAAGAACTAAAATGAAAAGAACATAAGCATAAAGTACACAACTCATAACACCATGATTTTGTTCTCGAGGAAACCCTGGCCAAGGGAAAACCCCAATGGGGATGGTACCCACAAATATGCATTAAAATTATTGTGTCCATGTTAGGAGACCTAGCCCTACTAGGAGATAAGTATTACATTAGTACATTTCCTTATTAAAGGAATACAAAACCATGTTAAAGATATACACTGAGCACACTACTCTTACAATCACAAATTTGTCTATTTTACAATGCTTTATCAGAAATAAAATTATATAAGCGTATTCTATGCTTTAGTAGTTCCAGTTGTAGCTCGCATCACCTTCTGTCACAACATAACATCATAGTGCATCCATCCATTCCATTATACATTATCCATACTCCGCTTCTCAAAACCTTTCCATATATATACTTTATCTCATACTCAATTGACTCCAAAATACATCACAAAATGTGATCAACACATACAAAACTCAAATACAAAGTCGGTGATGATACATTACCAAAATAGAGGTAATACCCAATCCAAATAAAACTTAGCACGTTTGGATTCCATGTTACACTCCTTCAATGATCGCGGTCATTCAATTGTTCTGTCTCATTGTCTCACTGTCTTCGTATGACTTCAATCATCTGTATCTTCCATCTCTGATCTCCAAAATACAAGCGACCTTAACTGGAGGTCTACCATATCCCAACATGTCTTCCTGTGAGCTTGCAAGTCTTCATTCATCACACAAAGTGATCGCTACCCAAATTTTTACTCCTCTATCCAGTAAACTACATTATGGACTTAGTCATTTTACAAACCTTAGCACCAAAACTGTGTTCAACTCCAAGAGACCATACATAACTATTTTTTTCCATAAATGACAACCCTAATGCACTCCTGAATGAGTCAATTTCCAACACAATGAGAGAGTAAGATTCTCAACCTCCTGAGTGAGTCATTGAACCTATGTCATCTCCTCCTCCTGGCCTCCAATCGCCACATCCATCTCACCCTACCCTTCCTCTCCTCCGCTCTCACTACTGATATCACTCTCACTGATACTGCTAGATCCTGAGGAGCTGGATCCAACCTCCTCCACCTCTTCCATCTCCTCATCTCTCTTCTCCCCCACCTCATCTCTCTCTGCAGGAATGTCCTCAGTCCATCTTCGCACACTCCTCACAAGTTGTGGTACCTCATCCTCCTATCCCTCCTCTAAAGCTACACTCAGTCCAACCCTTCGTCTCTCGCCAGATCTCCCTGGAGCTCTCCCATCATTCCTAACACCTCCTCCACCCCTCACCTCATCATCTCCTCTATCCTCATCATCCCCTCCTCCTCGGAGCCTATATCCTCCTCAACCTCAATCTTAGCCTCTACATTGACCACGAACCCTCTCTCCTTGGCCGCATCCTCCCTCTCCTCTCCCCTGCCCACGTCTCTTCATGATAACCCCATAAATTGGCTGGGTAATACTAGTCAAAGGTACAAGACAACGCTCCGCCCACAAAGCATCAAACTGAGGTGTCGTGTCTGCAACCATAGAGTGATCACAACGTCAGTAACCATCATGATATATAAACCATATGTAGTGTATACGTCAAAATAAATAATTGAAATAACAAATCATACCTGCAACAAAAGGGGTGGACTTCCATGTTCATGACATAGGCCAAAGTTCCTTGAACTCTGACCAAGTTGCATGAGTGGGAATCACAGGACGCCACACTGATGTGTCCCTCGATTGGCGCATAAAGTAAGCGTAGGTGTCTGTCACATCCTGTCGCTCCCCAAACTGCCTCAACACCCTATCGATGTTATGTAAATCAATCATGTGTGCATGCTTAGTAGTACACCAAATAGGGAACCTCCCCTGCCAACAAAAGAGAAAATGTGCATCCTTTCTATCCCATACAGGACAAGATATGTAAGGCCTCCAGATGAAATATTGCAACATATCTAGCTGTTGCCTCTAATACATAGTGTGACCCAAATGAGACTGGATGATAGCTCCCTCATATAAGAAGACATAAGGTCTCCCTGCTAGCAAATCGTGTGCAATAACTGGTTGACACTACAATATGCTCACATGCCCAGATCTGGAGCACCCCGCAACCAATTGACTTGCCTACCTGGTAAGCCACATAAAACATATGATAGTACATATGAGCGAGCATACACAAAACTCACACATACATAGTATGATCTCTGACCATACTCCTCAGGATAGCTGCCAAACCTACTTAGAAACCAAGTTGCCTACGATCGGGACACAATATCCCACATATCAGGATCCTAGAAAAGTCATCAATTTATCCAATCCCTGGCCAAATCTCAACCATGGGATATCATAAGGATCTGACAGCCCCAAGTCCTTCTGTCCTAATCCTGTCATCTCACACAATGCTGCAATCTCGGGTTGTCGAGCAAACTCTACTAATGCTCCCTGAATAGGAATTTGGAGGATGTGATACACATCCTCGAGAGTGACTATGCACTCTCCGTTCGGTAGGTGAAAGGTGCATGTGTCAGAAGGCCACCTCTCTAGTAACGCAAAGATCAGACCCATAATGGTCATGATCTCAAGCATATAGGTCACCTAGTACAACCCTATATGTCTCAAGACATCTCTCTCATCCTGTGCAAACTGCAAGTAGTGAACCATACCTGGCGGTCTAGACTCTCGACATCTGAAAACATCATAAACCATCTGCAAAAAACACAATAGAAAACATCGGATCAATACACTGATCGATAAAATCAACTAAGGCAATTTAAACACGTGCTAAAATTCAAAAGACCTTTTCTAACAGTCAATTGTGAAACTCTTATAACAAATGTGAAATCATTACTTCACATGCAAAATACTTATAGAAAATGCGAAACAATTAATGCAAATGCGACAATAAAACAATCGAATGTGACATATTTATTAATTGAAAAATTCTAGTAGCAATTGCGAAATTCAAACTGCATTTGCAGCAATTTCAAGCTGAATTGCGGGAATCTTATATTTTTGCACCTAAACTAATCAATTTTAAAAGCATTAAATGTGTGCAATTAATGAGTTAAAAGATGACCGCTCACCACACCACCAATGCTCTCTGGTCGCTCGAAAGTCCTGACCCGGTATGATAGGTGGGTGACCCCTGACTAATCCTGACATCGCTCCAAATTAAGCAGAAAATGAGAGAAATGAAAGATAATTCTTACCCTAGATCTCTAAGCTCCTGAATACAAAATGAAAAATGAGATATCCCACCTATTATTTATAGCTAATTGGTTGAAACCCTAATTGTCCTAGAGGCCCTATTTTTCTTGTCTCAGGCCCCAGAATCTTCGATCGATCATATCTTGAAGATTTTAAACCTATTTGGCATCCTGTTTGATCCTAATTGAGTTATTTTTCATTTTCAACAAATTGACGCTCCTACTGCGCATTTTCGTCAAAATTGTTGAGGGGGCATAAAATCCACCTGCTATCGTTGTGGCAAGCTAGGGCACGATCAAATCTGAAAATTCTTTGACACAACGTGACTATTCAGATTGTATCAAAGAGGGGCAAATGTAGACACCAAAAAATGGACAGACTTGCGAGCTCACATTTAACTACTAATTCTTCTTCAAAAAATTAAATGGTTCTTTAATTGTTTAATTAATCGTCTTAACTTTGCTATGTTCTAATGTTTTCATCACTTAATCATTTTCTGATATTATTAAATAATCAATCTTATTTAATTAATTTAACCTTAATGAATCGGTCTTTATCAGTTAATTAAATTCAATTTCTAAATTCTCATAGTTTAAATAATTATCATTAATTATTTAAATTTGCTAATTATTTCTTCTCAATTAAATTAATAACCCAAAATTAATTTAATTTCATGTCTCACATATTTCTATCTAATTTCATTATAATTTTGAATAAATTTTCCTTTCTTCTCAATTGAATTTTTAATTCAGTTTTAATTCCAAAATCAGAAAAAAATCAATTTCATGAGGAATTCTGAATTCTGAAAATAAAAAAGAGCTTTACATCATTAAAATCATTTAATTATCCTCAAAAATTACAAAATTGAAAGTCATTCTTTTAATAAAAAATTCAATTGCATTTTGGAAACTGATTTTCTCCTAAATTGATTTATATTATCTTCTTTCTTTTTCTCCTAAAAAATGGAATGTCTTCATCTTCACCCTATCTCTAATTATCTTGTCCATCCAATCCCGCTTTCACAGAATCAATCTCAAGCATCGATCAGTCTGAAATCTCTATTTAAACCTTCTTCATTCTCATTTGAAGCATCCAATATCCCGATTTTGAATTTCTAAGTACAATCTTTATGCAGGTTTTTCTATGCAATCAACACACATCAATCATTTTATGCCAATTTCTCGAATCTTGCAAATCATAAGTGTTGCCAGTATCAACTCTGAGGACTATTCAAAGCATTGTTTCAAGAGAAGAAGAGATAAGCAACAAAAGCTTTAAGCATTAATTGATTTTCTTAATTGTTTATTTCTTATTATGATGTTTATTATTGTGTTGTTTGTAGGGATTTCATGTTTAGTGCTTTAGAAATTTGAATAATCGGTGCTACTAATCTCATTTGCTTTAGTCTTGCATATTTTCGCCTATACACATATAAGTTGTTATTTCTATGTACTAACAACATCACATAATATGAAGCTTTAGTGAATGGACTAAAAATGACAATTGAATGGAAGATTGTGGAACTACATATCTATGGTGATTCGCAGCTAATTGTAAATCAAATTAATGACCGATATCAGACTAAAGATGAAAATCTTATGCCCTACAAGAGGATGATTGATGGTTTGAAGAAATACTTTCTGTTCATCACTTTTCAACAAATTCCTAGAGTAGGGAATAAAGCGGTTGATGTCATGGCTACTCTAACCTCATTATTCCATATTCAAGAACAACAATTTTGTTATAACTTCCTGGTGGAAGAATTGCCCTATCTCGCCTATGATTCACTTGATTCTCGCTCAGTATGTCAAATCATAGGTCATGATTCATCTTGATACAACCACATAGACTCCTATTTGAAAGACCAAATTATCCCTAATAACCTATCCAAAAATGAGAAGAAAAACTTGATCCATACTGCATTGCGTTATGTAATCATAGCTAATGATCTATATAGGGGTGGTCTAGATGGTACTTTACATAGATGTTTAAAACGAGAAGAGTCTGAGCATGTGTTACAAGAAGTCCATGACGGTATTTGTGGATCTCATTCGAACGGTCTTTCGTTAGCTAAATAAATCCAAAGAGTAGGGTATTACTGGCCTAAGATGAAAAGATAAGCAATTAAATATGCCAAGTCTTGAAACAAGTGTCAGCTGCATGGAAACCTAATTCATGCTCCATCTAGGGAGTTATTACCGTTCATTACAACTGGCCATTTACACAGTGGGCCTTTGATCTCATTGGTCTGATATATCCTTCATCATCCAACAGACACAAGTTCATTATCACAGTCGTGGAGTACTTTACAAAGTGGGTTGAGGTCGTTCCTTTGATCAAGGCGACAAGCAAACAAGTATTTATGTTCATCCTTAACTACATCATCTGTAGGTATGGAATGCCCTCTTCAATTATGATAGACAATGGGGAGAATTTAAAAACAAGGATATAGATGAATTATGTGAGAATTTTAGAATCAAACACATTGTTCCTCGATCTACTACCCACAAGGTAATGGAGAAGATGAAGCTTCAAACAAAAAATATTGAAAATCCTACACAAAACGACCAACAAATCAGGAAAAGATTATCATCTGCAGTTGTATCCAAAATTGTGGGCCTACAGGACTAGCATCATAACACCAACAGGGGAACGCCTTTTGCTCTTACCTATGGATCGGAGACAATCTTACCTATCTAAGTTGAAATTCCATCTCTAAGAGTATCATTAAGGGGGCTTGTAATAGATGAAGCGTACAAAATATCAAGAATTCAAGAGATAGAACTATTAGATGAGCACAGACAAGAGCCGTTTGATCATTTGAGAGTTTATCAGAAGCATATGTCTAGAGGTTACAACAAGAAAGTAGGTCATCGAGAATTTTAGGTTGGATATCTTGTACTGAGAGAAAACTGTAAAAATCAACAACATAGAGAACAAAAGGGAAAATTTGAAACCAACTAGCTGGGACCCTTCATCTTCGCAACAACACTTGGCTCTGGAGCCTATCAATTCTCAACGCTAGAAGCAAATCTACTTTTGGATCCAATCAACACAATCCACTTAAAGAAATTCTACACCTAACATCCTTAGTGCAACATGTCTGTACAATAGATATTGATCCTGAGAAAATCCAAAAACAATAGAAAGAGTTTCTGGAGAAATCCAAAAACAACATATAATGTTTTCTGAGAAAATCCAAAAACAGTGGAAAATGATCCTGAAGAAAAGCAAAAACATCAGAAAAAGTCCCGAAAAAAGAGTATTCTTGGTGAAAACTTGGCAAACAGGTGCCTTGATACTACACAAAAAAATAAAAAAGATCAAAAGTACAATAAAATTAAAAAAACAAGAAAATTGCCTCGGTAAAAACCTGGTAAACATGCACCTTGGTACCAAAAATAGCAATAAACTTCAAGTGGTGAAAACTTGGAAAGTAGGCGTTGCTTGTAATCGGTCGCTCCATCTATCAATGCATCACTTTGACCATCTTTCTTGCATCAACTTTGTCGCTTGTATATATCTGCCAATACTTTTGCATCCTTGTATATATCAGTTGGTTGCGTGTCCTAAGAACCATAGCTTGGAGTCACATTATGTCGTATCCTCAGGTCAGTCACGCATTGCTGGGGGCAAATTAATAAACACAAAAATGGTGTTTCATCAACACCGCGCAACGTACACCATTGTTTCATCAACACCACCACCTCAACAACGGTGTTCGTTCAAAACCGTTGATCAAATCAATTATTGCCTTTAATTGGGGGCAAGTTTTTAATTATGTCATCACTAGTCAAACCTATCAATCACTATAATCATCTATTATTTCAACAACCAAACAATGGTGTTTCTCAACCACTCAACAACCAAAGTTGTTTTTCAAATCTACCCATGGATGATCTTGTTCTATATTTTAATGTTTGTGTCTTCTGAGTAATTCAATGATGAAAATGGTACTAGAGAAACAATGACGAGGAAACGACAATTTTCTTTGTTTGTTGTCCATTAATTCAATTTTCGCTTATCATGTCTTCCGAGTCACTCTATGATGTCCTTGTACTAGAGGAGCAAGTACAGGGGGCATGAGGTTTTCTTTGGTTGCTGCATGTGGGATGTATCCCAATAATGTCTACTGGACGAAACTTTACTGCAAATGAAGGGTCCTTGACGATAAACGATAAAGAAACTATGGTAAACAAAGAAACAATCCAAAGAGTTTTTACTGCAAATGAAACAACTTATACCATAAACGAAAGAACTAAACAACAGACAAAAGGAAAGAGATGGGAAACAAAATAAAAAATTCCGTAAATGAAGCAGAACAAAAATAGCTATTTAGAGCACATTTTTTCAATCAAAAACAACACTAAATGCAAAAAAAATGCTCGGGAACGACAACATACCACTGGTCCATAGTGGGAAGGTCTCTGATGTTGCCTAATCAGCTCGAAACAGTGCAATTCGACAGGAATCAACATCTTCTCTCTCAAAAGCTCTCAAATCTCCACAAGGAAAAAGTAAAAATGAATAGTAAATATGGCGTTTTAACCCTATTTTTGCCTAAGTAATGACCTTTTCAACCCCTTTTGGTCATTTTTTACCCATCTTTTGATCAATTTATCATACAACCCAAAATCAAATCAACCTTATCAATCAAAAGGGTATGCTTTTTTTCATCACATTAATTGGAATTGAAATCGAACATTGACGCAAATATCTCAAAGTTGACTAATTCTTTATTTAATCATTTAATCAAGTTGTTTTCTTCGATTTTTCTTCCGAGGGGGCATGATCAACACAATTGACACATCAATCAAATTTTTGACAACTCAAGCATTATAAAATTTGTTTCACAGACATTTGATCAATAATCAGTGCATTTTTCAAATATTCTTCATCAACCATCGAATCAGTCAACCGCAGGCATCAAATCTTCTTCATCAATCAAGTTATTAATCAAATCTAGTTTTCAAACCAGGTTTCATATCAAAATGAAATTTCATCAGTAGGGACACCAACTTTATTAAACATCATATCAAGTTGGTGGTATTTAATCTTTAAATCAATCAATCAATCTTGGAACGAGTAATTTCATCAGGTCTCATATCAAACTGCTCGTCTTATCAATTTTCAACATCACTAGGGGCATATCAATTTCATCACATCACATCAAATTGACAGTCTCCTTATCAGAATATCATCCAATTATTGGCTTCATCAGGACATATATAAACTTAATTATCTCGATCAACTTTATGACGGTAATTAGTTTCATCGCTTCACATCAAAATGATTATTTGTTCAAGTTCTCAATCAGCCTTTTGACGGTAATCAGTTTGATCACTTCACATCAAACTGGTTAATCATTCAAGCTTTCAGAATCTTTATGACGGTAATCAATTTCATCGCATCACATGAAATTGGTTATTCGTTATCATCAACATCAAACAGGTAATCAATTTCATTACTTCACATCAAATTGGTTATTCTGGTCTCAATCTATCATCCAAAAATCAGCAAGTTGTGATCAATTTCATCAGGATCCATATCAATCTGTTTACTCAATCAGAATCTTATCGACATCAAACATTAGACGGTCTTTGAATCAACGCACGAATCGCACATCGATTCAAAGAGGGGCAAATGTAATCACCTAAAATTGGTCTAGTCTAACCAAAAGGCCTGAATCTCAATCAAATTGCCCTAGGTCTTAATCAAGACATCAATCAGGTCTTAATCATAATTGTGTGAGTGAATTTAATCAATTTGCGTACATAATTCAATCGGAAATCGATCATAAAATAATCAAACATCAAAGACTAATAATCAAAGAGCAATCATTAATTAATGTCCTAAGCCACTTAATTAAATCAAAATAAGAAATCCCCATGGCTAAATATATTAATTACTTGGATTTAATTAAATCCTTAATATTCTCTCTACTTGGTACAAAGTTAATACATCAACCAATCAAATTGAAGGACAAGGATTGCTCAAGTTTGAGTATCAGCCACACATCTCCAATTGAATCTCAACCACATAATTCAAATTCGTACTTTTCCTTCCAAGAGAGAATCTATAAAACCAAGCTCAATCAAGGCATTTCCATCCATCCATCATTTGCATATACATAATGCTAAAATTCATTCTCATTTGCAATTAGTTCATTCATAGCAATTGTATCTTGAGAGCATTTTAGTAGTTCATCATTTTAGATCAAATTCATCTCATTTCTTAGCTTAATTCATCATGTAGATGCATGATTCGAAACAATTAGCTTGCATTTTAGAATTAATTTGCATCAATTTAGATTAATTTGAGTAAAATCCTCCATTTCATGAGTGTTATTTACTGATATAATGAATAATTTTGAGAGCAATCTTAATTAGATAGTAATCTTCATGACTAGGAGGTAATAATTCGATTTCAATTGTTTGATTTGAGTGATTTTTTTATACTAACAATTGATGCAATGAGTTATTGAAGTGGTGTGTTGCATGTTAATTGAAGGTACAATATTTACACACATAGGAGGATGATCCACCCTTGGTGGACATGTGATTCCACCTTGTGTAGGTGATAGCTTATCAACTCCTTAAAATTATCGCTTATTGTCTTTCCTTTATAAGAAGACACTTCTACATTGTACACATCTCCAATATCTCATATTTTCATATTGCATCATTAATGAGAATACAGTTTATTCTTGTTCATATTATCTCTCTTGTCTTTGTGCTATTCTTTGACCTCTAAATCCTTCTATCATTGCTATTTGCAAATTCTTACATGGTATCAAAGCAATTGGAGCATCTTGGATAACCTATTTGGAGAGTTCTTGGTGCATGCGTTGGAGGTCAATACTTCATATTTGAGGACCAACATTTTGTGGGAGCATTTCGGGTTAGAGCTAACTTCACCATCATGTTTAGGAGGCTATTTCAATGAAAATTGACTATAAAATTGCCTATATTCGGAAAAATTCAAATCCGACGCAAATTTTTTTTTGCAAATCAAGTTGTATGGCCTGATCTGCCCCTCTGCGGTACAATCATTTTTTTATTTTATTTTTCTAGGTTTTTTTCAGTTTTATATTCACATTTTTTTATCAATTATTCTGGCAAATTTTTTTGTTTTGGGGCTCAACCCACTGCCCCTATTGTTTTTTCAGAGATCTATGTAGGCGTCGGTATAGAGAGGTCCAGGCTGTAACCCCGACATCATACATCACAAGCCGACAACATCAGAGGCAATACCGAGGAATATTCTATAGGCATCCACTGCCGAAACACCACAACAAGTGGCATATACCTCCAATAGTTGTTCCTCATTGTTTCTATTGTTGGCAGGCACATATAAATCACAAGAGGTGCAGTCACAGTCCCAATGTGGAACTAAATTATAGTCCCGAGCCCCCTTTTCTTGTGCCACAGTGCTTGGATGCAAAGACAAAAAACACGCGCCGACAACACCTCCCAAAGACACCACTTCTACAGGGGCCCCTCTGCCACCTCTCATACACTTCCACGCGAGCATACACATCAGTGTCACTTTGGCCAATCAGAAGACACATCAGCAACAAACAGAGCCACGTCAACATCATATGCCATGTAATCGCCCAGTCAATGCCATCTCATCTTCCCAATCAATGTTTTTGCGACACGTGCAGTTTCGTTGTCTTAAAATTGACGATTGTCTAGCCATTAGATCTAGGCAAATTGGCTTTTTGGGGATGACCATTTGGCCATCAAATCTAAACATGTGGTTTGCTGACATCATCAGGGTTTGAATTTTCTCTCCCTTCACCATTGAAATTTTTTTATTTTGTAGTCTAACTTCAAAGGGTCATATCTTGCTCATTTTAAGTCCTTTTTTTGAACAATTATTTTTTGATTTGGGGTAGAATTTCCTAAACATTCCAACGGTGGTATTATTTAATGCTTTTGATGGCCAAATTGATCAGAAATTGCTGTTTTTCATGATTGTACTTGTCTAATCCCGTTTTTGCAACTTCAGGGGCTTCGTTTGAGCACATATGGTAACATTTTCAAATGTCATTTTTTAAAAAAGTGCATGATTTTTCGTCTACTTTTCAAATTTGCTATCAGATTGTAGTGATTTGGAGTGGAAATATTACTTTTAGCATATGGTCCTTTTTGGGCCTATCTTGACACTTGGTTAATACTTGGATCTTTGTTTTCTGAAGAGGGTAAAAAATTGTGATCATGATTTACTTAATTACTTTGGAGAAATGGAACTATAGGAAATCGAGTAATATCATTCTCACTATCTTAGTGAGTATCATCTATTAGAAAATTCTTATAATCTATTGCCCTATTTGCATAATGAAGTTCCTTGTGATGGAGGATTATGTTATTTGGAGAATGTTTTGGGCTATAATTTTTTATACTATATTTGAGCATGTTGATGATGACTTTTGCAAGTCAATTTATCACTTTGAGGATCCTCATCCTCTTTAGGAGTATTTTCGGGAGGTATATGAAGACCATGATTCTTCACCATCTCTTGACACCCCTCTTTCCAATTCCGATGTGCCTTTTCATTCTTCAAAGAAGATAAACCATGGTTGTGATCCTTTGGAGGAGATTGTACATGCTAGAAAGGTTCTTGATTCTTTAGATGAGATTTCACGTTCATCTCTCTTTGGTGATTTCAATGAGTCATTACAAGAGATATCTATTTGTCTTCCCGATTGATATTCATATTTTCACGATATTGGTGCATTGTTTGTGGAGTCTCACATTTCATATTTGGGTGACATACTTGAGCGGGTTTCTCTACTTTCTGATGACAACTTTATCACAGTTGTAGATGGAGATACTTCTTCAACTTCTTTGGAGATTGGCACTCATGAGTCTCTTCCTTCACTTGATATGTCATATTGCTTGGTTCAGTTTGATAATGGTTATGTGATCAATTCTTCAAGTGTGGAGATACCTATTCCGTATTTAGAGATGCATATTTGGAGACCTTCTTCCTCCTTTCATTTGAATATGGATTGGTTTGTAGCATCATCATCATACTTCATTTGGATTCCACTTCCTAGTTCCTATCCAGAATGGGAAGCATTCTTGCATTTGTACTTGGTTTCTCTTCTTTCCAAGGTGAGAAATGTTGTTTGTAGGTATTGGACTATGTTTTGTCTTCAAACACTCATTATCTATTATGGGGGGACCAATTGTTTCCTTATTTCTTTCCTATGGAGGGATAATTGATTGTAAATATATGATGTATGTAGTCCTTGGAGGGTCTTGAGCCATCCATCCATGCATTGTGTGTTTTCATCTATCTTTTTGGAGGGGATTTTTGTCCCATGAGGTTTTCTCTATTGGATGATATTAAAATTGGGTACTACTGATGTTGTTGGCATTCATGTTTTGTCACTAATGTCAGCATATGTTTCTGTGGAGAGAACAAATTGGTTATTACTATTGTATGATGAGTTGAATCAGAACGAGCGAAGATGATGATATGAAACAGGATGCGTGATGATCTTATTTTTAAGTTCTCTTGGCTTAATATTGCATATTGGAGTTGTTACAGATGTTTTAGTGAAGACTGGTTTCTGGATTGTGACAGTGATGCTTGACAGAGCGAGTCTCTGTGTTTTGCGGATATCTTACAGGCGATGATGATTAAGGTTATGCGAGCTTAAGAGATGACAGAAGGCATATTGACGAATGTTTGTTATTGATCGCAAGTCGTGTGATTGTTGGTGACGTTAGCTGAGGCGTGTATTCTGGAGGAGACCTATTTGGGGCTGACTTCATAGATGTAGCGTGCATTGTGGATTGCGAGTGTGGATTGCGGATCTTAGATTATATCAGATGTATTGTAATTGATGTTTACTTTTTTTAGGTACCGTGTGTATCTTAGCAAGGGGTTAACTAATCATTTGTATATTGGGAAAGATTAATTGGCCGACCTAATCAATTATTGTAATAGGGTATATATGAGATATCTTTTCTTTTGGAAAGATGGATGAATGATGAGAAGGTAATTGAAAAGACAAAGAAGTGTGTAAGTTGTGAAGCTTGATTGGTTGCTAGATGTAGAGCAGAGTTAGTGATTATAGTACTTCATTAGAACTGACCAAGCAAAGACAGTTGCTATTAGACAGTTCACTGGATTGTATAATCCTTATATACACATGTTCGGATTGTAAATCATTGAGGGTGGCTTTAACCTTCCTTGGGCAGTGAGCCCACTGTCATTATTGGCTCTTAACAGGGTCTTTCCTTTAACATGGACTGTGTACTATAATGTTATAATAAGCTCCTAAAAGGGTCCAATATTTTAACAGGGATACTATACTCTCAGTACATCATTTATGGGTGCTAATTCCCACTAGGGTTTTACCTTTAATAGGGTTTCCTTGATAACAAAGGATTGTGTTATTGTGTTGGTATTTACTATGTTATCATTTGAATTGAAGTTTTGGTTTATAAAGTTTAATGTTTAATAATCTGTCTCACAACTGATTCACCCCCCTCTCAGTTGTGCTTGTGGACTGTTATTCCTAACAATTGGTATCAGAGCTACTGGTCCTTAGAGAGAAAGCTTAACAACTTGAGGTGATCCTGAAGATGACTTACTACAGGAAGGACAGGAAGGAAATTTGATACTGAAAACTTTGACAGTTGGAAGAACAAGATGAGAACACATTTGCTATGTTTGATAATTGACTACTGGATGATCACAAAAAGGAAAGAAAAGATAAAGACTGAGGATGAACTGGATAAAGCTAATGAAGATGAAAATAACTTATTTTCATGTAACATGGTCGCAAGGGAAGCATTGATCAACGCACTTTTTGAAGGCGAATTCACAGAAGTAAAAGACTTAGATTATGCACATGAAATTTGGACAAGATTGGAAGCATTGTATGGAGATAAGTTTACAAAACAGGCGAAGCTACAAAACTGGAAGACAAAAATGGAATCATTGAAAATGAAAGATGATGAGAACATTAAAGCATACACACAGAGAGTTATTGAAGTGGTTACTGACATCAGTAACTCTAGAGGTACTTACAGTGAGGAAGAAGTGATTGCGAAGATTCTCAGATCTCTGACACCTATATACAGAACTAAAGTACAAGCTAAAGAATAAATTATACCTTTGACAACGAACTTCAATAGAGAGATGTTGATTGGAAAGCTAACTACTTTTGAGGCCGCAGAACTTGGAGATTCTCTACCTAAAGTTGAGTCAGCATTCAAGGCGACTATGCATAGAAACAAAAAGACCTTATCTGGAATCGCGAGCACCAACAATAGTGACTTGAGAGAAGAACTTGGAGACTATGCTGATGAATGGGAACATATACAAGAAGAAGAAAGAAAGCTAGATGAAATAGTAGCCCTGATCACTAGAAGAGAAAAGAGAGGTAAGGGTAAATTTGAAGGCAAGTTACCTTTGAAACGTTTTTCATGCAACAAGATAAGTCATTTTACATCTCGATGTCCTACAAGCGTTCCAAAACATAAACCTAAGTTTTACAAATCAAAGTATCCAAAAGACAAGGAATGTTACTATGCTAGTGAAGGTGTTTCTGATGATGAAGTTGTTGATTATGATGAGATTGGATTTATTGCTATTAAGGATGATGAACCTATACATGAAGAAAAAGCCTTAGTATCTCGTGTTGAAAAGAAATTTGAATGGGTTATAGATAGTGGTTGTTCACATCATATGATTGGAGATAAAAACAAGTTTGTTGGTCTGAAAAGATATGATGGTGGTGTTGTTAGATTTGGTGACAATACTCCTAAGCTTATCATTGGAGTTAGAACTATTTCTCTGAATGGAAAAACTAATACTGACAATGTACTGTTGTTGATGGACTTAAGCATAATCTGTTGAATGTTGGACAACTAGTGGACAAAGGCTATCAATTGAAATTCATTGGTGGGAAATATTCTATCAGAAGTAAATCAAGAGACTTGATCGCATCTGGTACTAAATCTAGAGGTAATGTATTTGAATTGAATACATTGAGGCTTCTTGTTTTATTGTGAAGGTTGATGACAGTTGGTTATGGCATAGAAGATTTTGTCATGTTAACTTTGATAATATTGTGAAGATGCATTAAGAGATCTACCTAAGATTGTAAAACCATCTGACACTATGTTTAGAGAGTGTGTTATGGAGAAGCAGACTAGAAGCAATTTTAAAAGCAAATCTTATTCAGCAAAAGGGAAGTTGGATCTGGTACATACAGATCTGTGAGTTTACTTCAGATTTATTTAATACCTACTGCAAAGAGCATGGAATATTCAGAAAGACATCTGCTCCTAGGACACCACAACAAAATGGGATAGAAAAGCGAAGAAACATAACAATATTAGATGCCGACAGAACTATGCTGCTGGAAGGAAATGTATCACGTGTTCATTAGAGAGAAGTTGTTGGTACAACTGTGTACAACTTGAACAAAATTCAGATCATAGAAGGTACAAGTAAGACTCCTTATGAATTATGGTTTGATCAACTCCTACTGTAAAATATTTCAGAATATTTGGAAGTAAATGCTATATAAAAAGAGATGATGAGATATGGAAGTTTGATGCTAGAAGTGATGAAAGTATCTTCCTTGGTTATTCTGAAGTTGATTGAAAGCACTAATGTGAAGATAGATGAAAGTTCAGATTCAGGAAAGAATGTATGACTATGGTCAGATTGCAGAGATAAAAGAGGTTGTTGTTGATCCTATAGAACCTTTGGAGATTGATGATGAGATTGAAGATGAATCAATTTAGCTTACTGAAACTCCTAAGACTCCGAGGTATGTTAGGATGAACCGTCCTGAAAATCAAATCATTGGTAATGCAAGTAAAGGAATGGTGACAAGATCAAAAGCAAGGGATGAAATTTGATTGATTTCTCAAGTCGAGCCGAAAACTACCGATGAAGCATGTAGAGATGAATCTTGGACTAAAGCTATGCAAGAAGAACTAGAACAAATAAAGAAAAACAACACTTGGGAATTGGTTCCAAGACCTAAAAACAAAAATGTGATAGGAACTAAATGGGTTTTCAGAAACAAAACGGATGAGGAAGGAACAGTGGTAAGAAATAAGGGTAGACTGGTTTGTAAAGGCTACTCGCAACAAGAAGGCATAGACTTTGAAGAAACATTTTCTCCTGTTGCTAGGTTGGAAGTTGTGAGATTATTTCTTGCTTATGCTGCACATATAGACTTTAAAGTACATTAGATGGATGTGAAATCTGCATTCTTGAATGGAGATTTGGAAGAAGAAGTACACATAGAGCAACCCGATGGATTTCCTTTGACAGAACATGGAGATATGGTTTGTAAGTTGAAGAAAGCATTGTATGGACTGAAACAAGCATCGAGAGCATGGTATGGAAGGCTAGACAGGTATCTACTCCGTCTTAGTTTCAGAAAAGGTAATGCAGACAGTAATTTATATTTAAGAACTGGTGAAGATGGAATCCTAATCATAGAAGTTTTTGTTGATGATATCATTTTTGGAGGCAATGATAAAATGAGTAAAAAGTTCTCTAAAGAAATGGAAAATGAATTTGAAATGTCAATGATTGGTGAGATGAAATTTTTTCTTGGTTTGCAAATTAATCAGAATAAGAATGGTATTTTTATATCTCAGAGCAAGTACCTTAAGGAAATGTTGAAGAAGTTTGGAATGGAAGATTGTAAACCTGTTGGGACACCCATGGTGACTGGTTATAAACTTACTAATAATGATGAAACTCAGAGTGTTTTTCAGACAAAGTATAGATCAATGATTGGAGGTCTACAATATCTAACTCACACCAGACTAGATATTTCCAATGCAGTTGGAATTGTGGCAAGATATCAAGCAGATCCTAAAGAGACACACCTTGTTGTTGTGAAAAGAATTTTCAGATACTTGAAAGGAACAATAGAGTATGGATTATGGTATGAAAAATCATATGACTTTATTTTACATGCTTATATAGATGTTGATTGGGCAAGTAGTGTGGATGATAGAAATAGTACAGGTGGTGGAGCATTTTTCCTTGGAAAAAGGTTGGTTTCATGGTTAACTAAGAAGCAGGATTGTATTGCTTAGTCTACTGTTGAATCCGAGTATGTTGTTGCTACTATAAATTGTACAAAAGTTGTTTGGATTAAACAAATGTTGAAGGAAATTGGAATAATTTTTAAAGAGCCAGTGGTTATCCATTGTGATAACACTAGCATAGTGAATATGTCGAAGAATCTTGTAATGCATTCAAAGTCTAAACATATTTCTATTAAGTATCATTTCTTGAGAGACAAGGTAGCAGAGAAAGATATTAGACTGGAGTATGTTAGCACAAAGGAACAAATAGAAGACATATTTACAAAACCTTTTCCAAAAGATGCTTTTGAGTATCTCAGAAGCATGCTTGGGGTGAGGGTGAGAGCCCCTCCCTATGGTAATTAATTGGTGCAGGCATGCATCAGTCCAGTGGCTTTCAAAGTATATCATTTTCTAGACTTGATGTATGGATCTACTCCTCAGGCGAGTGATCGCAGGAACACTATAGAGCATATTTGGGTGATTTTGCCCCTGGCTGCTAGACATGAAGATTTGAAAAAGCTACACCTTGTAGAAGAATAAAGAAGAGTTATGACACCCTTTTCCATTGTTGTCAAAGGGGGAGAGATTCTATGCGAAAATCCCTACTTCTTTAAGGAGAATTGGGTTGAGGATATTGAGAAGATTGTATTGAGAGAGAGTACTATTGGGTTGATGAATTTTCCCATATGTTGTCATCAATGCCAAAGGGGGAGATTGTTGGATGATATTAGAATTGGGTACTACTGATGTTGTTGGCATTAATGTTTTGTCACTAATGTCAACATATATTTCTGTGGAGAGAACAAACTGATTATTACTATTGTATGATGACTGACAAAAGTGTACTGATGTTGTACGGTTGAATCAGAACGAGCGAAGATGATGATATGAAGCAGGATGTGTGATGATCTTATTTCTAAGGCCGCTTGGATTAATATTGCATATTGGAGTTGTTACAGATGTTTTAGTAAAGACTGGTTTCTGGACTGTGATAGTGATGCTTGACAGAGCGAGTCTCTGTGTTTTGGGGATATCTTACAGGCAATGATGATTAAGGTTATGCGAGCTTAAGAGATGACAGAAGACATATTGATAAATGTTATTTATTGATCGCAAGTCGTGTGATTGTTAGTGACGTCAGCTGGGGCGTGTATTCTGGAGGAAACGTATTTGGGGCCGACTTCAGAGATGTAGCGTGCATTGTGGATTGCGAGCGTGGATTGCGAATCTTGGATTATATCTGATTTATTGTAATTGATGTTTACTTGTTTTAGGTATCGTGTGTATCTTAGCAAGGGGTTGAATAATCATTTGTATATTGGGAAAGATTAATTGGCCAACCTAATCAATTATTTTAATAGGGTATATATGAGAGATCTTTTCTTTTGAAAAGATGGATGAATGATGAGAAGGTAATTGAAAAGACATAGAAGTGTGTAAGTTGTGAAGCTTGATTGGTTGTTGGATGTAGAGCAAAGTTTGTGATTATAGTACTTCATTGGAACTGACCAAGCAAAGACAGTTGCTATCAGACAGTTCACTGGATTGTATACTCCTTATATACACTTGTTCGGATTGTAAATCCTTGAGGGTGGCTTTAACCTTCTTTGGGCAGTGAGCCCACTATTACTCTTGACTCCTAACATGGTATGTCCTTTAACAGGGATTGTGTTGTAATGTCGTAATAAGCTCCTAACATGGCTAAATATTTTAACATGGATACTATACTCTCAGTACATCATTTGTGGGTGCTAATTCCCACCGGGGTTTTACCTTTAACAAGGTTTCCTCGACAACAAATGATTGTGTTATTGTGTTGGTATTTACTGTGTTATCATTTGAATTGAAGTTTGGGTTTATAAAGTTTAATGTTTAATAATATGTCTCACAACTGATTCACCCCCTCTCAGTTGTGCTTGTGGACTGTTATTCCTAACATTCTCCCTTTCTCCGCTTTATAAGAGATTGCATTGCATTGCGTTTACATTGTACAAGGGTATCTCACATGGCCTAGTAGATGGGTCCTATATTGCATTGTGAGTTTAAGTGCATTTTCCTAAGTTGCACTTAAGGGGGGTGGTGGTGTAATTAAATATTCCTAATTACACTTTACTTAAGCTTACATAGGATAATACATTGCATAATAGTTTGCATCCAAGACACCTAGAAGTTTGCACCTATATTTGCACATGGTAGAGAATAAATTCCACTTTAGGTGATGATAGTTGTTATCACATTCCACCTTATGTGCACATATCACATTATCATCCTTCACATGTTGCACATACTTCATTGCATAATGGAGGATGATCCACCTTTGGTGGACATATGATTCCACCTTGTGTAGGTGATAGCTTATCACCTCCTTATCATTGTATATTATTGCCTTGCTTTTATAAGTAGGTACTTCTACATTGTACACATCTCCAATATCTCCTATTTTTGTATTGCATCATTAATGAGAACACAATTTATTATTGTTCATATTATCTCTCTTGTCTTTGTGCTATTCTTTGACCTCTAGATCCTTGGTTCATTTCTATTGGCAAATTCTTACAGGCTTCCAAATACACAAACTTCAAACCCTGCACAAATAAGGAAACGTGGCAAAAAACAACCAAGAGCATAGAGTTGACAACATCATCTCCATCCTAATCTGTCTTTCCTTCATCCTTTGATCCTGCATAATCAACCCTGAAAACCTAGCTTTGGCTCCACTTCCGCCTCTCAACACCATTCAAAATCCTTCCTACCTAATTCTATAAAATAGGAAGTGACTACTGAATGTTGAACAAAGTGACCATTAGAAATAAATACCCCTTACTTGGAATTGATGACTTGTTCAATCAACTGAGAGGAGCAGTGGTACTTTCTAAAATAGATTTACGGTTTGGATATCACCAACTTAGACTGAAGGAAGATATACACAAAACCGCCTTCCAAACTCGATAAGCGCATTATGAATTCACGTTCATACATTTTGGGCTTACAAATCCTCCAAATGCTTTATTGAATCTAATGAATAACAACTTTAAAGATTTTTTTGATAAGTTTGTTATGGCATTCTTGGATGACATGCTAGTCTACCCCAAGAATGTGTAAAAACACTACCATCACTTGCAGATAATATTGCAACGTTTGCAGGAATACAAGTTGATCAACAAGTTATCAAAATGTGTACCTTTTTCCAATAAGAAGTACAATATTTAGGACACATCATCTCTGCCAAAGGAATAGACATAGATCCAACAAAAATAAAAGAAATATTAGAATGACTAGTTCCCAAAAATGTGCAAGAGGTAAGAAATTTTATGGAGTTATTCGGATACTACATGAATTGTAAAATGAACTTCTCTTGGATAACCTATTCGATCACTTCACACTATAGGAGATGGAAAAGGTTTGAATGGACACAAAGATGTCAAGAGGCCTTTGATTATCTAAAGGAAAGATTAAATTTTGCACCCATACTCAAAATACCAAATCCAACAAGACATTTTGTAGTGGTCACAGATACATCCAGGGGAGGATTAGGAAGAGTTTTAATGCAAGATGGGCAATTAATTTCTTATGAGTTCAAAAAATTGTAAAATTACGAAAAATTATGCTCCCCATGATTTAAAACGTGTGGCTATTCATGCCCTTCAAGTATGGAGGCACTATCTCTTAGGAAAACCATGAGCCCAAATAGGATCATCAACGTCTAAAGTACATATTCACTCAACCCAATTTGAATCTACGACAAAGGAGGGGGTTGGAATTGATATCCAACCATGAATAAGAAATCAGTTACATTAAGGGCGCAGGTGTTTCACTTAGTGAACATGAATCATAGCACGTACGTTCGTGGCATACTAAAGAATCCCCCTATTTTAAAAAATATTGCCCCAAACTCAGTTTTTGTCACCCCCCTCTAATACCCACCCAGTACTCTCCACACTCGTTTTCCTATATAAACCCCCTCCCCACACCAAATAAAAAATTAAAAAAACTCCCCTCCCCCTAATTTAGACAATATATTGCCCCTTTTTTGCCCATTTTAAACCCCCCAATATGAATGCATGTGATATTGTATTCCCTCTTCAGTGAAGACCTCGTGATTAAGGGCAAGGAGAATAGGGTGGAAAATTCCTTGAGTCGTCGAAGGTAATTATCCTCCATGATAATTGTCAGTACAAATATTAGGTCAAGAGTCCTTCAAAAAATGGAAAGGAATGAATACTACAACCAAGTTCAAAAACTCCTTAAAGCTACTCCCATGACCTAAGATATGAAGAATTCCAATTTGAATAGGACAAACTTCTAAGATACCGAGGGTGGATGTATGTACCTAATTTTTTGAAACTAAGGAAGTTAGTTCTTAAGAAAGTTCACTTTGCACCTTATTTAGGACACCCAAGTGTTACTAAATTATTAGCCAATATTAAACCCTTGTATTTTTGGAAGGAATAAAGGGAGATATCACCAAGTTTGTGACAAGTTGTTTAGATTGTTAGAGTTAAAGCCGAACATTAGCATCCAACCAATTGTTGCAACCACACACCATTTTTTAATGGAAGTGGCAAATCATCAACATGGATTTTATCCAAGGTCTACCCATGTCAAGAAATAGACACAATACCATTTTAGTGGTGGTAGATAGATTAACTAAGGTGACTCATTTTATACCAGGAAACTTAAACGATGGGGCACCCATTATAACAAGAAAATGTGCTCTAGAATTTTTTTGATTGCATGAAATTCCTAAGAAAAACATTTTAGACAAAGATGCTAGAATGACATCTAGGTTTTGGAAAACATTATTTGCAACTTTGGGAATGTTCAACATACCATTCAGAGATAGATGGTCAAATGGAAAGAGTAAACCAAGTTCTAAAGGATCTCTTAAGGGTATACTGCACAGACCAATAGTATAAATGGGAAGACTACTATGCAGTTGATCAGAGGACGATTAGGGTAAGGGTAATCCTCACACCTTAGGGAAGACTACAAGTTCTCGAGGATAGGGTAATCCTCAAACCTAAGATGATCTCGAAAATGGAAGAACATATGCAGTTGATCAGAGGACGATTAGCTGGGGCTAATGAAAGACATAAAAGTTACATAGATGCTAAAAGCACACCCACTCAATTTTAAATTGGGGAGAAGGTTCTCCTAAGTGTTAAACCCCAAAAAGCTCCATTAAGTTTGGGACGTTTTCCAAGCTCACACCCAGATATGTGGGACCATTTGAGGTCTTGAAAGTTATCAGCCCTGTAGCCTACAAAATTGCTCTATGACTAGCTCTCGCATAGTTACATAATGTTTTTCATGTTTCATATTTAAAGAAATATATAGCAAATTTTGAGCACATAATTGATTGGAACTCATTGCAGGGGCTAGATCTAGGGGTGGTCATGATTGAACCACTTAAGGTGTTCTAGGTATGTAAGCTCCACTTACATAACCACAAGGTTATTCAATGCAAGGTCCAATGAGACCAATATGGAGAGGGTCATGCTACTTGGGAGGATTGTGATGAAATCCTCTTAGAAATTTCCTCATTTGTTTTAAGAATTTTGGAAATATTCTAAGAAACTTTAATATTAATATTTTCTACACAAAAATATAAATAATTGTGATTCTCAATCATCGGGGACAATGATTCACAAGAGGGGATATGTTACATCTCGTCCTTGATGACTTTTCAATTAACTGTAATAACATTTCATGGTAAGTATGCAATTATTTATTATGAAGATTGTTGATTAATAAAGTTATTTTTTCAAATTATAAGAATTATTAATGAATGATGCTTTTGTAGAGATTATTATTCTTGGATGAATAATGTTGTATACTGACAACTTGACGATAATCTAGATGATTATGTTAGTTGTAATGTTATTATGAATAAATGTAAGTATGACTAATTTCTTCTTATGTCAGTTGATGGAAGAGAAGATTGCCCTCACAAAGGGAGGGAGGGTATCATTAGAGAGAGAAGGTGTAGACCTATGGTGAAAGGTCAGAATTTCTATCCGAGAAGGAACCCATAGCTAAGTATCTTGGTCATCAAGTCACTGGGTTAGGGTTGTTAACCTTAATCTCCTTTGGTCATGGTGGGTTGGTTGTCGTTTCATACGTACATACATATAGTCATAAAATGGTAAACGACTATAGGTATGTCTATATGATGTGTTTAGACCTCTGAATACATGGACATAAATGTTGGCACTAAGTAACATCTCAATATATATAAAACTTTTTCAACTTGTTGTATTGGAGAGAGATATTATCTTATGCTTGTAATTTGTTGGCAAGCATATTATCCCTCCATGGGTGGCGAAGGCAACTCCTTGCCACAAAGTTACACTTCTTGCCACCACTCTTGCTACCAGAAGAGTTAACCATATATCATTCGACCCTCGTGTGGGTCGACATTTCTGGGCAAAATTCGAAACACAATAAACTAGAGCTATCATCGAAAAATCCACTACTTTGGTGATTACTTTTGGGAATTAAAAAGATAAAAATCTTGGAGCTGCTGGTAATTAATTGAATCTTTTGCGAATCGATGTAGTTCTAGCCTCAAAAGCTTCAACTTGGGAATCAAGTCTTTCTCAACTCAGTAAATCGGGCAAGAACATCTCCATCATAAATTTATATCCATGAAGAGATATCATTATCGTCCATGTAAAACTTAGTTTCTTAGCATTCAAATCCATCATTCAATCAGATTAATTGAGCTATGTGCATTGCATTCAACATATCATTAACATTGATCGTAAGAAATATAATTATGTGCATTTGAATTCATTATTATTGTTTATATCAAACAAACTTTTTTCTTATCATTATTGATCATACAGAACAATCACGAATGCAATGCATTTAGAGAGTCATAATTATTTTGTTGAGAGAATCTAATCTAAATGCAAACGAAGTATCATTTTTGTTCATATTAACAGTACAATTAGTTTATCCATATTGAACATTCAATGAAAGCATCCATGATGCATTTGTATTAAAAAGAATAACAATTGTGTCTCAAAGAAATATCTCTAGAAGGAACTAGTTACTGATATCTTTAGCGTTTCGTAAATTGAAGCATCTAAAACATTATGAGTATTGAATGTCACAAGGCATCGTTAGCCATTATTGACATGCAACTGATTAAATAAGATTATTGAATGAGTCGAGTCCTTGAATGGGATAAAAAACAGAGAATAAACTCATAACCTTATTTGAAGAATGATTAATTTGAATTCGTTGTTAGATTAAGAATCAAGGAATGATTAAGAATTGGAATCCTCCATGAACCTTTACTTTAAGAGTGGATTTGAATAATAGAAAGTCATAAAGTAGTTAGTGATAACCTGATTAAATCAGAAAGGGTTATTTGTCTGTACTCAATTAAATATTATGCAACCATGGTGTGTCCTGACAGGAAATGAAGTAATGAAACCTTGAGAAGGGAGAACAACCTAATTGATAACCTATGATAGTAATTTGTCAAAGGAAGACTAGTCCACCGACAAGGTCTATGGAGTTTACTGAACCTTGCCCCTTAACCTAAGTACATAGGAATGGGTTGAATGGGGACATCTCAGTGGATTTAGAATGTAAACAGATTTTTCTTGGTTAGTGAGACATTGCATTTGTCATATTGGACAGGTCTTTTAAGGCCGAGGAAGACTAAAGAGTAGTTTGGACTCATAGTTTGGTGGTGACATCGACAACACAAAGTCCAGTGCTTAAACTTTGTCCAATGTGGTGTTATGCAATGGTGTAGTAATCGTCAGTCTCTTGAACTAGTAGGGCATGTCTATTCATGAAGGTCATTCTCATAGGCAAGTCTATAGGGCGTGACTGACTAAGACAGTTGTGGGTTCTAAACACCAAGTCCCTAAATAAACTTAAGCAACATGTGTGTTTAGAACTTAGGAGAATGACTTACTAGGTGTGACAATGAAAGACACCATCATTGCCCCTTAAGTGCAATATAGAGAGAATGCATGCACACAATACAAAATGTTTCCCAACAGCTAGACCAAGCTAGGTACCCATATGCAAATGCAATGCAATCAATGCAATCCCTCACAAACAGAGGAAATGAGAAAATTCATTAGGACAAAACTCTTGCCCAAAAGAGAGATGAAAATCCAAAATACTTTTAATGATGAATGAGATGAAAAAAAACATGAGAAAAATTCCTCCTCATAAGAGAGATATCGCTATTTGCATATTGCCTACGTAATTATGATTCCTAAATCGTCGTTGCACCTTCAAACCTCAAATGCCTATATATTTGGCCATGGTGTCCAATTTGGATGAAACAAAGATCAATTTTAGAGTTTTTGGACCTCCTAAATCCAATGTGACCTTAGATTTGCACCAACAAGCTCCAATTTTGACTTACAATATTATGTCAAAACCAAGATCCCAAATTGACCAAAATTCTCTTTAATGTCAAACCAATGGCACTCTCAAAGATTTGATACTATGTAAGATTTGGCCATGAAGGTAGCCACCCAAGATCTAGAGGCCTAATGGAAACACAATAACAAGAGAGAATAAATATGACAAGAATAAATTGTACTCTCACAAAAAATGCAATAGAATAGAATTAAATTAATTGAATTCACTTGATTGAATCAACTGAAATGATACTACAAAGAAGACAACTTAGATAAATAGACCAAGGTGTTAAATTATGGCAAGTGTCATAATCTTATGACATGAGACAAAAAGTGATGAGTTATCACCCACATAGGGTGAAAAAGTGAAAGTGTAACATGTCCACTAAAGGTAGATCACCCTCCAAAGTGGAAAGATGTTTGTGCCACATGTCTGCTAAAGGTAGATCACCTTTCAAGGTGGAAATGTGTTTGTGCAACACATCCACTAAAGGGGGAAAACTGATGAAGTGATAAGTCCACCAAAGGTGGAAGTCCCATTTAAGGTGGAAAAGTGATAATGTGATAATACTACGAAAAGTGGGAATGTTCCTATGTGGTCCCTAAGTAAACTTAAGCAACATGTGTGTTTAGAACCTAAAAGAATGAATTACTAGGTGCAAAAATTAAGCACACGGGAGGCAAATAGACAAATGTGCCTCAAACTCATTTTATACATCTTGAGAGCAAAAGAAGGTGCAAAAGTTGTCAATAGTGGCAAGTTTTTATCAAAAGTTGTAGTGGACATTGTCAAACCCATAAAGGACTCTAGCTTGCCAAGATGACATTAACGTACCCAAGTAGGCACAAATGACCATACATGTATAGTCATGAGGGCATATCATCAGACATGACCACCCATAATGTCATCCCTATCAAAATAATGATCAAACATAAATCAAAACTTGATCCCAACAATGCCACCCTCCTCTGTCCTCTTCAACAATGTCAAATGCCTACATTAGACTACAAAGGGTGGAAGCACTTTCTTTCCCTCTTTTCTTTTATGTATTTTATTTTAGTACAATTTTAACTCTAATTTTTAGAGTCATGTCAAGAGACTCGTGAACGTTATCTGATGCTCTTTTGGTACCTTGAGTGGTCATTGTGTGGAGGCCATTTTTCCCTTGGGAACATTAGACCCATCTCCTTGTTGAACTAGGGATGTTTATGATGTCAATGCCTCTGATGGTCATTTATGATTGCATTGTGTGTGTTACGTTGGTGTAATCATGTTATCATTGTAGCTAATGGTGCATTATTAATCAAAGAAAAATTGTTGTACCCGTCATGCACTTGTTCCCCAAAGGTTCTCTAGTGGAGCGTGATATCTAGTTTTAAATAAATCATATATATTATTAAACATTTATCATTGATATGCTATTAGATTTCTTAAGAAAAAAGAAACTACACTAGTAATTAAAGGTAGATTATGGATCCCTTACTTTTAGTTACATACGCTATACAAGTTCCCTTAATATAAGCTTATGTCCATTTTCAAAGTAATGTAACTATTAAAAAAAGTCATAGGGGAGAGTCCCCAGTAGCTGCCCAAGCTAACTTCGCGCACCTAGAACTTCTAAACCATAAGTTAGATTTCGACGGTTTTTTCAGTATAGCTCTATATGTGAGTTAAGAGCTTAAAGCTAAAGTTTCAGCTTCTGGGTATTCACGGATCTCTCAGTAGAGACCGTCAAACACATAGTGGTCGAAAAATTGCCTTTTCAAAGGACCGCCCGATACCCGCTATGTTTTTGCACCAATAGTTGTTTACTCAAAAATCCAGTACTTCTAGCCAAATGTCCTAGTAGTCGTTACAAAATGTCCCAATAGTGGTGCACAAATGGGCCAATTACCAACCAAAAGAGGTAAAAAATGATCGGCTATTAGTACATGTGTTATCAACTATTGGTACATGTGTTTTCATTTTTGGGGCTCCTTTAGTATTAGTAATTGGGGGGTCAACATGACAAAACCTCACGGTTGTTGGACCCCCTAACGGCTACTGGGGACTTTCCCCTACAAGATGAATAAATAATACTAAATAACATTGTTAATGCAAAATATTATTCAATCACATTACAAGACATTTACATGCATTAATTGAGACTTCCAAATATTCGATACAAGATTGGGCAGCAATGATGAGTCATTTCAGTGGTGCTTTCATACCATTGCTGAGGAGTATGTTATCATCTTACTGTGTTACAACTTGCATCCTAACACAGTTTGACCATTTCGACTGAAATGTGACGACGAACTAACACAAAAGTTTTTCAAGCTGAAAAATGTAATTGCTATGGCAACAAAGGGGGTTTATAATTGAGTGGATGAAAAAATATACATATATTAAAATAAATTTGACAGTCATTTACACCTCAAATCTAATGACCCAATAAACTAGCAAAAAAAAATTTTCATTATATCTACCTTAAACACACCAAGAATATCTATCTCAAGGTGCCTATTTAACCTATGTTAAATTCAATACAGGCACCTCCTGTGTCTTTTAGGGAGATATTTTAAGAGATCTATGCTAATTAACAATAATAATGAGACATTCACAAAGAAACCATAATAAAATGTAAGCATAAGAACACTCATAATTCAGTTGCAAAACTGTGTAAATTAAATGTGATAATCTAATAATACAAAAAAATGTTTCCTAATTCTTCTTACTCAAATGAGACGTCAGTTATTTACATTCTGCTGTACATGGTTCAAAGTTTCATGGTCCATTTCCCATCAACGCTTCTCTTCATCTCAACTTTGTACTGTTCCATTTTATTACCCCACTTAATTTTGAGAAGCAGATTAAAGGTTTTCAAACCATTAACTTCCTGGAAGAACAAAAGCAATTATTAATTTCTCATACCTCCCTAAAATATTTTACAAACAGCTTACAAGTATAGTGATCAGAAACCATGTACCTGTTCCTTCGCTGAGAGTATCTTCTGAAGTTCATATGGCGTCATCGAGTTGGACCTCTGCTGTAGAAATTTCAGAGCACCATGAGCTGCTTCTTGCACTAAATGATCATTGGTTGAGACAGTATGCCACCCTGATGCTTCATTTTTATCTGATTCATATTAAGACTAACCATTAAAAACAGGTGCATGCAATTATGCTAGAATAAAACTGCTAAAATAAGGAATTCAAGGATTCAAGACAAAACAAATAGTTGTCTAAATCGATTAACTTCAAGAGAAAAACAAAATCCACTTTTTGTTTAAAACAGTTAAATCCAAAAGGCACAAGAGATGGAAACAATGACCAAAAGTGATATTATATTATCAAGCAGTTACATCCACCTTCACTTTCAAATATGTATTGTGCTATCCCTCAAAAGACATCCATCGAAATGTACCCGCTAGCAAAGAATACCCCCTTATTCAATTTCCAGGGCAGTCTGTTTTTAAAATGTCTAATGCACAGGGGAGCTGTGGAAGGATTCACATGGTTGTTCAAAGGCTGAAAACAAATCAGATCATTGCCCAATATCTGTGTTTGAATCATTGAAGTCCAGTGTCAAATCCATGAATGATGACAACCGAGTCTTAGTTAAATGTCCTCAATGCTTGAGGAATCACTTACAGTCATTATTTCCTGCACTAACATTTTGTATAGCAAGAGGGTGTAAATTGTAAGTAGGCAATGGGGGAAACGTGCACACTAGAATGTGGGAATTGTCTACGCAGGCATCAAAAGGGCCCGTGTCAAGACAATTTTTTGCATTTAATAATTGAATTGAAAATGCATTGCCCAATATCTGCGTTTGAATCATTGAAGTCCAGTGTCAAATCCATGAATGATGTCAACCAAGTCTTAGTTGAATGTCCTCAATGCTTGAGGAATCACTTCAGTCATTATTTCAAGCACTAACATTTTGTATAGCAAGAGGGTGTATATTGTAAGTAGGCAATGGGGGAAACGTGCACACTAGAATGTGGGAATTGTCTACACAGGCATCAAAAGGGCCTGTGACAAGACAACATTTTTTGCATTTAATAATTATATTGAAAATGCAGAGTACAGTTATATTCTGATTTTTAATTTAATTAATTAATGTCAAAAAGTGTATTATCACAGGCCCATTAGATGCCTGCATAAACATTTCCCTAGAATGTGTGTGCACACTTATTTATGAGCATTGTGTATGCTTCTTAATTATGGTATTAGCCTATTAGACAGCTTAATGTATGTGTCATTACAGCAATATACACATAAATATTCTGTCATAAATTAATCCGTAAGTTTAGACATTACAGCTGATAATCCTTGATGACTGACTTGCAGACAACTCTAAGCTTGTCTCAAATTTTACCAATTTATCAGACTCAAGTGGTTTATGCATTTTATTGTCTATCTAATTATATAGCACAAGAATGAAAACAAAATGTTCACTATCAACTAGTTGTTGAAAATAGTGATGTTCATTTATGACCCCTATATTTGTTTGGTCCTTGCCTAATAAATTGGGTTCTTCACCAACTTCAAAACACTCTGATTACAACCATTACAACCATACAGGCTCACAATGTACTAACGGCTACCTTTTATCATACTTGAATGGAAGACAAGGAAGCTATATGCTGGAACTTGCTTTTCCATGAAATAGCTCTTAATTTCATCGCATGTACATAGCCAGTAATGGATCTTCTTGAGTCAAAACAAAGGTCTAATTAGAATCTGTGTCACCTGACAACCTGAACTTTGAAGATTGTTGGCATAAAATACCAAAGACAAAGGTACCTTGGACATATCAGAGGACTCATTTAACTACTTGCCAGTGGACAAATTTTGATTGCAACAGGAATCGAGAAAGATAATAGACGTAAGGCATTAATGTATGACATCAGATAGTAATGCCTTTAACACAATATATCTAATAAGTTACATTGGTTGTAACCTACAGTATGTGGGTTAGTTTATCATGGCCTTCTTCTCTGCCTCCCTCTTTCTCTGCGCTCCTTCTTCTTCTCTTCTTCCAGACATCATTGATGTATAAAAGCTTAAAAGTATAAGTTACTGCAACATTTTAAACATTAATTCCTTTTACCCTATCAAGTGAACACAAGGTAAATTCAACTGTAGTTCTTAAGCGTTGTGAATGATGCTGCTATATTGCCACGATAGTGCAACTGTAATTCATAAAGGGAAAAAAAACTGAACAATTGACACAGACCCTTCTTCTGAGCACAAAATCATTGACACCAAATGAACTGCTAAAGTTTTAAATATAAAGATGTCATTACCACCTTCTGCCCATAGCGGATCTAATGCAAATAAAAGAAGTTCTCCATTTGGTTGATCTAGGTTACTAGATCCTTCCCATCAAACATACACATTTCCACTTTCGGCATTGGGTCACAAGATCCAAAATGAGGGCAAGCATTTGGACTAGGATTGGGTTGCCCTGGCTATCACCCTTGATTGAACATTTGGCTACGAGGTTGATTATTTCCTGATAATCTTCAATAAATGACAATGTTATATTCACGTTACCCATTTCTCCTCACATGTTAGACAAATCTCCTTTCATTTCAGACAATACTAGTCATTTCTTCTCAAACTGCATACCATGCATACCTTCTAGTTGGCACACTTTGTCATCTAATGAAGATGACACTAAATCTGTAAGTCCCACCTAATCCTTATGCTTTATCCATATAAACTTTGTTAGGATTTTTTCCTAGTCTGTCAGAATTCTTACCATGGCCTCTAGTTTGCAGTCTTGTCATCTAATTGCCAAAATATTTTTTATAATAACTTAGTAAAAACAAATAAAGATAAGCTAAATTTTTATTGTAACTTACCTTTGCCTAAAATTCAATCTTCTGAAAATTTCCAAGAAATTTGCTGATTTATATTCATGGTAGCGAAATTGGTAAAAGTTCTAATTTTGCAATAATTCCTTCAAAACTATTTCAAAAAACCTCAAATTTGAATTGCAACAGCTCTAATAAGTTATCGATTAATTCACCTAGTTGCAAAAAATAATTCACCAAAGTGAGAGATATGCACTCCACAATCTGATCTCCTCAATCAGAAAAAAGTCTCTTGTTTCTTGCCTTCCAAATGCCAAGATCATGCTCTAATACCATTTATAATGAAATTACTTGCACAAGAAAAGAATATAATAGAAAATATATAGCAAATGTTTGATAATACTTGATAATAATCAGCCACTTCTCTAGGGGAAAAACCTCCAAAAGTATTCAATAAGAACCAAATTCACCATATGATGATAATATAAATTAGAAAAATCACTACCTTGTTTATATACAATACTTATGCCATGGATGCCACCCAAGGCAACCTAACTACCTATATAAGACTATTAAATGATCATGTAACTTTATTAAAGTTTAGGCTACCCACAAGCCAACTACACACATCCTCATGCATGCTACAAGCTACAGATGTGGCATTATTACCTTACGCAAAAGGCAGCATTTGGCCCTAAGAGTGCTTTGGCACACTGTTGGGAAGTCCTTCACAACATCGCCCCAATCCTTGGGGACCCCCTAAATTCGAAAAATAGAGCTTGAAGGCAGCTATCAAAATGGTTGAAATCTGGTTTTGCATGAACTTGGAACATGAACTTGG